>JAWNPR010000090.1:9802500-10135000 GCA_035047405.1 Drosophila stalkeri
CTACTTTAAAAAAAACTGTATTAGTTATCATTTGGAATTTGTAGATTTGCATTAAATGATTAAAGAAATATAGCAAAAATGCTTTAAATTTAAACATTCGAAATCATGCCCCTGTTGGGTATGCAATAAAATTTTTAGTTGTATATAAGTTGCATACTTTTGAGCTCAACATTTTATTGTAAGTTGTAAGAAATGTTTGTTTTTTTTATTAATTATTTAATTATTTAAAAATAATTTATGCATTTATAAACAAAAATATAATTTATTTTTTTTATTTGTTTTGTTATTTTTTTTTAATATTAATTTATGGTTTTCTTAATTTCAATGCATGTTGACGTTCATAAATAATAAAAGTTGTTAAATGCAATAATTAATAAACAAATAAATAAAAAAAAGCATTGTTTTAATTTATTTTTGCTAAAACGAAATAATTTTAATTAAAAAATTTATCGCTGCAAGAGCCATTGCGGGTTTAGGCTGCCCTCGCTGCAGCGCTTAGCAGTGAATTTTTTGGTAAAGATTTTCCTGAAATACCAGGCGAACAGGAATGAGCAGCAGCATGCTGTTCAAGAAAATAAATATTTGCATTGCATGCTTTTGTGCTAAACAATTATTTACAATTTATTATTTCCATAGCATACTTTTGTGCTGAGCAATTCATGCACAGTTTATTATTTCCATTGCATACTTTTGTGCTGCTGAATAATAAGCCACAAATTGAATTGTAAATGGAAAAAATATAGCTGAGAGAAGCAATTGCTAAACATAAAATAAAGTCTTTTTATTTTCGTTTCGTTAGTATATTTATTTCAAGTATTTGTATAGGTTATTACACATTTGGATCAAATTGTAGGTGCAATAATAACATTGTATTACATAGGTATTATAATGTCTACCAACTATAAGAACAGAAAGCTATTTATTGTAGCGCCAAAGCCTTTGTGCCTTTGTAGCTCAGGCTTCATTCCATTTGATTGTTTTAGCCCTATGGTAATTGATTCGTTTCGTTCGGTTTTTTAAAACTTAACTAGTTAGTAATATGTTACATATTTGTATATGCATATTGTATATATATAAATATGTATATATATATATATATAAATTGGTTGATCTCTGCGATCTAGATTTTTAGCTAGTTGTATATACCCCACATGTAGACTATGAATATATATATATTTTTTTGTGGCATTCGCTAGAGCGGCACACAGGCGGCACGACGCGACACCTGCTGCTGATGACGATGATACGTTTCGGCTGCCGGCTGATAGCGTATGGACGGGCTTAGGCCACTGGGGAAGACGATGACGGGATGGTTGATCTGGCCTCATATGCCCTGTAAGTACCTTCGTAACTCCTCCTCAGTGTCGAAGATCATGACGGGGAACGGAGAGCCGGGCACAAATTCGCCAGCCCATTTCACTTCGACACGATAGTCGCCCGGCTCCGTTGGATCGTACTGAAATTGAAATTGAAATAGGAATTAAATTTAATTAACGATTCATTATATTATTTGATTAAATTCATTTACTTACCTTGCATAGAATGGTGCGATCCTTTTGGCTCTCGCGCTGCATTTCGACGCGGAAGGCGCCCTTGGGTCCGCGCACGCGCACCGTCAATTGGCCAGCGCCAGCGCCGCGTGTATCGCATATGAAACGCGACTGGAAGGTGGCTAGAACGCCATGCTCAATGCCTGGACCGTAAACGCGTACCTGTTGGAGCATAGATATTAATATTAATAAATATTCAATTCATCTCGTAATCTGCTCTTCACTCACCTTGCTGGCATCTGGTGCGCCGGCCACTTTAAGCGCAAATGGTGAGCCCGGCACATTCTGTCCGCCGTATTTGATAGTCAGCAAATGACGACCCGGCTCTTGTGGCTTTATATTCAGCGTAAAGGTGGCATCGCCATGATCATACAGCTCGCAATAGGCCACCTTGCGTGAGCCGGTGCAGTGAGCGGTTAGTTCACCTGGGCCAGCGCGTCGCGTGTCTATCCAGGACTTGATGTCTTTGCCAACGATGCCGTGACGCAGACCCTCGCCAGATGCAATCACCTTCGAGGCGTCCATCGATGAGCCAACGGCCACGGTTAGCGGGCAGCCCTTCACCAAGCGTCCATTCCACTTCACCGAAAGCGTCAGCGTGCCTGTCATGGATTTCTGTGGCGTATACGAGGCTAGCCAGATATTCTCGCTGGGTCGTGGCTGGGCCAGACTCACGGGCAGCGCTGTATTATCTTGCGTGATCAATATAACCTCTGGTCGACCCGCAGGCGCATTCGATGCATCAATGGTAAAGTGAGCAGCCTCGCCGGCTTGAGCGGCAGCCAGGCCACGACCCATCAAGACTACCTTATCAGCAGCTTGCTGGCCCGTGACGAAAGCGCTGCGTGGACATTGTGTAATGGTCAAGCCAGACCATGTCAAATCCAAGTCATGCTCACCGGCGGCCAAGTTATCGCCTGTGATATTGAGACACATCTTGCCATCGGCCAACTTGTCCACGGGTATTTCGATGCCATCGATGCTGCAGACCAGCTTGCCGGGACCCGCATTCTCCACATCGAAGATGATGCGTGCCGGTAGTATCAGACGTCCATCATGATCCACCAGAGTGCCCCAACCACCGACGGGCGTCACCTTCGTAGACTCCACACAGCAGACGCGCCACGGCGAGCCGGGCAGACTGCCGCGATTGGGGCAGCTGGCACGTATCTCATAGGTGCCAACGGACAGAATGACATAGGAGATGCGCCATTCGTTATTGCCCAGTGCCTTAATCTTGGGCTCAATGCGTTCGCCAAACTCATCGACGCGCTCAATCTGCACATTGGGCGCAATGGGGCAGTAGACCACAAAGGAGGCCTCCTTGTTGCGATGGCACACTTCCAGGCCGTGGCCAGCAGCGCGTGCATCATTGCGCACGCCACTCGACGAGGCTGTGAATGTGAGCGGAGAGCTGGGAATTGTTTCGCCGCCATACATGAGCGTCAGCTTGTAGGTGCCCGGCTGGGAGGGCACGAATTCAACATTGTAAATACCCTCGGATTGTTCGGTAATGAGCACGGGCAGGCTCTGATTGGTAGGTGAAATGGCAAAGGCTTCCAGCTCGGCTGTGCCGGCGCTGTCGGTGCGCACGGTGAAGCTATTGGCGCTATGCAGTGCCAGCGGCTCTTTGCTGACGCCCTGCACGCTCACCTTGCTGCTGTCGAAGGCCTCACAGGTGAATGGGCTGCCAGGCAGTGGCTTCGATTGATGCAGCACCTCTGCAAAGTGAAGAGGATTAGAGAAGAGCTAAAAGCTTGATATGCTTGTTCCCCCTACCTATGACGCATTGACCCGGCTTGTTGATGCTGAACTCTGCCTGCAAATGTCCGTTCTTCGTCTGGTAGCAGCGCACGGGCAGCGCCTGGCCACCGGGTCCAGAGACAACCACATCGAACTCACGTGCTGGTCGCTTCACGGTGTCGATGGCAAAGGATGTGGTCTTACCAACACGTGCCTGATACAGACCCAGGCCACTAACGCTGATCTCCTTGCCGGCGCTAGCGGGCAACACATTAATCTCAAGTGGTTTCAGCGAAATGGGCACATCGTTGAACAGAATGCTTATCTTGTGTGGAGCGACGCGCGTCGGTTGATAGACAATCTCATAGACTCCGGACTTGCTGGGACCGCGTATGGTGTGTGGGACCTCGGTGACGCCACAGCGCACCAATGCCGACAGATCCCCTTGGCCAGCCTCGTTGAGCGAGACACTAATGCTGGCCGGACGATGGCAGATAGCCTCACCCACCTCGGTGATCTTCACCAGCATCGGATCAAAGGCGCACAAGGTGCGTGTGCCAATGTGTTGTCGTGTCTCTCGATCAATGAAACGAAGCGTGTAATTACCAGTCGTGTGAGTGCGAAACTCGGCTGTCTGACGATTGATGGTATAGGGTACGGGCTTCTGATCGGGCGCCAATATCTCCACAATTTGATCATCGGCTGGAAAATCAATGGCAGCCAAGCTACCGATCTGTATATGCTGTGTATGCTGCTGTATGTCCACACGGAAGGGACTCCCATCGACGGCCACCTCATTGAAGGTAATGTTAACGTAATGCGGCTCAGTGCTCTGCGGCACAAAGGTCACATCGTAGAGGCCACGAGCACAGGCCACCACCTCAGCTTTGACGGTGCTGCTATCCGTGGACACCACCAGCTCAAGTGTGCCCTCTCCAGCGCCAGCTGCATCCACACTGAAGGTAACGGGCACACCCAGTGTGGCGGGTCCATATTGTTGCTCCAGGCCGCTAATGCTTACGCGCGAGACATCGAAGACATTGCAGCTGAATGGCGATCCATTGATATGTTGATCATTGGCTAGAACACTGATCAGATGACGACCCACAGTGCTGGGGCGGAACGAGGCGCTATAGCTGCCGCCATCGTGCTGACTCAGCTGACAGTGCTCGTTGTCGCCAGCGGGCGAGGTGACAAATATCTGTGGCTCGATGCCCTCGAAGCCTTCAAGCTCAAATGTGTTGTCCATCTTGACGGCCGCCTGCTTCAGGCACTCGCCCATTGCCTGGGCACGTGGCAAGCCCAGCGAGCTAGCTGGAGCAGCTGCAATGTGACAGCTAAATGGTGAGCCAGGCACCGGATGTCCATTGAAGCGCACCGAAAGCGAATGGGCAGCCGCCTCGGTGGGCTTGAAGTTGACCTTGAAACGAGCATTGCCCTCGGATTGCACAAAGTTCGGCACATTCTTGCCATTGACAGCGACGATGATCTCCAAATTGCCAGCGCCTGCCTGGGAGGCATTGATGCCAAAGCTGACGCTCTTGTTGACCACGCCGGGCCGTATGTCCGTCACGATGACCTTCTCAGCCGAGTAGGCCTTCAGCAGGAAGGGACTACCCTCCACATGACCGCCGCCAGGCAGTCGCACCTCCACCGAATGATCACCCACTTCCATGGGCTCGAACTTGACATTGTAGCCCAGCGTGGAGCCAAGTGCATCGATCTTTACGGGCACACTACGTCTGGCCGGGCCAAGCACCTCCACGGTTGGCTTCGTATCAGATTCGACGACAAACTCAAACAGACGTCCCACGCTCACCTTATCCATGCTCTCGGGCGATTGAATGCGCGCAGCGGCTGCCACACGACAGGTGAATGGTGAACCAGGCACATCTTGGCTATTGAAACGCAACTCCACCGTATGACTCTCGGCCTCACGTGGCGTAAAGCTAATCGCATACGTGTGCTGGCCCTGTGCCTGTGCCGAGGTCGGCACACGTCCGCCATTAACGGTGACTTCCAGATTGCCGGGACCTGCTTGCGAAGTTTCCACCAGGAACGTAACAGGCTTACCCACCGTGCCACTGCTTACATTCTTCACCTTGATGGCGCTGACATCGTAGACCTGACATTAGAGAGAAAGAGAGAGAGAGAGAGAGAGGAGCTCTTAGATTAACTATTATAATCAGAATTTGAAACTGTTTGGAATTGGAATCTTTTATACATTCCAATCATATATGTACATATATTATCTCTACTTACCTTAGCTGCATAGGGACTGCCAGCTGTGGGTAGACCGTTGACAGTGACATTGACGCGATGTTCGCCAACAACGCGTGGCACAAACTCTGCCTTGAAGACGCCTTCGGCTGATTGATGTACCTGTGCGGGCACTGATTGACCGGCGGGACCTGAGATTTTGTCCCGGTTTTTCATAGTTTTGGCATTTTTTTTGGTTTTTTTTTTTTAATTTTTAGTATTATTATTAGAAGTTTAAGATTGTAGTTTTGATTAAATATATTCGATTGCGACGCGTCCGGAAATGAGTTTTAAGAGTGTTTCAATTGATTGTTTATTTTTTTTGTTTGTTTGTTGAAATTCAAATATAGAGCATGTTGTAGTTGTTGTTTGTGTGGTATGGTTAGTGGTATTTTTGGTCGGTATTTTTTTGGGTATTTTTTGTTTCGCGCCATTGATAAAGAATTTGAAAAAATGTTGACTCAGATTAGTAACGAATCGGCATTAGGTTTTGGATTTATTTGTAAAGTACTTAATGTGAATGCTGACCAACGGTGTGGTTAGTGGGTGGCTGGGCTTGGGTAGGGCGGTGGGGTGGTCATAGGGGTTTGAGGATATTTTACTAGTGTTGTAATCGTTGCAGTGTGTGGTTAGGTTAGTGTGTTTGTTGTTGTTGTTGTTGTTGTAGTTGTTGCAATAGTTGCTTTAGTCTTGTGTATTTTCAAACCGCGAACGTGCCAGAAAATGGTTAGTAACTGAGATGTTTTTCGGTTTAAGAGAGACAAATAGAGAGAGAGAGAGAGAGAGAGAGTGGGAGAGAGAGGGAGAGAGAGAGTGCAGCTAACAGACATATGTATATATATATATAGAAATATTTATATTAGTTATAGACTAGTTACTATCTTATATAGTTTATATACAATACTGAAAATGTCTGCCCTGTTCATCATCAGATATAATACCAATACACAATCCTATAAATCTCATGTCTGTAAAACATTTATTTTTTTTTTATTCTTCATTATTTGATCGAACAAATTAGTAAACAAAGGGATTAATTAGTTGATACAATAGAAAAAAAATCGAGTACTTTGTTGTTTAGTGTACAGAGTATAGAGTATAGAGTATAGTGGGTATAGTTGTTGTTGTTGTGGTTGTTGCTGTTGTAGCTGTTGTTCTGGCTCTTTCACACGTGGTTGGTACAGTATTACTTCGCTTGGTAGATACGCAGTTTAGTTATTATTATTATTATTATGATTATTATTTGTTCTCAATTGAAACGGACTGTTAGACGGAATGCATACATATATATATATAAAGAGTAAGATATAAGAAGCTAGTATATACATATATATATAGAGTGAGAGAGAGAGAGAGAGAGACAGAAAGTACTCATATATAAAGTTATACATATATATACAATTATATATATATATATATAAAGGTAAGTATAATCATATTTATAGAGTCTAGTACAAAAGTTTTCGCCGTCCTGAAATATAATACAGATATAAAAGTGAGCAAAAATTATTACAAATTAAAGGGCGTAAGATTACAAAAACATAAGGCACAGAGAGCTAGATACATGACACACATACACATACATACATACATATATAAACAAAAAGCCACAATCATACAAGCACACATAATAGGAATACATATATATATATATATGTATATATATACAATACGTTTAAAAAGTAATTATATTGAAAAGTGCTGCTATACTACAGTGAAATCAATTACATGACGAACATACATATTTAAAGGCTACACACATACATACACACTCACACACACGCCTACACATTTGCGGTCTTGGCATAATCCGTAATTTGTAAGGCCCAGCTTTGCAGCTGTAAGCCCGATGCACAGTTGCGTTAAGGCCTAAACGTTGAAATTACCCAAAATGATAAATATGACGCATAATTACATATACTAAATGAGCAGCACAATAACACACACACACACACACACATACATACACACATACACACATACACACACACATACACATAGCTAACCGCTGGGTAAGTGTTGGGGGCTGCCGCATAAGTTCACAAAGCTATTGTCAAGTGTGCTGCGTGTGAAGCAGAGATGGAAATAGATTTATGCATAGCAAGAAACAGAGAGAGAGAGAGCGAGAGAGAGAGAGAGAGTGGGAGCGGGAGCGGGAGCATAGGAGAGTTGTTACAATTGTCTAAGGGAGTTGGGCGTGTCTGGGTGCTGGCATGCTTAAAAGTTTCAACAACAATTTCCGTCGATTGTGTTGAAGAAGTGTGAAAAAAAAAACAAATAAATAAATACAGAAATTTTCTTGGCCGATGTCAACACGGATAAGATGCTGGATGCTGAAGGTACAGAGATATATGAAGAGATGTCAATGTGTATGCGTATGTGTATGTATATATGTGTGTGTGTGTGTGTGCCTGTGTGTCAAATACACGCTCTCTCACACACACACACACACACGCGCACTCATGTTCACACAGATAATTAACATTTAACGAGCAATTTAATTACAATTACGAATAACTTTAACCAAAATCGAATGCAAAATGCAAAATGCAAAATCAAACCACACGCAAACAAAATAATGAAGGCGAGAGAGGGGTAGAGAGTGAGAGAGAGATGGGTGGACAGTAGGAGATGGGAGAGGTGGCAGAGAGAGAGAGAGAGAGAGAGAGGGAGTGCTTGCACAGTATCCATAGATGAATACGCCAATGTTGTGCTGAATGGTTAGTGTTAGAGCGAGCGAGCGAGTGAGCACGCGTTCAGCCGGCCAGCCTTGGGCACGACTAACATACCTTCGACGTTGACCTCAATGTCTTCCAAACGGCCGCCATTGTGATTGATAACAAAAGAATTGGTCTGATGGACGGGTCCGGGTCCGCCAAGGGATACCTGTGGCCCGGCAACGCCGCCGCTAATGCCAACGGTTATGGGGCAGCCGGGCACAGGCATTTTATTAAAGGAGACATTAATTGTATGCTCGCACGACTCTGTCGGCACAAACGAAACGGAGAATCTGCACAGAGAGAGAGAGAGAGAGAGAGAGAGATTATAAGTAAGAGTTATGTACTGACTAACTGTAAAAACTGGCTCACCTTGCACTGCCCTGTGGATGCACCTGTGTGGGTATATTTTGACCCTTGGCCGATATGGTTATCTCCAGATTACCTTCACCAGCATCGCCGGCATCCACCGTGAATTGCACGGGTCGACCCATAGTGCCACGCGAGACGCTACCAACGACCACTTTGCTGGCATCATATGACTTGGCCAGGAATGGTGTGCCCTGCACAGCGAAGCCATTGTACTCCACATTGATGGAATGGCCACCTACGCTGGTTGGCGTGAATTCGGCCGTGAAGCCGGCATGTATATCGCCAGTGACACGAACGGGCAGCTCACCGTGCGGACCACGAACGCTGACGGCCAACTCGGCGGCACCGCCGCCGCTCACTGTAATGTGAAAGGAGGAGGGCCTGTTGACGGGTATTAGCTCCAGATTGGATAGATTGAGGAGAACACGCGAGGTGTCCGCCACGGCACAGACGAAGGGGCAGCCGCGCACTGTCTCGCCATTGAACTTGATGTCGATCAGATGGGATTTGGCCTGTTCGGGCGTGAAGGAGACGAGACAACGACCGCCACCCACGACCTGGACATGATTGGGCACCTCGCCCTCATTGATGGATATCTCCAGCTGTCCCTCACCAGCCGCACTCGCGTCCACACGGAACTGGCATGGTTGGCCGACCACGCCCCCATTCACTTCGGTCACTTGGATCAGGCTGGCATCGTAGACCTTTGCTATCAAAGGACCACCAGCGATCTTCGTGCCATTGATGGACGCATCAATGATGTGCGTACCCACCTCGGTGGGTACGAACTCAATGCGTGCAGCACCATTTGCCGCCTCATGGGTGACTCTGGCATTCAGCTTTGACTTGTTGGGAGTCAAGACCGTTGCCACGCACTCGCCCTTACTCAGGCTTTGTCCAGGAGGCGGCAGTATCTCAAAAACCGCCGGTGTATTGGCGGGCACAAGGCGCGTGGATTCGCCCAGAGCGGTTAGGCCGGGTGACGACATGATCTCAGCGTGCCACGGTGAACCTGCAAAAACACAATGCAAACGAGCAGATTATCAGCAAAATGTATGTAGATAGTAGATAAACATTATATATGCATTCAATTACGATATATCTATGTTATTTGAGCCTGGTCTGCCGTGGCTTGGCCTGGCCGGGCTAGCTTAGCCCACTGGGCAAATTATTTGACCCAAAAAGCAACTTTATGCTGCGCCAGCACAGGTAATTGAGATGTTGACTAAGCCAAGCGACAGAGATATCAAATAGCTGCTTGTAAAAGGTAGCGCGAGGGTTGCTCGCAAAAGTTGTGAATATGCGAAAGTGTTGTGTGTAGTATATTATGAGAGTTCGGTAATGTAAGATATTATTCACTGTAAGATATCATTCATAGCTACATATATCATAAATATAAAATATATATATAATATATCATAGATATAATAAATAGATATCATAGATAGCATAGATAACAAAGACATCAATTTAAACTAAATATGTCTAAAATATTCTCATTTAAATATTTAGAATAGATCTTCATTCTATTAATTATAATTAAGAGATAGATATGCTAAATATAAATATATCAAATCTATATTCATTTTTCATTATTATTTATTATAATATATTAAATAAAATGCATTTTTATTTTTGATTATAATTAAGAGATAGATATGTTAAATATATATATATCAAATCAATATTCATTCTTCATTATTATTTATTATATTATATTAAATAAAATGCATTTTTATTTTTATTATTTTATGTTAAATATAAATATATCAAATCAACATTCATTCTTCATTATTATTTATTATATTATATTAAATAAAATGCATTTCTATTTTTCATTTATTTGCCTCGCTCTTCTTATAACTTGCCAAAAGTGCAATTCAAGCAATTAGTGTGGCAACCCTCGTGTGCTAGTCGAAACAAGGTTTCTAGTTAAAATCGCATTGTTTTCCGCTACCTCCCATTATAATTGTCGCAATTGCTATGGCAACGCAATCTGTGCCGCCTCGTTGCCAGCTGAGCAATGAATGCGTATCGTAAGCTGCGCATTTTTCTTGCAGCTGTCTAGCTTGAAATGTATCTGTATCTATATCTTAATACGTATCTATAGTTGTTGCCATTGTAGCTGCAATCTGCAATCTGCAATCTGCAATTGCATCTGCATTTGTGGCACTTAAGTGGGCTTTGCAAATGCTTCGACAATCGACACGAACAGATTATGGCACATTAATTGGTTAAAGCTGTTTGCTGTAGCTGGGCCTCACTGTACCGGCAGCGATTGAAAACCTGTGAGCTGTGAGACACATTGCATGAGCTAAGCGAGTTGAACTTGCAGCAATTGGCAATTACGAGCAGCTCGTTAAATGTTTGCTTATTTTATTGATTTACTCAATTGTTGCTGCAGTTGCTGCCGCTGCCGCTGCCGCTCTTGTTGTTGTTGTTGTTGTTGTTGTTGTTGCCGCTGCAAGAAATTTACTTTTGTTTGCAACTTTCCACACATTTCTCTTTCTTGCAGTTTTTTTTATTTTTATTTTTTTTTTTCATATGCTGCACTTTTCCTTTTAGCGCTCGTTTCGGCTGCAGTTGCCACTTTTTATGGCTTTTTCCATGAAAATTGCCACAGCAGCAGCAGCAGCAGCACCAACAGCAGCAGCTGCCCAGTTCAATGGAAAATCAAACTGTTGCGTTGTCGCTCAACACTCGATTTGAGTTGCGCAAATAACAGTAAAAAAAAAATGAGAAGCCCTGGGAAACTTCTTCAAATTCGAACCTCGAACTCGGTTGTTGCCACACTTGCCAAACAAAAAGCAGCTCAATTTGCATGTTTTTGTTGCAGTTGTTGTTACTCTTCTTGAATTTCGTTGACCAGCAATTGGTGGCACACTTTGTTGCCACATTTATCACCTAATAACAGCTCGTATGCTAACAAACAGTTACCTGCTGCGTCTAATAAACATCGTCAACATCTAAGTAAAAGTTTCCCATGCTCATAAATTCAATTCCGTCTGATTGTCTGTTGGTCGTTCTGTCTTCCTGTTAGCGGCACATTCAACATGTGGCAACCACACAAAATGCCTGCAACGCGAGCTTTGGTTGCATTGCCAACTAACGGTCTTACACTCTGAAGGCATTTTTTGTCTGCTTTTATCTATTGACTGATGAGTTTTATACACAATTCGTGGCTTTTGTGGCAACAGAATTCGTTGTTTCTAGTTGGCCGTTTTTTTTTTGTTTGTTTTGTGGACTCATGAGACTGAACTGGAGTGGACTAATAGTAGACTATACAAATACTATATATAATAGTATATTTACTACATAGTTTCTATATAATAAACAACATATGTTTAATGGGATATAAATGGTAAAGTATTTAGGCAGGCTAAGCCTTAGTTATCTCAGCCAACATTTATCTATATATATTTTGTTTAAAAACTATAAATATTAAAGTGCATAAATACATATATATTTAAATATAGATAAAATTGTCATCTGCTTAAAAATATATAAAAATTATAATTTATAAAAAATAAATCAAATAAAATAATATAAATAAATAAATATATATAAATATATAAGTAAAAAATAAAAATATATAAATAAATATATAAACTAAATTTTCCCAATTTTTATTTTATATATAAAGATATTTATTTGTATAAAATATCTAATATAAATATTTTAAATGTATTTAAAAATTTAAATTTGTTTACTTGAGATTTTAAATAATTTAAAAAACTTTGCAGAGTTTTATTTGAGATTTTAAATAATTTAAAAGTTTAATTAAATAAGATTCAATATCTTCGATTATTTATTTTATTTTACAAATTATTTCAGAGAATATGGCTATTCAAGTCTCTCAGCTTCTTCAGCTTATATTAATTTATATCAGCTCAAATTTGTCAGTTAAGCTAGTTAGAACTTTATATATCGAATATATCATAGCCATTGATCAGTTAGTAAGATATCAGACACATCTAATGGCAATTATTTCTAGAAACTAGGATAAAACATGATTGATGTAATTTCTGCCTAAATTGCTGCGCTCTTCAAGCACTTGAAGTGATTTAAGTAATTTCAGATGAATTAATTGATGAATAATAGTTTTTCTAGTCTACTTATAACAATAAGTAGGTTTGCTTTTATTTGGCTGTAGTCATAAATTAAGTTCGACTCACTTTCCAATTAGACACACTCTCTCTCCAATTGGCATGTAAGTTGAATCAGTTTTGAGCAAATTATTCTTAACCTTTAGCCTAGTTTCCATTGCCGACCATTTTAAAAATATATTGGCTTAAATGAATATTAAATTCAAGAGTATTTGCCATTCGTTGCTTTTGGGCAGCTTTACGCTGGCCGGTTTTATCGGCTTGTCAGCGACCAAGTTTTCCGGCATGTGGCCAGAGAACAAGTGCAGCTAAGAGCAGATAGATGCTTGAATGCTGTTATTCAATATGCATACGAGTGTTTGTGAGTGCCGCAGTAACTATATATACATGTGTGTGTGTGTGTGTGAGCGATTGTGCGTCTGTGTGTGTGTGCGTATACAAAATCGGTTACGTGACTGCGGTATGCAAACCGTTAGATGGCCAGCAGCTGTCGCCACAGCAGCAACAGCAGCAGCAGAAGCAGCAGCAGCAGCAGAAGCAGAAGCAGAACTCAAAGCTAGAATGTCTGACAGCGACCGTTACAAATAGTTAAGGCATAAAAAATGTATCTATGTATCTGTGCTACAATGTATCTGAGTTAAGGCACGTGGAATGTAATATGTGTGGAAGAGTATGCGTGTCTCTTTAAAGCTGTGTTAAGGCAAATGAATTGTATCTATGGGAATTATGTATCTATAACTTAAATAATTCATGTATCTATATATAAAAATACAAATTGATATATTTAGATAGATACACATAAGCACATTGACCTATATCTGTAAAATTATAAAAAACTTATATATCTAAATATCTATATATGCATAGTTGAATATATCTATATATGCATCTACAGATCAAATGATCCATTTATCTATGTTTTCATGAATGTTGGTATCATTTTATGCTTTAACAGAGATATAACTATATATTTATATATTTATATAACTATATATCCATATACCATTTATCTATATATCCACATATATCTATCTATTGCTATCAGTTTTTTGTTGGCATTTAAGTTAAGATTTACGTTTTGAGCTGACTGTTGCTTGGCTGCTGACGATGCGTGGAGCGTTGGTAGCGAGGCTTTTGTTGTTGTTTGTGAATTTGTTGTTGGGGCAGTGCAAGATGTTGTTGGCTGAAAACGCGTGATTGGACCTCAATTCTTTTGTATATCAATTCACAATTGTTGAGCGGGCGGCACGTCTGAACTTGAACTAGTTGAAAGTCAAGTTAAACGCGCTGCGATTATGTCAGCGGCTTGTTCAAAAAATTTATTAATTTATATTTTATTTTGAAGCATGAGAGCTTTTGTGTATTTCATTTATGTATATTATGTTTCGCTTGTGTTAAATGCTGCACTACGCGAATTTCAACAAAAACAAAAACACATTATTATTTTATTTTATTTTATTTTATTTTTTTTTTCGGCGCACTTTACTACGATGCTACGAAAATCACGAATCGCGCACGTTTTTATCGCGTTTTTTTTTTACCGACATTTTCCGCAGCCGTTGCAAAAAAAAAAAAAAATAAATAAATAAAAGAAAATATGTATACATATATAAAATTAAAAGTTCAAACGATTTGTAATTCATCATTTGTATTTGCTTTTTTCTATATATATGTATGTACATTTCAGTTGACCATCGCTTCAAAAAAAACCAGTTAACCGAGCGCCATGCAGGCAGTCAAAATAAAACAAAAATTTCACTTTGAATGTGGCTCATAAAATCACAAATATGCAGAGACTTAGAGACACAAAAAGGGGCAGGGTGAGGGGCTGCGGTGGGCGAGGGAGGCTAGCTGTGAAATTTTGGGCATGTATGCCAATATGTTGGACAGCGGAAATGGCCAAAAAAAAAAAAAAAAAAAAAAAAAAAGCAGCAGCAGTGGGGTAAAAGCGCAGCGCAACTTAGCTCAGCTCAGCTTGAGCTAAAGACAGAGGTGTGGCTACAACTCATTATACAAGAGAGAGCGAGAGAGAGAGTGCGAGTGAGAGCGAGTGAGTGAGCGAGGGGGGAGAGTGCGAGATGAAGAGAAAACAACTTAAAAAACGAAACGAAAATGAAATGTTCGCTTAAATATTTGTGTTGTGTCAAGTCGAGTGGGAAAGTAAGTGGCAGCCACGTTGTCGCAGCAAAAGAAATTGCAATCTGTGTTGATCTCACGCATACTTGGCCAACTGCCCACCGGCACGCCCTTGCCGCATACCACCAGTTGCACGTACATGCACACATATATCTATATATACACATATATATATATATATATATATGGCTGTACAGGTACAACAGGCTGACAACCTATCCCAACGGGTTTCGAGCTGCAGCCGCATTAAGTGCTAAGGCAAACAGTGTGCGTATCTCTTGATATTGCTTCTCTTGTTGTTGTCGCTTTGTCATAGGGCGTGCAACTTCCTGCTGTAACGGCTAACAAAGGCATGCAACAAGTGCGCCTTGTGCCACATAGCGCAAAGTCAGCAACGATGCCAACAACAGATTGAAAATTGCAAAGCAAACATCAAGCAAGAAAAAAAAAGCTAAAAAAAAAAAAATGATAGCAGAGCACTTCCCGCTGCTGCAACGTTGTAATTGCTTGCGTGTGTGTGTGTGTGTGTGCGCGCGCGTCTCTGTGTCTGTGTGTGTGTGTGTGTGCAACTATGAACTATGTGCGCCTGTCGCTCGATTATGTCTACTGCTGCACTGCTGCACGGGGCCTTTAACTTGGCCAATAAACGAACCAAATTGCGGTTGTGGCATGTTGCAAGCTCTTAACAAAATGGCGGCCACAAACACACACACACACACACACATACAGAGAGATACTCTGAACAGAGTTGAATCGTGTTCAATGAACATTGCAAATTGCAGGGCGACAGTTTTCTACGCTTTTGGACGTTGATTCCAAGCGATTTTGAGCTTTATGCCGCAGCAGCTGTCTAGTCCCATTGAAAATATTTTCAGCTTAAAGGTTCATTAAACTGGTTTTAGTTTTATTTTACTTATTGTTGTTTTGGTAGCGCGCGCCCCACACACGCAGCATACACACACACACACACACATATATATATATATAGAGAGCAACCCAAATGCGACGAGGGGAACTTAGTTTTTAGAGCGACAGCAAACGGAAAGGGGAAGGGAAAGGCAACGGCAGTGGAAACGGGAGCGCGGCGTCCGCATTGGAATATTAGCATATTTCTTTTCCATAGAAATCTCACGAACAAAATCTTTTCGTTTCGCTAAACATTCCATACGAAAAAAAAGAAACAAATTCTTTATCTAATTTTTGTTGTTTTGTTTTCTATTTTTTAACCGTTTGACAATGTTTTTGTCTTCGCTGCTGTTTGATTACAAACAATTCTTTTCTTTTTCACTCTCCACAATCACACAAACTTCAAGCGTTTGCGTTTTCTTATTTCGTTTTTCTCTTGTATGTGTATGTTTTTTTTCTTGGCTTTAACCGTTGCGATCCGCTTCAAATGACAATGCGGCGACGTGTCAGAATCGTTTGAATCGCGAGCTATGACTGACTGCTGGCTGCTGCTGCCAACTCAACTCACACCAGAAACTTGTTCAACAGGTCGCTCTCTGCTCGCTACCATCGGAGCGTAAAAGAGCAGGTAGGCGCAGCAACAAGTGATCTGTGGTGAGTTTGTGGTTGAGCTGAACGAATGCAAGTGATGAGCGAGAAGAGCGCAGCTTAGACTCTCTTTAAGCGAAAATCTCGAATTCACCAATGTATGATATGCAGTGTAGCCGGCACGAACGTAATTCTCTTTAAATGACAAGCCAAATATGTAATAGTTGACGAATATTTCTATTAAGCATCGCGCTCAAGGGAAGCGAATTTGGTATAATAGAAAGACAGTAAACTAAGGTGAATTCGAGGGTGATCCAAACGAATGCAAGTGGTGAATGAGAGCGCAGCTTAGAATCTCTTAAGCGCAGTGTTTGAATTCGCCGCACTGTGGTGTGCAGTGTATGCGGCATGAGGAAATTAAGCACTCTTTTTACAAAAAAATATAAAATAAATATGTACCTAATATAAGTAGTAGAAAAGAGACTACTGTCAAATAATAAATATACTATTCAGTCTGAGCATTCGGTTTCTAATATATTGCAATCTATATTAAGATATTTTAATATACTATTATTCTTATCAACTTTTCAAAACATAAATTAAATTGAAGTTGAAATAGATAAGATATATTGTTCTTGGCTTTCATGAAATATATAATGAATTTATGGATTCATAATAATCTTATACCGCCTCCTTAACATTGTTATCTGGTTAATTTTTAAGTCTTAGACGAGAATATTATATTATAATGACAATTCATTGGAGGTTTTAACCAAAGATGTTTTAAAAACTATCGAATGAAAATATACACTTAAAAAATTATACATAAATATATACTTTGACAACTTATCAGACAGTCCTCGCTAGATACAGTTTCGGCTCGTATATGAAATCAATAATTAAGCTTTGGCAAATACTTGAAAATTCCCTCAACCCAAAGCACAAATGCCAATCTAACTAGGCATGTCCAATTTAGGTGAGAGAAAAAAAAAAAAACCGACTCGCATCATAAGAATGCCGATGTCGACTTATAAGATTTATAGCACCCACACACTATATGTTACGTCATATATGAATTTAGTTCCGCTCACCTGGTACCGTTTCTCCGTTGAAGGTGATCTGCACGGTGTGCGTTCCATGCTCGTGAGGCGTAAAGCTGGCAATGAAACGTTGCCCTCCCAGCGAACGAACCGATGAAGTGACCCGACCGCCATTGACCAATATCTCGAGATTGCCAGAGCCAGCCTTGGAGCCATCAATTTCGAATTCCACAGGTCGTCCAATCGATCCATTAGGTATATCCTGAACACGTATGGCTCGAGCACCGGTCGCATTGCTGTCTATGGGACGAAAGCGAGACAACGAACTATAGCCATAGCCGGGAGCATTGATCGAGCTATGACCATTGCTCTCTGTGACGATATGCTCGCTGGACTCTTTCACGGTCTTCGTATAGCCGCCCGATTTATCCGTATAGGTATTATTCGAATGGGATTTAACAGTGATGGCACTCGGTCTACACAGAGAGAGGGAGGGTATTTTAGTTTGGGTATAGGGTATGTCAAGGTCTATGCATACTTGTAGCGATCCACATCATCCGGTGAATCCCTTCGATAATCCGATTGATGCTGCTGCTGTTGCTGCTGCTGTTTGTGCAACGCAAACTTGTTGTACTGTGTATTCCGCTGCGTCTCATTGTCCAGGTCGGGCCGTGTGTAGTTGAGCTCCGTATTCAGCTGCGTCTCGGTCATATTCGCCAGCGATTCGAGCGAATTGTGCGAGAGCATATGCTTCGTCTTATTGATCACATCCCAGCTATCGCGTCGAGCTGTTGCCGGCTTCAGCGAGGAGACGCGCACATTGGATGAGTGATCGATGCGCGGCTCGGGGGAACCAATGCGACGTAGTCGCTCCGTTGTCCCATACAACGAGGGACTGGCACGCACATTCGAGTCGGTGACATAATTTGAAGTAGACTTGTAAGTGGAGGACTTCTCCACGCGTGTGGATTCGTAGCCGTTCTGTAAATGGATAAGGATTTTAGTTGGGGTTCTTGAATAGATCTCACGATCTTACCTTATTCAGCGTGCTGGTCACGGGGCTGCCTATGCGATGCGTAGCTGTGCTAATGTACGCATTGTTGGGCGAATAACGTTGCACCGGCGAGGCAGAGGCGGAGGCGTGGCGCGGACTGCTGGTTACATTGCGCGTGGAGCTCTCGAACTGATTCGATGTCTTAATGGTGAGCGGACTGTGCGAGTGTAGCTCGCTTGAACGGGTCTATGGCAGGAGATGGAGCAGACAGAAGACAGAAAGAGAGAGGGAGAGAGAGAGAGAGGGGTTATGTTAGTAGCTTATCAAATTGTAATTGATTCCTATACACATAGCAGTCATATCATAGGTATCTCTTGAGTTATCGTAATAAACGGAAACAAATTTAGTTACATTCAGTGTGGGACTGGGTATTGGACTGAGCGAGCTAGTCAGCTGCTGCTGATGCCGCTGATAGGTGTTGCTGCTGCTGCTGCTGCTGATGGTGTTCAGCTGCTCTCGTTCCTCGCGTGGCGGCGTCAGCTTCGGCTTGCTCACAATACGCCGCTGGCTATATAGCTCGTTCTCCTTGTCGTAGTAGTAGTCGTTCTTCGTGGAACTGCTGTTGGATGTCTTCGAGTCGCGACGTCCGTTGCCCGTCTCCGTATACAGATCGGTTGAGTTCAAATACTTGACTGTGGGTGAGTTCGGTGTGGGGGACGGGCCATTGTTCTCCTGTCGAATGCAATTTTGAGTGTGTGTGTGGGTGTGTCAGGGGGGCGGTTCGTTTGTGTGTGTGTGTGTTAGCCAAAACATTGAATTTTGTTGAGTTGTTTGTGCCAAGCATTAAACCCAGAGCCCGCGTGCCATGTGCTTAGAATGAAATTTCAGCAATGCTCCTTCACTTACCTCGCTCTCGCGCTTGTAGTACCTGGAGCTGGAGCTATGATAGTCGGTTGTGTCCAGCTTTGGGGAATACTGAGGCGAGTAGCTGCTGGTGCGCTCGGCCGTATTGTGCGTGTGCAGATCACGGCGATTGAGCGAAGTGTTGCGATAGTCATTGTGGCGCGTGTTTGTCGTGGAGATGAAGTGCATCGAGGGGCTCTCCGAGCGATGTTTGCTCTCGTGCAGTGGGCTGCTGCGCGTCTTGCCCGAGCGACCCTTCGTGCCAACGCGCATGCTGCATAGATGAAGAAGCAAACTCAATTAGATTAAGAATCGAGAGAGAGAGAGAGAGAGAGAGAGAGAGAGAGAGAGAGAGAGAGAGAGAGAGAGAGAGAGAGAGCGAGAGAGAGAGTTCTACTTACATGAAGGGCGAGCCCTTGACATCGTAGCCATTGAAGTAGACGTAGACACGATATTTGCCATTCTGGCGCGGCATGAAGGTCACTCGATACTTGTTGTCCACGATCTTCTCCACGGAGCAGACTAGCGAATGCTTGTCATGGACAATGTCCACGTGCAGCTCCCCATTGACGCCCACGCCACGTGCATCCACCTCGAAGGTGTGCGCGCGCAGCGGCATGGCACCATCCAGACCGTGCACCGAGACGCCGGAGGCATCGAAGACGGCACAGGTGAAGGGTCCGCCCTGAATGTGACGGCCTTGATAGGTGATCGCTATCTCCCAGATGCCGGCCTCATCTGGCTTGAATATGGCACTGTGTCCCTCGTCGATCTTCTTCAGCGGACAGTTGTGCGAGATACCCGTGGGTGAGACGGCGGTGACCAAGATGTCCTCCGTCTTGGGTGCGCCGGTTGCATTCACCAGCACCTCGACCAGGCTGCCCAGGGCACAGGGCGCCATGCCGGGGGGCGCGACTTGCAGGAGTCGCGGCAGCACCCGAAAGAAATGACCGCCCAGACTGTCCTCGCCAATCTCCACGACAATCTCGTGCATGCCGTAGCGCTCCGGCACGTAGACACCCTCGCCGTGCACATTCAAGCGCACCGGCTGCCCGGGCTGTCCGGATGGCGGCACCACGTGACAACGGACCGAGCTCAAGCTGATGTCCCGCGACAGCACGTCGATGCGGAAATGCGTCTGCGTGTGAAATGATTATTAAGCATTAATGCCCAGCGCAGATGGGTTGACTCACTCACCGGTTCGCCCACACGGCCGGATGTGCTCTCCAAATAAACGTTGACCAGGTCGGATAGCGGCGGCCGGGGCGGCACCCATTGCAGATGGGCTGCATACGCCATGATGCCCAGATGCTCCACTTCCGGATTGGCCATGTCCTTGGGCGTCAGTATGGGCTGTACGCCCAGCTTGGCGCCCGCATCGACTGCCTTGCGTATATTGTTCTCAAAGTGGAAGGGATCGGTGCTCAGCTTATCTGGCGCTGGCGCCGAACCACCCAATCCCTTGATGACCTCGCACAGCACGCGTCCATCGTTCCAATCGGTCTACAATGCAATGCAATTAATAGTTCAAGCAATTACAATTAAAATATACAATTAAAATTAAAGCCATGCAATTGGGTTTGCAGTCAAACGAGGCGAACAGAAAGATATGCAAGGGAGGGGAAGGAAGAGGCATGAAGTGGCAGGAAGGGGAGAAAGTGAAAGGGCATTTACAATGAGAGCGGGTAGGGAATTAAATGAAATCTTTAATAAAAATCAATATTATTTAATGGTGTGTGAGAGGGAGAAAATATGAGCAGAGGAGTGGGGAACAGAGAGAGAGAGAGAGAGAGAGTGGGAAACAGAAAAAGATGAAAGCCAGTGAAATAATATAGATAGGGAGTTGAGTAAAGGAGAAAAAAATATGGAGTAAGATAGGAAAACGAAGAGAGAGAGAGAGAGAAAGAGAGAGAGAGATGGGCGATAGAGGTATTACGGTTATAATGCAACAATCGGAAATGAAACAAATAGCGGTAAACGAGACAGAAGTAGCGGGAGAGGGAGAGGAACACACACAGAAGATCGTTCCGTAATGGATACTGGGCAAGACGAAAACAGAGATGAGCTCTGTTCTTGATTCAACATTTCCTTATTCATATATCGTAATTCACTTCAGAATTTCAACTCACCGTAAAGTTCTTCACGGGCTCCTTGACCTGCGTATTGACCCAGCGCATGGTGGCATTGTAGCCAGGTCCGCCTGGCTTCATGAAGTACGACAGATACGTCATGCCGGACAGCTCGTCCAGCCAGGGCGAGGCGAGATACTCCGGCTCCAGCACCTTGGGCACACCGAATTCACGCTGCGCCAGATTCATGGCATTGGTGCAGTTGCGCACACTCTGACTAGGATCGAGACTGCGCCAGTGTGGAAACAAACCCGGCTGGCAGTAGTCGAGCAGTGCGGCCAAATTGACGCCGCTATTCCAATCGGTGGTCAGATTGGTGATCTTACAGTCGGGCAGCGCAGCCTGCAGCCAGGCCAACATTAGTTTCCTGGGCGGAAATTTGCTGCGTCCAATTTGATAGCGCACAATCAGTGACCAGATTAGGCCAAGTATTAGCTTCACATTGCCATTAACAATGTCCACGTTGCCGATATTGACCAGCTTAATGTGATCCGCCTCGATCGACTTGAGCGCCGTGGTCGCATTCTCCAGATAATGATGCTGATTGGCCGGTCGACGATTCCACGATGGTTTCAGCGGACGTGTCTGCAGGCTCTCCACCAAAGCACAGAGGCAGGTGCCATCACAAAAGTCCGTGGCCCAGTCATGCACCTGAACGTAAGAAGAAAGCAAAGATATTTTGTTAGCTTAGTGAGAGAGAGAGAGAGAGAGAGAGAGAGAGCAGAGAGAGGTATTTATTTATCTATACATATCTCTTTTTTTAATCATTAACAACACATCTCTCAATGGGCGTTAATTAGCATTGTTTGTGCGAAAGTATGTAAAGTATTTTTTATTTATTTATTTATTTTTTTATTTTTTATTTTATTTTATTTAATGTAACGACATCACTGACAGCAGACAACAATCATAATAAATAGTGAAGCTCGCTTGTGGCCCACATTTTGGGGCGTGTTCCATCGTGGGCTTCGTCTACTTTGTCTTCTTCTTCTGCGCACATGAACTGTAGTTGGAAGCTGTTGCTGTAACGGTAGCTGTAGCTGTAGCTGTAGCTGTAGCTGAAGCTTTCTCCGCATGCGTCTTTGCAATTTCTGCCATTTGACATAAAGCTTTTTATCTTGCAGCTGTCAGCAGCCGGCGAGACAATCGCGTGTCTGTTGCTGTTTGTTTGCACTGAACTCCACCCAAACCACACACACACACACCCTACCCCTCCTCCATCGGTTTACCTTCTCCTCTGCTCGCCATGCAATACTCAAATATTCTATGGATGGCCATAAAAATCCCGCACATAGTTGCCAACAAGAGGCAGCAACAAGAGCTTCACTTAAACTGACAGTTGTTGTTGTTGTTGTTGTTGTTGTGGGGGTGTTGTCTATTGCTGTTATCATTGTGCTGCTGCTGCTGCTGCTGTTGTTGTTGTTGTTGTTGTTGTTGTTGTTGCTTTTGTCATGTGCGCATAACCTTTGAATTTGCAAGTCTTTTGACTTGCGAATGTGAGTCTCCCTGTGTGTGTGTGTGTGTGTGTGTGTGTGTGTGTGTGTGTGTTCAGGGAAACTATGCGAGATTGGATATTATAAACAAGCGCTCATAAATTGCTATTGTCTGTGAAAAAGTTTTCTTCTCCTATGTCCCAGCAAGAAATACATATGTGGGAGTCGAAGAATAGTCGAGTAGTTGAAGCAGAGCATATTCTATTCTAGCCTAGCAGCAGCTGCTCTTATGCGATAAGAAATTTAAGCGCATGTTAACTAAATGTTATTTTTTTTTAATATAAATTATTTATGGTGTTTTTTTAGACTTTTTTTTTTTTAATATTTGCATTTAATTAGCTTTTTAAAACTTGAAATTTTATAGAGATAAATACGGGAATATTGATAGATATTCATATGGATAGATAACTTTAAATCACAATGGCTTCACAGGTTATTTGAATCTTCCATAATGCAAATGCTTAACTTGTATATGCATTTAATTATTGAAGAGCTTTTAAAAAGCTAGAAATGTAAATTAATAACTACAAATCGTTAAATATATATTTAGATACAGTTAGATAACAGCTAAATGACTGTTAACAGCTGTTAAATGTTTATTTTATTTTTTTTTTTAGGAATTTTATATAAAAAGATTGAGTTATTGATTTGCAGAATCAATAAATAGCTCAAATATGTTAACTAGATTGTATCTTACATTTCCTAATAAACTTGTGTATGAAGTGAAGCCTTAACAGCTGTTAATTCACAATAGAAAAAAGCTCTATCAACTTCATGTTAACTTCTCAATATATGCATACAAATTTTGCAATGAATATAATTTATACAGCTTGAAATGTAGGAGGGATTGTAATATACAATATATATGTAGTTCCTAAAGAACTTATATATGTTAGGTATTTTATCTTCAAAAGTGTTGCAATTGATGCATCTGTATATATTTGGCATAAAAAGTGTCACTGTTAAAGCTATGTTAACACTATGCTAGCAAATAAACCCGTACTAAATAGCTATACAAAATTAAATGCTATTAAATGCCAACAAAAGTTAGCATACACAAAAGATTTCCTTCAATTAGATATCAAATTTGATGAAATAGCGTTCAAGTCTCAACATTTTCGAGCGCTGTTAAGTTAACATACAAATAGCATGGGAACAACACGCTAGCTTTTGTCATCATGGGAACAGTTTGAGTAAATAACTTAACAAAAAAAAAAAAATAAAAATAAAAAAAGAAAAACAACAAAGTAAAATGAATTGTTAAGTCAATTAAATGCAGTTGGGAGAGTATTTAGGCTATAGACTGACAGAAAAAAAAAGTTGATTGCAATTCGATTAGCCATAAGCTAGAATATATATAAACTGCACACTTGACAGTCTCAGTTTGGCATTTTGACCTAAATATATAGAGCTAGCTGGCTGGCTGTTGTTGTTGTTGTTGTTGCTTGGTATTGTTAAGGCTTTCTGTCATTGGGTGCTCAATTAGCGCCGTTTACAACCTGCAGCTTCGCATGCGAGCGAACTCTGCCCATTTCGGAGGGCAGCGGCCTTGCTCCATCGCTCATCATTGTCGTCTCTCAAAAATTTATGCACAAAACGAGAAAAAATCTGTGCTTTTGTGTTTTGTAACACGTAAATGGCTTTTGCAGCGATGCTATATATATATATATGTATTTAAAGATACATTTATTTTGAATATTTTTGCGACCTTGGCATTCAAGCGCCCAAATATGGATAGTTCATGTCTGTGTGAGAAAAAATGGAATACGAAAAAAAAAAAAAAAAAAAAAAACAACAGGCGACTCGAAGCTGGCTTTCGAATTAACTAATGAAATGCATGCCACTTGAGAGCGATTGCAATTGGAATTGTAATTAAATTGACCGACTCAAATATGTACATATATATATATATGTATATAGATTTTGTAGTTATGTTGCCTTCGAGTAAGTCAACTTTGCCATTGAAGTCGTCGGCTCTGGCACTTGCTACAAGTGTGGGCGTTGCGTATACGCCGCGTATGCGTGAGTCGTCTCTCTCTGTGTGTGGGCGAGACAATGAGTCGAGTTGTGAACTGATTTTGGTTTTATGACTGTACCGGGAGTGCTGTAAATATACAGATGTCCAGTTGCCTTTAAAGGCCGTGCGGAAGAACAAACGAACGAACAGCCCAAGCATGCCACAGCAGCAGGCCCTGCTTGAGGAACTTATCTAATGTGTACACATATAATTATATATACACACATATATATATAGAGGGAGAGTGAGATTTCCATTATATATGCTCGAGTGTAATCGATAGTTCTATTGACTGCCCGACCCATTGACTGAGTAAACGTCGCATTGTTAACAGTTTCGCTTCAATGCACGCTTAACTCTTATATAAGAGCTTCTCTATTGACCAACCCATAATATAACTATGTGCGAGAGTTGGCTAAAAAGTATGCATATAAAATAGCATAAATAATATATTTAATATAAATTAAATTTCATTTGTATAATCAAATAGAAATCTTTGATCAGTCTAATCAGTCTCTATATATTAATTTTGTTTCTTTCTTTCTTTTTACTTTTACTAACTGATAACCTATTACAAAAAAATAATATAATTATACTTTATAATATATTTTTTTTTATTTTTTATAGGTTTCTTTTTACTAAAGATTGTTATTATTTGTTTTAAATTTCTTTTTGCTTTCTTATAATAATTGTTAAAATATTTTCTTTCCCTTTTTATTATATTTTTTATCCATCCATTATATTTTAAATCAGTTTCTATTCTTTTTCCTCTAACTAAATATATATTTATAAATTATATATTTAATTTCTTCATCTACCTTATTTCGCTTTCATGTTATATTTGATAATTATTATTTTTTTTTCAGACTGCCCTCGCATGCTTACGTCTATTTGTTATTCGACTCACCTGCATGCCCGTCTCTCGCAAATGCTCGTTGACCCAGTTGCGAAAGGTGTTCGCCTGGATCTCCACCCA
Source organism: Drosophila stalkeri (assembly GCA_035047405.1). Classification (NCBI taxonomy): domain Eukaryota; kingdom Metazoa; phylum Arthropoda; class Insecta; order Diptera; family Drosophilidae; genus Drosophila; species Drosophila stalkeri. Next base: position 9,828,430 of record JAWNPR010000090.1, read on the forward strand.
CAGATCCTCGTTGCCACGTATATTCATGCCCTTGGCGGCGGTGCCCTCGGGACTGCGCGCCACGAGGCCGGCATGTGTGATCTTCTGGGTCTCGGTGGTGCCGTCATTGTTGTGCTTGAGCAGACCCGCGTGCGTCACCTTGGCGCCCTTGATGTCTTTGACGTCCATTGTGACGATCTCTACTGCTCGTCTCTCTCTCACTCTTCTCCACTCTATTCCTCAACTTCACTTCACTTCACTTTCGTTGCGTTTCACTTGCCTCAGTCTCTATGCAATTTGGGCTGGCAATTGTTTCATTGTATTTGCATTGATTTCTATATATTTATTGTTCAATAATTTGTAATGCCTTTAAATAAATAATTATTCTTTTAGATTGTTATTGATTGGGTTAACGCGATTTCGATTTCGATGTCGAGTTCGAGTTCGATTTCGATTTCGGAGTGCACGCGATCATTGCCCAATGCGAACTGAGCGGCTAACACTTTGGGCCCCACTTGCTTTCGGGCCAAAACAAACAACAGGCGCTGACGAGTGCAAAAACAATGACGTCATCACAGAGCCAAAGCTTAAAGCTTGACTCAAACAGCAGCGGCAACAACAACAAGTGCCACAAAAATGTGGGCATGCGAATCGGAATCCGAATCCGAATCCGAATCTGAAACTGATTCCGAATCCGAATCTGGCTCTGTAGAAACAGGTTTCGAGCGTTCGTTCCACAGCCACAGCGAAGCGAGCGAAAAGGAAAATTGAAAAAAGTATCTGACAATAAAGCACACAAACAACTAAAAAAAAAAAAACAGCAACAAAAGCAGCAAAAATTCACTTAGTTTGGAATTTCGCCGCGAATAAAAAAAAAACACACACAGAAAATTTGTGATTGCTCTGTGTGAGGTGGGCAGCGTCTAAGAAATCAAGTAAAACTAATATAAAATATATATAATAATAATAAGAAAAATAAATAGAAAACGAAAATTAGTCAAATTGCAGCAGTAGGCAATGTGCGACTGCTAGATACTATGTAAATTGGTATACTCAGATATAGATTGATATATAAATATATTCTTATGCTGACTTTTAGAGAAGCTGATTCAATTGCTCGTAGGTAAAAGTAAATTAGCTGTGCTTTGAAATTCTTTTTAAATTCAACATAAAGCATAATTATGGGCATTTAGAGCTTGAAAGTAGCTAAAGCTATGCCAAATTGAGATAATTCATGAATATAGCTAATGAGAGAAAATTCAGCGCTCTAAAGCTAAATAGAGTTAGAGATATCCAACAGTTGAGCTTGATGAATAGCTTGATAATAGCAGCTGGATGAATGGAATAGATTTGTAATAAGATTCTATTATTAATCATTATTAATCAATAAATGGAATATATTTATATACATATATCTAATAAGCATCTGAATATTGTACAGAGGGATAAAAAGACAAAAAAATATATCTATTATATTCTCAGTTGAACATTTGACTTACAGCTTATTCTATCAAGACATTTGAAAAAAATAAATATATATATATATATATATATAAGAGGCTATCTGACTATATTAAATATTTTATATATTTAAACTAAATTGAATGATATATATACTGCATATAAGCAATAAATCGACAGAGATACTTCTATTTAAATTTTTAAAATCATTTCAACTTCAATATTTTATAAAAATTATAAATATATTAAATACGCTGTCCAACACACTTCTCTAAACACAACAAAAACACCCATTTTACACACTTTCATTGCATACAGGGTATAAATAGTGTGTGGTTGTTTGTTGTTGTTGTTGTTGTTGTTGTTGGCATAGCGTAGGAAACTGTAAGTCTTTCACAACAGTCAGAGACACAGCTATAGCCAGAGCCGCAGCCACAGACACAGCTACTGCCACAGCCACATCATGGAGCAAGTTTAGAAGGCCGTCAAGGTTTCTGCTTACAGCCCATATAGGCATTGATGACGACGACGATGTACATATGTATGTTTGTTTGTTTGAGCCCGGTCGCTGTAGCTCTGTCTGGGCTGTCTGGGTGTTTTGGGTGGGTGTCGCGACTCTCTACGCAAAACCCAAACACAATTGCAATTGTGTGGCCAATTGATCAATGTGGACAAATTTCACTTCACTTTTACCGCAAGCATTTTCTTAGCCAAATTGAAAGCGGCCCGCAAATGCGCTAATTGCCAATTGGCACTTGATCAGGCAATTAGCAAATGCTGCCAAAAACAAACTATGCTTATGCCATGCCATGCCATGCCAAACACTGTCAGCTTGCTTGGCCAAAGAATGAATGAACTCCACATATTTAGAGATATATATACATATACATATATATAAAATGTGTATAGACTATATATGCCTAGTACTAGTCATTCAGCATAGATATATACATATATCATCTTAAGAGCGCTGCTCACATTTCACATACCAAATATACAATTTTTGCTTTTATTTATTTGATTTTTATTTTTTTGTGGATATTGAGAAACAATTTGAGTTGAACGTGTTTACTTTATATTGATGATGACATCACGCATCTTTCATGGAAACACAACGACAAGTTAAGTTTGTACAAAAAAACTGATTGAAAATAAGCAAGAATCAGCTAGATGCGGGTATGCGACAAACAGCTGCCCTGTAAAGCATTTTAATTCAAGGGAGAGGAACGAGAATTGTACAGAAAATGTTAAGTTCGATGTTATTTCTGTAAGATAAAACATATATATATATATACATATGTATTTGCTGCAACGTTCTCTATAAATATATTTTTCTATTCAACTATAAATTTCTTTTCTATATATATAGCTAAGCTTGTACGTAGATCTACGCTGTCTACACAAAACAATTTCTATACGCCATGCTGCTGGATTTCAATTAACATTTCAAGTACTTAACAGTTATTTAACAACTGATACAACTTAATGTGCTAGCTCTTCCCATTAAGCTTGGCAGATGAGTTGTAAGACTCTTCAGGTGTTAGAAATGATCATTAAAATACTCTGTAATCTAATTGATGTTAGCTTCTAGCTAGCAGTCGCTTAAGTGCCTCTAGGTTAGGTACACTAGACATACCCTAGAGTCTAGTTGCTGTAAGCGTTGACAGAGAGAGAGAGAGAGAGAGAGAGAGAGAGAGAGAGAGAGAGAGGGAAAGAACATATGTAAGCACTCTTGCGTGCATAATGGAATGTATGGGAATGAAATGGAATTGGAATATTCGATTCTTAGGCGCAGTTGTAGAAAATGTGAAGTAAAGCTATTTAGAGAAATGTTAATATAATAAATAAATAATAAACCTTTAAATTTTTATATTATAAAGAAATACCTTATATTTCAATATATATATATATATATTCGCCTAGATCATATGCAGCTTATTGCTCTCAGGTTCTGGCTGCCTCATGATACCCTAGCTTACATTCAATTTCTAGCGTACAGGGTATAATTACATTACAAATGGCGTTGCGCAAATTGCATAAATTTAGATAGACAGTAAACAAAAAAAAAACAAAAAAAAAAACAATAAGTAAAACAAATTTGTTGTGGAAGTGAATTCCATATGAGCAAGCGGTCAACAGAGGCTGTTAGAAACGCTTTAGTAAGGCCGCCAGCGAAATGAGTTATGGATTTATGTACATGAGGAATGTAGTAGATATATATATAGATATATATGTGACTGAAATTGAACTCGACTCAATTCAAGTGAAGTCAATTGCGAACTGTTGCTGCTGCTGTTGTTGTTGTTGTTGTTGTTGTTGTTGTTGTTGTTGTTGTTGATGTCTCTGATGTCATATCATTGCAATTGGCATTGGCAATGAACCTGGCCGTAATTAGTTGCTGTTAATGAGCACGCGTTCTAAATCGAGTCATATTTAATTATTGTTTTTTTTTTTTATATTTTTTATGTTGTTGTTGTATTTCTTTTCAACTGGGACTTTATTTGCAAGGTCATGGGAATGAGCACAGACAGACTTTAACTTTTAACTTCCACTTTAGCAGCCAGCTCATAGTTGAGGCGAAGCCAGCTATTTGCACAGTTGGTCAAGAGAGCAAACAGTCAACGAAAGTGTTTGACTTAAGTTGCCTCATTTGCCCGTTGTTGTTGTTGTTGCTTTTTGTTAACATCTTTAACGTGACTGAGTCGAGTCGAGTCGAGCGGCTTGTTTGTGCCGAAACAATACGTTTTTTTTATTTTTTCTTACTCTCGTCTCGATACACGCCCAGTTTTAGTTTTAGTTTTAGGGCCGCATGCCATTTACATTACGTAAGCTATATAAATATATACATTTATGTACTTTAGATCAAGTCACTAAATTTGTATCTTATTTTGCAATGAAATTCGCCTGCTACATGTGTAGGTGGATTCTCTCTCTCTCTCTCTCTTTCTATTTTTTTTTTGTCAATCTCTGGCATTTTTATCGATACGATTCGATTCGATTTTTGCCTGTCCGAAAATTGCCTTGCCCAAACACCCACACCCACATACACACAGACAAACACACATACGCACACCCACCTGGTGCCATGGAGCTGTTGGTTCAACGCCTCGTTCTAAACGTGGGCGACTTTTCAAGTTTGATTTGCGCCAAAGCCAAAGCCAAAGTGAGCAACAAATGCGCATTGAATTGTGAATGACTTTAGTAGTGTGAACACTAAAAAGAAAAAAAAAACACCATCAAACTGTAAGTTATGACAATTTTATTTTTCATCTGTTTTAACTCTCTGTATGTGTGTTTGCGAAGGGGGGAAGTCACTCAAGAATTATAATAATTGCTCTTGTGTGGGCTAGAAGTTGATTCGAGTAATTAATGCCTAAAAGCCAGAAAGAGCTGAACTTATTTTTTTTTTATGTTGGAAATAACACTCAACGGACCAGAATAATGCTTGACATATAAATATCTCAGTTATGCTTTAAAAACTATTTAAGGCACGTAATTGATAGCTGTCCAAATCTAGGCTATATGAAATTAGGTGTAGGTTTAAACGACTGAATTATGAATGAAATTGTTGTTGCATATTTTCTACTATATAAGTGTATGTTTTATGATAAAGTCAGGTTTGAGCAGAAAACCAGATTGTAATCATATGAAAAACCTGGTTTTTTATGCAGGAAGTTGCTGTGACACCCTTTGCTGAAATTTTATTGCAAATTACAGCGCGTTTTTAGATTACTTTCATTAGAAGCTGTATTTTTTAAATTATGTTAAAAGTTAACATGAAATTTACATTTTCTTGTTTAAGCTGTTCTAAATGAAGATAATGTGGGCTATAGTCTATAAGTCCATAATCCATTAATTATTAATTAGCTGCTTTAGCTCCTTTTATTACAGAGATGCTAGCAAATATTCCTAGTTAAAAAATAAACCTCGCTCCCTTTCAAGCTTTAACTATGTTAAGCAATTACAGCATGTTAAGTAAGCTCTTTACATGTTTTGATTCTAATCATAGTACTAGACAGCTGACAGCTAATCGAATTGGCTTTATTAATCCTATATTAATCCATTCGAGTGCAATCTACCAAGGCATCCCACATTAGTTGCCACTGTAGCGCTGTTAACAGCTGTTAATAAGAGCTACATTATTATATCTAGTTAATTTTGAAGGACATTTTTCGTATAGTTCATATTGATTCATTATAAACACATATATATTTTATATATAAATATATATCTATTTTTTTTTAAATTACTTGAAAGCCAACAAAATACAATTTTCCTCATACTAAAAATGCCAAAAAAAAAAAATTTTAAAATTCGATCAGGCAATAAATTAAGCTATAATTATAATTGACTTTGCACGTTATTCATATTAATTTATGAAATTGCCTTGTATGCTCTGCTACAGCTTTTGGCATATGGCTAAATGCTATCTCAATCGACTGACTATATAGCCATTATTTATCTATAACTTTTAGCTACGGCGGACACGCCTTGAGCCAATGTGGCAGCTCATTAACGTTGCGTTTCCTATGCAAACGAGCGTTTGATATTATTTTTTTTTTTGCTTTTATTTTATTATTATTAATATTATTATTATTTTTTATTTTGGGTGTGCATTTATTGCTGTTCATAAATAGCAAAGAATAAACGCGCACACTCGCGCACACACACACTCACACACACGTATGTGTAGTGCATGTGTGTAGAGAGCACACTTGAGGCGCGCTTCAAGTTTGTGTCTTCAGTCATTTGATTTATGCCGTTAGACGTCACCAAAGCGCAGCCGCGTGTGTTCTATTGTACTCTTTCTTGGGTTTGTTTTTGTTATTTTTGTTTTGAATTTTAATTTTTGCTCATTATTTTCCACACACTCCACTTTTAGCTAGGGAGGCCACTTAAAGCAACAACAACAACGACATCGACTAACTGTGTGCTAGGCAGCCCATAACAGCCCAATTACCATTAACTAACTGCAACTGAATGCGGGCCAACACGAGCCGAGAGAAGAAAATAAAAATAAAAATAAACACTACGACTATAAACCAATCGAAAAACCAGATTTAGATAAAGATTCCAACAGCAAAAAAAAAAAAATCAAATAACTTTCGGTTTTTTTTTTCTACTGCTCGTCGTCTAGCGGCATTACGTAATGGGCCAAGAAAATGCAAATACAGCCAAGTTATAGATAGATACAACTATGTATGTATCTAAAGACAACGCCCGCACGCTCGACTTTTGATATTTGCACGCCCCTCTAACAACAATTGTGAACTGATATTATGTTTTATAATATTGTGAATGCCGCCGTTGCTTTTGGTTCACACGGCTCGACTCGGCTTCACGTGCTTAACATGAATATAGAATATATATATATATATATATATATATATATATATATATATATATATATATATTTATATATATGTGTACATAGGTATAGCTAATATATGCCTAAAAATTAGAACAGCACGCAAGGCATGCTGGGAATGTGCTTTAAACTTGGCCAAAAGCCAAATTCGCGTCAAGCGCGGAGTTATGCATAAATATTTGTATACAGTTCGAGCGTTGGAGGAACGCGTGCACTTGTTTTTTTTTTTTTAAGATTTTTTTAAGACTTTTTTTGTAGATTTTGTTTTTAGATTTTCTTCAGTTTAGTTTTATGGCCAAGAAGTTTGGCTCAGGCCAAGTTGAGCGGCATTTTATTTTTATAGCATTTCTCGTTAGCTTTTTATATATTTTTCATTTTTTTTATTTGTTTTTGTTTTCGTATTTTTTTTTTTTTAGCACTTGTTCGCTTCGTTCGTTTGCGCCTCTTCTTACACTTGGCTCTCGTTGCGGGCTTTTTATTGCCCCGTTGTTGTTGTTGTTTTTTGTTAGGTCTTAATTTTCGTTTTGCTTGTATTTTGGTCTCTGTATGTGTGTGCGTGTGTGTGATCAAAAATAAACACGTCCAGCGCGCACGAGCTGTTCACAACGACTGAAAGAGACTAGCTTAGACACGATTTAAGCCGACTCATTTCCAGTGCAGCACAAAGCTTTGGAAGCGCCACTTGTAGACGTCATCGTCATCGTCTCATTCCACGATTCGCGATCTTGCCTTGTTTTGCTTAACTGCTTTGCTTTTGCGCTTTTGTTTTGGGCTCTCCATTCGCCTCAACCACTTACCAGTTGCCGTTGAGCTAGCTGAGCGCCAAGAGTTGCGAGTGGTTTTTTGTGGCGTTTCCGTTTATGAAACGCATTTCGGTTTGTTCTGAAATTTTATTGTATTTCTCTATTGTCTTATGCTTGCTCATGAGATGGCAAAAGGGCGTATGTGTTGGACGGGGGTTTTGAGATTTTATGAATAGATATTAGAGGTTTAGGGAATGAATTGTCTGAATTTGTAGAATAAGATAAACCTTTGTTAGCTGCAAAGATGTTATTTATTATTATTTTTATTTATTATTATTTATTTATATATTTGTTTATTTATTATTAATAATTTAATATTTATATATTCATTTATTTATTATTTATATATTTATTTAGTAATTTATTATTTATTTTTATTGATTTATTATTCATATAAAAAAATTTTTTTTTTATTTATTATTAATTTTAATCCACTATATACTGACTTACCATGTATAACTAAGATAATATATCTATACCGATTAATTAAATTTGAAATTATATAACGAGCTATATTTAAAAACCTAAAGAAATAATTTTTAGCATTTTCGTGTTTCATTTGGCTCATTACTGGAACGTCTTTCACTCTCCTATAAACACACTATATATATAATAATTACAGTTACACTTCACACTCTTAGCGAGCATTAGACAGTCGCTCACATCCGATGCGCATGCGCTTATTTGATTTTCCCACTCTATTTTAATGGACTTCACGTTAATTATTGATGACTCTGTGGTTTTTCTCTGCTCATAATTGAACAATTTGTTGACTTGCTGCGGCTTATTTCAAAAGTTATTGATTAAAAAAAAAAAGTAAAAACGCAGCTTGAGCTATTAACCCTACCCCGACCCCTACTTACCCTTAGTGCCAGCCCTAGCTCATAATAAGTGGAAACAATAAGTTTTCTTTCATTTCTCAAGAATTCTTTCTTTTTTCTTTTCTTTTGTTTTGTTTTGATTTTATTTGTATTTTTTAGTGTTTTTTTTTTTTGTTGTGTATTTTGTTTTGTTGTTCGTTTGTTACCCTTGCAGTTGTTTGTTTTGTTTTGTTTTTTGGTTTCTTTACTTTTTTTTGTTGGCTTGTGGCTAAACACACACACGGCTTTAAAATGCTGTTCTTTGTTAATATATATATATATATATAGATATATATATGTATGATCGCACGGAACGATCATAAAGTACATAAGTATTTCGGGTATACAGGTGTTTTTAAGATAAGCTCGATTCACTTGCTGCAAATCGGCGCTGACTGCTCTGAATATTATCTTTAAAAAATGCCATTAATTTGTTTTCATTTTTTTCTCGATTTCTTTTTTAGTTAAGATTTTGTTTTGCTTTCTTTTTTTTTACTGCTGTTCTTATATTATATGTTTTTGTTTTGTTTTATGAATGAAGTCATGCTGAATTAATTTATTGTATAATCTTATAAATTAATTAATTAATTTATAGTCACAAAATAAAGCTATAAATTTTATTTATATTTTTAATTTTAATTTTTTTTTTGTTTTTATTGAATTCATAAACTTATTTAGCACATCTTGCAACTGTGAAGTTCTACTATCCAAATATTTCTTCTATTATAATTAGCAACAACACAACCAAATCGATGTAGTTTCTTCTCATTCTCTAACCACTTTCCTTACCCCTTTTTCCCCTTCAAACCCCTAACAAATGACATAACATAAGAATTCGGAGACAAACTTAAAGCAGATAAAAAAACAAAATTAATCGAAGATATTTGGATTATAAATGCTCTCATCCTTATGTGTGCTATGCTAAGAAGCAATAAGTTTCATATAATATAATATTATTAAATAACGTTTTCGTTCTCTCACTTGGCTAACTAAAAAATCAAAAATCTTCAACAATTTGTTTATGCATAAATTTCTTCTCAATTAGTTTTCCTTTATAATTTTTTTTTGTCTCATTTTCATTTATTTATTTTTTTTTGTCTTAGATGAAACCCCATTTTTTTATGTTTATTGTAATTATTTAATGTAGGCATATTAATGAATAAACTTTTTTATTTTATTTTATTTTTTATTTTTGGTTTCTATAATAATAAATTGCAATAATGCTTCGAAATGCAATTAGGTTTTAAACTATGAAAAGGAATTTTGTAAATTTTGTTATAGCGTCGTATTTGGCTTTAAGTAAATTAGAGGAAAAAATCTAAGAGAAAATGCTAACAAAATGAATTTTGTGTTTCGTATGGAATTTCCATCCAGCAGCATGAAGTTTTCAATTACATATTTATTATATATATATATTTTTTATGGGATTTTAGCTCGCAGTTGGAGCGACAAATAGCACATTAACTAGCGGCTTATAGACACTCAATCAATCAATCAATCAATCATTGATACACTTAATTTAGTAGCCTAGTTGTATTTTTGTTTTTTGTTTTCGTATATACTCGTAATTATTACTTTTCGATTTGAGTGTGTAGTGTAGATAGATGTGAGTGTGTGTGTGAATGTATATGTGTGTATGTGTGTGTGTTGACACAGAACATTTGTCTGAAATATTATTTTTGGTCTTCTCTTGTACACATCTAATTGGTAACTAATTAAGTTATATCTAGAATTCATTCATATTCTCCTTCACTTCTGTATTTTTTTTTTTTTTTATATATTTTTTACTTTTTGTAATATATCTAAATTCTTCGGTCTTCAATCACTTAAGCCTGCAGTGCGTTCCCATATTATGGGTTTACCAAAAATCATCGCTTAGTTCTGCTACAGAACTTACTCTACAGCGTGTTTTAGAATTCATCATCATCATCATCATCATCATTATCATCAACATCGTCATCAACATTAGCATCTTTGTCTCAAATGTGATTTTCAGCATTCGTTTTTTTTATAGCTTGGCAACTAACTAATATTACAATACATTTAGATCTTTCAGTTAAGAGTAACTATAATATATATATCATATATTATATTAAATATATATATATATATATACCCAATGCCATATTACATATAATATTTACTAATATAGTAGTACAATATAATATTGCATTAAAAGTTCTTCGACTGCTCTCATTTTCTTTTTCCTTTTAATTTTGTTCTCTCTATTTAACTATTGTTTTCTTTTTTAAATGTAATTAATGTGTATGTTTTTTTTGTCGTTCTTTCTTTTTTTTGGTATTTTTTTAATGTCTGTTGTATGCTGTGGCAGTTCTTTTCCAATAGTACAAATATTTTGCATATATCAATTTTTGTTTTTCCATTTTATTTATTTTCAATTTTTAAAGTAAATCGTTTCCCATATACACATCTAGTAAATTTTTTTTGTTTGTTTGTCAAATTACAATTAGCAAATATTACAATACGCTAATTATTCATGTTAATTTCAAGTTTAAATTAAATTATTATAGTAATTACCGTTATATATATATATATGTGTATGTGTGTGTTAGTGTTTGTGTTTTTTCTAGTTAATTATTTTTAGGTTTTTTTTATTTTTTTATTTTTTAAATTTTCATTTTGATATATTCTAATTGAATCCTTAGAAAGAAAATATTTACAATGCAAATTACATACAATGCGCAATGGATTAATAATGTTTATTATAATTAATATTATTACTTTTTTTTTTATTTCTTTATCTAATTACTAAAATTAGCAAAGTTCAAACTAAACTCTAATGATGCTATATACTCATGACTAGCCCTATGCGTATATATGTGTGTATGTGTGGCAAAAAGTTTTTTAGTTTTGTTTGTATATATGTATGTAGAGATAGAAAGAGATAGATATAGAGCTAGACAGAGATAGATAGAGAGAGGATTACAGCTAGAAGAGCTGTTAAATAACAGTTTATATATATATATATGGCTTGACTCCATGAGCTGCTTATCGGAATATCTATTAAAGCTTTTCCGATTTCGACTAATTTAATCGTTTTAATGTTTAGCTTACGTTTAAGTTTTGTTTCATTTTTGGTTTGTTTTGAATTTGAAATTTGGTTTTTCTTTCGAATTTTCCTTCTTTTTTCTTTTGTAGATATTAGCTTTATGTACATATTGCATTTGACCTATGCAGACCTTTGTGGCAGTGCCCTTTAGTGTGTGTGTGTGTGTGTGTTTGGGGGGGTGATGGTGGTTGAATGGCATTTTCTAGCCAGCACTTTGCGCTCTTTTGTCTCTGGTTTCATCAAGCTCCCATCTCATTTCTCTTTTGTACTACAGCGAGCAATATTTGTTGTTGCTGTTGTTGTTGTTGTTGTTGTGTGTTGTTGTCTGTGTTGCATTGTTGCTGGCGCGTTGCATGCGCCGCAAGATTTGACCAGTTTGTTGTTGTTGTTGCTGTCGCAGTTGTTGCTGTTGCAAGTGTTGTAAATGTTGCTGCTGCTCCTGTTGCTCCTCCCTCGTAGTGTTGCTTGTGCTAGCAGCTGCTGCTCCTGTTCGCGTCGGGGTCAGTTGGTTAGTAAGGCAATTTGGCAATATTTCAACCGCATGCACAACAATCACACACATTCACACATACAAATACGCACGCACGCACACACATACATAGAAACAGTATAAAAACACATGTACAACATATTGTGGGCGTATGAGGGCGTGACACACACAAACACAGTGAGATTGAGAGAGCAAACAAGAGACAGAGAAATAGAGAGAGAGAGACACACACACAGAGAGAGAGAGAGATAGAGAGCGAGACAGAGAGTATGATGCAAATTCATATGAGGCGCATTTCGGTATGTGGGCGACAGCTCCACGCCCCCTTTCTCAAATATATAATATATATATATATATTGTATGTTCTTTTTTTTTCTCGATTTCTTGAATGAATCATGGAGTCATGAGGAACATGATATGTACACCATACCGATCGGCTGATGCTGATGGGGCAGCACGCTCCCGTGTTATATGATACTCTCGCGATTCCGTTCCAGTTCCTCGGCCTCATTCTCTGGATCCACGCTGGATGTGGATGAAACTCCACAGATTTGCATTTCAATCTCAGCTAGACGATTTTCCAAATCCCATTGCTGTTGCGAGAGTTTAGTGTTCAGTGCCTGATTCTCTGACTCAACGGTATGCAGACGTTCTCTCAACCGCTTAATCTCATCCTCAAGTGCCTCATGAGAGCCAAGCAACGGTGTGGTGCCACCGCCAGCGCCACCCACGCCGGCGCCATAGCATTCCAGCTGCGAGCTCGAATCGCAAATGTGACCTAGACGCGATACGAGACAAATAGACAGACAGAGAGGGAGAGAGAGAGGGAGAGAGCAAGAGAGGTAGCGTGAGAGCGAGATATAAGTAGTGATTGACATGAGTGAGTTATGTTGAGTTGTGGGCATGTATTGGTTGGCTTACCTGTATGACTCGGCTGCGACTGTGGCCGCATCGAGTGATGTGAGGTGGCCCGACTCCGTGGCCTCTCCTCGGAGCCGTGTGCACTGGGACTAATCGAACGCGGCGAGTCTGTGGCACGTACCAAATGCTCCGTATAACTGCGTGGACTGCAAACATTTAGTGTGCAATACCTATCGACAAGACAACAATCAAGACTCACCTGTAGCCATGTGAATGGGGCAGCTGCTGCTGTTGCTGTTGTTGTTGTTGTTGTTGGCCCTGTTGCTGCTGCTGTTGCTGCTGCTGTTGCTGTTGTTGCTGCTGTTGCTGCAGTTGCTGCTGATGTTGCTGCACATGATGCTGCATGACAGCTGGGGGCAGCCACATATCCTCCAAAGTGGTGCGACCGCAGCTCTCCACCAATCCCGGCGTTGACTGGCAACGGCCCATGGCAACTACATTAAAGTATTTGACTGTGTTTTAAAATCAAAAACGTTCACACCGCAAAACAATTTGAGGAAAAGTGGGGAAACAACGAAAAGCAAAAGAAACAATCGATTTGTGTTATTCAGAATTTTGGGGGAAAATCGTATTTCGTATTCGTATTCGTATTCGTATTCATTTGTATACATTCAGAGAAATAATAATGAAGATTTTTAAAATCCTTAAGTTTCAATTAAATAATTTATGAAGTTTGCAAGTTTGAACATTTTTATTTTTCATTGAACAACATATACAAATTTCTTTCTTTTCTTTCTTTACGATTTTAAAGTATTTTATAAGCAATTTTAATTATTTTATTAATTTTATAATGAAAAATAAAAGATATATATGAATTATATTAAAAGATTTTAATTTAAAAAATAAATAAAAAATTATTTAAAAAATTAAAATTAATTAAATGAAAATTAAAATGAAAAAAATTAAATATCCATGAAAAATAATTCATTTTTAATTTCTTAATTTCTCTCAAGCCAAATATCTTTTATTTTAAAGAAATCATTTAATATTTATTTTTAATTAGTTAATTTAAAAGATTTAACATTTTTAATAATTAATTTTGTAAGAAAAAAACTGAAAGCAAGATTACATATTATTAAAATTGATTTCTTATAATTTTTTCAAGCAAATTTCTCAAAAAGTTTTCTTACTTCATAATTCATACTAAATTTTTGCATCTTCATTTAGATCAATTCTAGACTTTTCTCTGAGTGTACATTGCACATGCACTGAGTTTATTTGGTTTCAATTTCGAGTGGGGCGTGTGCTGTATTTGAGGACTGTGTGTTGCGCTACAATTGCAACTGCAGCGGTCGAGTTAATGATTGGATGAGTGCGAGTGGATCTTCTCTCTTACCTTTCTCGAGTGGCGCCTTTTTGTATTTCTCCAAACGTTTGACGGCTATCGATTCGAGACGAACGCGTGCCGCTGGATATTCCTTGAGCACGTCCCACATGTCCTTTTTGCTGAGCACGAACAGATCGCTGTAGCCCACAGAGCGAACGCTGGCGGTGCGTCTGTTGCCTGTTGCAACAAGCCAGGTGCCAAGTTGCAGTAAGTTGGCAAAGTTGCACGTTTGCAGAAAATGTTGGATGGGAGGCAAATGTGGATGGGCGGGACATATAAAGTTTAATATCAATAACTTGCCAAAGGTATTTCATGTTTGTTATTTTGTGTTTTTTTTTTTATTGTTGTTGCTATTGTTCTCTGTTGTTTTTATTGTTGAGTGCGCACAAACAAAGACACACACACACACAGACACACACACACATATACATATGCATACATTAAAATTGCATGCCAACCAGCAAGGTATGCAGGCAATTGGTTGCAAGCTGCACAGTTGAATTGGATTCAAATAGAAGACAGTTGTTGCAATTGAAAATTGGAAGTTGGGCAATTGGGTTGACAGTTTTACAGAGAGGGCATTTATAGGATGCACAAGTGCTACTCTCACACACACACACACATACACACAGATACAGCTATATATATATATATATAGATAAGTTATGTTTGTCTGTCTGTTTGGTTCCATTTGCTACAATCAAGCAGCGAGCAGTGAGCAGCGAGCAGCGAGCAGCCATAAAAGCAACAGTTTACTCAGCTCAACAGCTAAATTTGTGCTTTGCATTTTTTATGGCATACAATTTGAAGCAGCGCGCTGTGAGCTGCCCCAATGCTCCATTGCTCCGTTGCTGAGTTGCTCTTTCAGCAACAATTTCAATCTGAATACGTAACTATTTGCGCAGAATATTTACTTGGCTCTTTTACTTTTAAGACTCTTTAGACACTCAAGAGTTCAGGCTAATAATATCTGTATATATTTAAATATTGTTAAGTTCTATGAAGCTTTTCACTTAATTAGCAGAGCGTTGCCACCTGTTAAAATGGCAATGCCATGAGCTATTACTTGTTGCAAGTAGCTGTCAAATATTTACAATGCACAGCGTTGCCACCTTATCTCTCATAATTTCTATAGCTAAAGCATCAAGTTGAAATTATTTCAAGTCTTATGAACTTTTTGACAGCAGCTAATCTGATGAGTTTACAATTTTGACATGAAAGAATGTTAAGAAGTTTCAGCACACAAATATTTACAACTTTAGTAAACTTTAACAAAATACCATAATTTGTAGCTGCTTCTAAAAAAAAAAAAAAAAAAATCCTGCGAAATTGTTACGTAAACTTAATGCAGAATGCATACATTTTGCATACTTGAATGCTGTAGTTAAATTGTAGCAAATGTTGTTAACTATTTGGTGTAATTGAATACAAAAAAAGTTGGCGTGCAATTTGAAAATTAGTTTAGTATAAATATGTGTGTATGTGTGTGTGTGTGTGGGAGGTGTTCAAGTGTGTGTGTAGTGCATGTTTAATTGTGGCAACAACATGGCGTATACTTAATTTAAAACACTGTCAAACACAATCCAAAACGTTTAAATTACGGCCAGGCAAAGCAATACAACAACGACTCACACAGATACAGTTAAGAGAGACATGGAGACAGTGGATGGGGTAGTAAGTAGAGCTGAGTAGAAAAATAAATTTAATAGACAATATTCGATCACAACTACAAGAGATAGAGATAGAGATAGAGATAGAGATAGAGTTAGACAGAGAGAGAGGGAGAGCTAGACATTTTGCACTTATTGGATTGTGTAGATTGTGGAGGTTGTTTGATGAAAGCGCTTAAGTCATGCAGGTAAACTAAACGATTCGATTCAAGTTTCACAACGGCAGCAGCAGCAGGTGACAACAGCTTGACAGCAAACTTGGCCAATTGTCTGTCAAGCAGGAGTCGACAACTAATTGAGCCAGACGAACCAAAAAGTTTTAGTCAACTTTTGTCAGGCTTTTATCAAATAGAATTAAGTTGCTCAGTTGCTCAGTTGCTGCTGCTGCTGCAAATCGAATTATGCAGCTGCTAGTCAAGTATGCAATGCCTTCTGCCACACACAGAGTGAGTGAGAAACACAGAGAGAGAGAGAGAGAGAGAGAGAGAGAGAGAGAGAGAGAGAGAGAGAGAGAAAGCGAGATAGAGACTCGTATAGACACATGTTATGCATGCGCAAAGATTAATTTTGTGCATTGTTATTAATTAAAGGCCACAAATAAGAGCACTCTTCATATATATAATTTCTGTACATATATATAATTTCTATATATATATATATATATATATATATATATATATATATATAACATTGCAATTTGGAGCACGTGACTTATCGCTGCAATTTACGCTCTACTTGGTTTAGTCAATTTGACATTGCTTTAAATTGCGACCACTTGAAATTTCGTTTGAAATCAAAATTTACTTTGACACAGACAATAAATTCCGCATTATTATTGCTGATTTAAGCCGATTTTATTGAAGTTTACGGCAATTGTTTAATTTATCGTTAAATTTATATATATATATATAAATATATATTTTTATGCGTGGTGCATGCAGGTGTAATAATTGCATTTGGCATTCATTAATTTTGTGTGCGGCCAGAAGGGCATTTAAAAAAGACAAACGAGAAGTTGTTTATTCATGTGTTTGTCTCTCTCTCTCTCTCTCTCTCTCTTTCTCTCTCTCTTCGTCTCCCTCTCTGTGTGTGTTATAAAAGCGCATTGCATACTTTTAGGAGCGAGCTATGAAAACAATTTTTCGGCATAAAAATTGTAAAAATATGTGAAAGAAACAAAAATTGTTTTGCATTACTGCAAACAGTGCATGAAAAAACAGCATAAAACAGTTAAAAAAAAACAGAAATGAAAATGTAATTTAAATATGACTACAGCTAGACGAAGTTTAAATACACTAACTGAGCTGAGAGTGAGCTGGCGAAAGGTAGCTGAAAGAAAAGTCTTTTAACGTTTAGACCTTGGCACTTATCTATGTCTTATAGAGTTCAAAGGTCAAGCTGTGCGTGCTAGGTTAGTTGTGTTTGTAGCTGTTTAAGGCAACACGAAACTGTTTATAAATACCTAATTTAGCACACCTGGCGCACATGTTAACTTGATAAGATTTGCTTAACATTTAATTAGCCAAATTCTTGAGTGAGGTCAAGAACTGATTGAAATATTTGTGGTCAATTTATGATGTCTATCAGTGAAATAGTAGTATAGGAGTATGTATATAATGTGGTATATAGTAGTATATAGTAGTATATAGTAGTATATAGTAATATATAGTAGTATATAGTAGTATATAGTAGTATATAGTAGTATATAGTAGTATATAGTAGTATTTAGTACTATGTATATCTAAATAAAAAGTAGTAGATTTTACAGTTGACAGTTGATGGATTTTACAACTGAACATATCTGGGAATATCGTAATAGGTAAAAACATATAAATCATATTACGATATGATTTAACAGCTATGCAATAAAAGACTTTCAATTGATAAGATTGTTGCTTTCGCTTGTTAAAAAAAAAGAAGAAGATATTTAGTTCTATAAATATGCAATTATTATAGATAGCTTAACTCTAACGAAAATAATAAAAAATAAATTTTTGCTTATTTATTTTTAATTTTTAATCTAAAACAGACTCAATCGAAAATATTAAAGACCAACGCTGCTAGTGTATATAAAAATAATTGAAAATAAATATATATAAAATAAATGAAAAATAATTTCAAAATATTTACTGGAATTTTAATGTTTACGAATGTTGCGCTCCATTGAATTTTATGCCAAAGAGGGTAAAACTAATTAATTAATGTGCAAAATAATTAAGACAGTGATAAATTGGATATGAAGAGAGTGAGTGGGCGTGAGTGCGAGTGTGAGTGCATGGGAGAGACTGTGAATAAGTGAGTGTGTACATGGATTAATACTAGATAAGTTAGTTGTGCGAATAAATAAAACGCTTGAAGAGCGCTGACTCAATTTAAATTCAGGTGTGTGCAAATGGATTATATTTAAAGGACTTTTAAGAGATATACTCTTTGCATATATATAGAGAATATATATATATATGTATATAGATAGACGAGCAAAAACATTTAGCTAAGACACATTTATGTTAGGAATTATTTAAAACTGATTGTGTAGAGATGTTTTTGCTGTAGATGTTCTTTATGTTTTTTATTGTTGTTGTTGTTGTTGTAGTTACGTTAATTCATTTTTTTTTTTCGTTTGTTTGTTTGTTGCTATTGTTCCGCCTGTCGCACTAAAACGGGATATTTACCAAGTTCTTTACCTGCGGTGCCCATATTCAGTATACTAATTTCGCCGAAATAGGAACCTGCCTTTAACGAGGCCATCACCGTCTTGCCATTGTCAGCAACGACCTGCAATCGTCCACGATTCACAATGTACATCTCCTTGCCCACCTCGCCTGCAAAACAAAGTGAGTGAGTGAAAGAGTTATTCAGTTTATATATATATATATATATATATATATATATATATATATATATATATATATATATAAGGTGGTCAGTTACCTTTGCGGCAAATGTAATCGCCCGGAGAGAAGAGTACGGGTCGCAGTCGCAGCACCAATTCGCAAAGGAAACCCGCTTCGGTATTTTGAAAAATCTCAACCCGCTTAAGTGTATCTAAATGGACGTTAATTGCTATTTCAGCCTGCAAAACAGAAGCAGAAACAGAAACAGTATTACGAGAGAGGTTCGGCTCTGTTACACAGAGCATTAAAGGACAACAGAATAAACAAAAGGAAATGAAAGAAAGGAAAAAAAGAAGGGAAAATAAAAGGAAAACCAGACAACATGCCACACCAAATGGACAATTCGTGTTGCCACAGCAGCTGCTTTCAAAGAGAAGTAGCAGGAGCAGCAGGAGCAGCAGGAGCAGGAGGAGCAGGAGAAGGATGTGCACAGTACCTGAGGCAGATTATTTACCTTTAATTTATCAGGAAGACAGGATACGGCGCGCTCCTCGTCTGAGCACTTTTGTGTGAGCCACAGGTAATCGAACCATTTGATGACCTTCACCTGCAGATGATTCGGAACACGCCGCATGCGCATGTACGTCTTAACTCCATCCAGTTTGGCTGCAAATAGCAATAGTACTCGATACATATACACGCACACTTTCTCCATATCCATATCCATCCATTCATATATCTATCCATCTATATCTCGTTACACATATCTATATAAAGTAGCTTATAATATATGCACGCTTGTTTGTGCTGTGGATTACACGCAAATCGAAACGCTTGCCGCATACAAATGTCGAATGACCAGCGGCATTTTGGGTGCGAATACTGGCCAACGGATACGCCCACCACCAAAGCCAACCATGCCACCTCATCCACCACTAATCGCTAAGGCTTCCGACCAAATCAGCGTTTTGTTCTGCATAAATTTCATTATGCGCCAACACTGCGCGAAAAAAGTATGCTTTTGGCTTTTGATTTTTGTGTGAATTTTTAAAACATATTTCTCATTTAAAATAAAGAATTTGTTTTATAAATTTGTATATTTTCATAAATTATATATTTTCTTTAAACAAATTTTATTCACCTTCCTTTTAGAAACACTAAAAAATTGTTTTTCATTTAAATTTCAAAATTTTTTAAAATAATATAAATGTATTTATATTAAAATATTTTTAAGAAATTTTGGAAATATTCTTTATAAATTTAAACATATTCATTCTTATATAAAATTCGCAATTTGTTGCAATAAATTTATATTTTGAGGAAATTTTTTGGTGATGCTTTCTTTATAAGAAGCTTGAAAATATGTTCTCCTATATAATATTAAAATTTAATTCATATTTTAATTTTTAAATATTTATTACATATTTTTAATATTAATTTTATTTAATATTTTTATATTATGCTGCATTTAACGCATTTGTTTCTCTCAGTGCATATATCTTTAATGCTTTAGCTGATTAGCTAAAACTTTCTACATGAAAAGAAATATCAATTGGCAACACCTGGCGTATGCGTAATATTAGCCTGTAATTAGTTGAGGCTATTCGGAAATGTTTTCTTTTTTGGCCAATGTTAGTGAATATTTATTAGCAAAAAAAAAAAAGAGAGGGAAACAGAAGAAAGAATCTATAACAGTTGTTCAGCACGAAAATTGTGCTAAATGCACAATCTGAACAACGTTTACAGAGTGAATTATCGAAACTTACGTACGTTTGCGACAGCTAAGTGCAGTTCCGGACTTCTTTGTTTTACTCTCAGGCGCTGTGTGAATGGATATGCGTATGTGTATGTGTGTGTATAATATATATATATATATATATATTTGAGTGGATAACCAAGCGGTGCTCGATGAGAGGAAATTAAATCTCTACTTGGCTCAACGTCACAGGCAACAAATATTGACACAATTTGTCGATTGACAACTGTGGTTGGCTGTAGATATTGGCGGTGCTGCTGTTGTTGTTGTTGTTGTTGTTGTTGTTGTTGTTGCTGCTGCTGCTGTTGTTGGTGGCACATTGAGAGACAACGGCTGAGAGCTTTCGTCATGGATGGTTGGGAGTCGGTGCCGAGTTTTGTTTGCTCGTGTAAACATTAGCAAACCAACTGGCAAACAAGCAAACAGATTGAAAACAAATAAATAAAATTGCTTGTCGGCCCAGCAGGCACAAATGCCAAGCAAAGCCCAACTCTCAGCACAACAACTTCTACTAATTTTGCAGCTCATCTATAATGCAAGTAAAGCGCCGCATTTCCTTGCCACACACACACACACACACACACAGACATACTTGGCCCACATTCATTTATCATAGTATCATTTGTCCAGCTCCAATACCTTGTTGCCCAATCAGTCAGCCAGCCAGTCAGTCAGTCAGTCAGTTTGTCCGTGTGAACAGCTTGAAACTTTCGTCTTATGTTTGTTTCGAAACTTTTGTTAGCATTATTATTGCAATCGGAAAATTACATTCAGCTGGAAAATAGCTAGAATAATTCCAAAGCTGGGTAACATTTTCTCAGCTATGAGTCAGACAATTAACTAAATATCAGCTAGGTAGTTATCTCTGGTAGGCAAACCACAAGCAAATAGCTGACCATTAAAATTATTAAACTTCCTCCTATAGCTAACTATTTCAATTTGACTTATCAGTTGATTCCTGTGAAATCTTCTGGGACTCCAATAGCCGTTAGATAAGCAATTATTTATAACGAATTTTTTTGTGCGAGACACGAGTCAATCAAACGTGAAACCTGCTTATCATATCGCTAAAAACAATTGATAAGCAGAACCCTCAACCAGTATATAAGCAGCAAATCCCGCAATCATTTAGATAGTAACAAATTTGAAAGACTTTATACAATATGTTGTGGCATCAACTGATCATCTTCGCCATTGTGGCCCTCGCTTGCACCCAGCTCCATATTGCTAGCAGCCAAACAGCTGCTGCCAACAACTGTCCAAGCAACTTCACTCTGGTGGGCGAAAAGTGCCTGTTGGCCGTGAGCAACTGGTACAATTGGTATGAGGCCGATCGCAATTGCCGCAGTAAGGGCGCCGGTGTGCTTAGCCTGAACAATGACAAGGAATTGCAGTTGGTTAGCAGTTGGTTAAATGCAGCCATGCAGTTCACCTTGGAGCTATGGACCTCGGGCAATCTACTGGGCAGTTCGGGTGTCTACTATTGGCAAAGCACGGGCCAGCAGGCACGTTATCTACCCTGGGCCTCAGGCGAGCCTAAGCCAAAGTCTGGCGACTGTCTGATGCTCAGTGGCGTCTATACCTCCGCATCCGTTAGCAATTATCGCCTATCGGTACGCAATTGCACCTCATGGGCAGTTTCTGTCTGCGAGGTGCAGCCGGCTAAAAATTTGACTACACGCATCTGCCTCAAGCCGAATGCCTACGAAACGGTTCAAGTGATTGGAAATTAATTCCAAAAAATATAATTCGAGGAAACAAGTCTAATATGTAAAAGTTATAAAAAAAAAAAACAAAAATCTCGAAAATGTTATGAAGTGATTTTCCTTTCCCAAACTAAGAAATATTGTTGAATAGTAATAAATTTTCATTTGAGAAACACAAATTTTTTTTGCCTAATAATATCAAGATCTACACTGTGTCAGAAGTCGGAGTGGTCTCTGGGAATGTATTTTAAAATTAGAATATTTTCTATTATCAATAATTGCTTAGTAAATGTTTAAGAATAGTGGGGAAGAGAGATTACAGAATTAGTCTCTAAGCGTAATTCATATTTTCACAGATTTTTGAAATAGTTTGACGCTTTCATGATTCAATATCAAATTGTCAATTTCATGAAATGTTTTTTGTTTACTTATTCTTATCATTAGAATAGACTGTCAATCATAGACTGTCAATTAATTCCAAAAAATATAATTCGAGGAAACAAGTCTAATATGTAAAAGTTATAAAAAAAAAAAACAAAAATCTCGAAAATGTTATGAAGTGATCTTCTTTTCCCAAACTACGAAATATTGTTGAATAGTAATAAATTTTCATTTGAGAAGCACAAATTTTTTTTTGCCCAATAATATCAAGATCTAAACTGTGTCAGAAGTCGGAGTGGTCTCTGGGAATGTATTTTAAAATTAGAATATTTTTTATTATCTATAATTGCTTAGTAAATGTTTAAGAATAGTGGGGAAGAGAGATTACAGAATTAGTCTTTAATCGTAATTCATATTTTCACAGATTTTTGAAATAATTTGACGCTTTCATGATTCAATATCAAATTGTCAATTTCATGAAATGTTTTTTGTTTACTTATTCTTATCATTAGAATAGACTGTCAATCGATATACAATATTGTTTCTATTCGTATGCTTATCATTATTCTTATCTTTAGCCCTAAAACTCAGCTAGCTATATAAAGGTCTATTCACAGCCGTCTGCATAATGAATAATAGAAAACATGTTGTGGCAACAGTTGTTGGCCTTTGCTATAGTCAGTCTGTCGCTGGCTCAGCTGCATTCAGCAAGGCGCGTCGATGCTGCAGCTGCAGTTGAATGCAGCGAGAACTTGGCTCGATTAGGCGACAAGTGTTTGCTGACGGTCAGCAAGTGGGGCGATTGGTCTCAAGTGAAGCGCGACTGTCGCTGCAGAGGAAACGGCCTGCAGAATAAGTCACAGCTGCTACTACTAATCGACAGAATGGACGAAGTGACGACGCCTTACAAAAACAATTTCTGGATATCGGACAATAAATATGGCAATGCTAGTAAACTCTATTGGCAGAGCTCGGCTCACTCAATTTGGCCGATGGCAATTGCCTAACGGTCGTCAGGGCGCCGTTTGGCCATCAGAGTTTAAAAAGGTGAGAAATACATAAAGGCTTTTCGGGAGAGCCGAAAACTAAAGAAAAGCAACTCAACTGCTCTGCAACTTAATAAAATTCGATTGATATGAGACTTACAAAATTGTGTGCAATAATTTGTTTTGTGTTGCAGAATTATCTTGAATTAATATTAATCAGACCGTTTCTCAATTTCTGCATATAAAAATGTCTTTCACTCACACTTTGAGAAAAACTCAGAGAGCAACCGATTGCATCGCTTCGCCAACGACTTCGTGCGCGTTCGCAGAGTAAACTTTTTTTCGCTCTTAGTTTCTCTTCGTTTGCATATCTATGTAAATGTGACGACCGTTTGCTTAGACTCTTCCAGCTATCTACTGACTTACTGAGACTTATTCTGCGAGTGTTCTTCGTATTGCTGCCGAAACGATGTTCGGGTAAAGAGCATAACTTGAATAGCACAGTGCTCGGCCGAAAACCAAAACGAAAAGAACCGAATGCTCATGTTCAGAGCGAGAGCGAATGAGTATGAGTTCTTTTCGGTTGATCTAGTGAGCAGAGCGTGGAGGTTATATTCAGCTGAAGGCTGAATTGACTGTCAGTTATGGTAGATGTATAAGCATATTAGCTTCTTAAATCACGAATTTCATATACATATACATTCTGCTGAGAAGAACCATTATCATTTTAGCTCTTTTCTTTTTTGCTCTCCCAAATCAGAGAGTTTGTTAGTAAGACAAGAGAAAAGAAACTGCAAACCAAAGTTCTGTAAAATAAAGTGAGCTGCTTGCTTTGGTGGCATCTTTTTTTTTCACCGGCACTGGATATATATGTATGTTGTTCGAAGTTAGTCATTTACTATGAATTAACCTCTGTCAAATTAATGTATGTTAACTGTTATAGGTTAATCCTTGCCCATGCATGCAATGGTTTGTTAGTTAGGTTAATGCAATGGATCGGATAGACAATTAAAAACAACAATCATAAGAAGAGAAACACAACAACAAGATTATACCAATATATGCTTATACATATTCCCTAGATCGGAACTGATGAATATTTAAGCTTTTAATACAATAAACTTCTTAACCTATATAATAATGATTTCTTAAGAAATGTCTTAGATTTTAGAGCAGTTTACATTTGTGCCGACTCCTTAGAAATTGCTTAAGCTTAGATCAAATTTAAGTCTTACTTAATTCAATCTCTTTACCATTCTCCCTCTTTTTCTACACAATTACTCTATCTTTATTCTCAGTCTTTATTTACAGCTTTCACAATGCTTTATAGCTTACATTGCTCGCATAGACGACATTGCATACTGTTGGGCTTATCCGTTTGCTGTTTGAAATACTTTGCATGCTTCGCCATGAAGCGTGTTACTTTGTGGGTTTTCTATTTTATTTGTGTTGTTGCTGGTGCTCTGTGAGAAATATTGCGTAAGCGATGCTGGCAGCTGTATCGGATATCGAGGTATCGATTATCATACTTCCCATTTCCCCTTCAGAAAACATAAAAAAACTTTACTCATTGGCAACGAAATGCAAGCAAGGATTATTGCATGGCAACGCGACAGCGTCTTGGCAGAAACACACGCCCACACGCACACACGCACACACTCACACATAAGCATTACATACAACGGATATATGTATGTAGTATGCTCTTGCTGATAGCAAAAACACACACACACTCAACAAACTCGCACACATATATTTACTATATAGCTGTGGAGTAGCAGCAGGGCGACAGTATGCAAAATTACAGCGATTTTTATTGCGGTTCTGCTTGACTGCATGACACCGCTAACATTCCGGCAATGAAACCAGCGACGTGAGGGTCTTTGAATGGGGCGTGGTTCTCTCTCTGTGTGTGTGTGTGTGTGTTGGCTCTGTTAGAGCAGCAGCGCTGTTTGTGCATGTCACGTTACGCTTTGTGAATTTTTTTTTAACAATTGAAAATCAATCTAAATATTAATTGCATAGTCCAGACCAGAATTTTATACAAATCGAAATTCCCAAAAAATAATAAAGACTATAGAACATACATGCATATGCATATACATATATATACATATACATGTATATCCATTGTCTGGTTTGTTCTCGGCTCAATAACTGTGGTTCGGTTGTTTATGTAGCAATTATTTGAGATTTAATTTTTGCTCTCTGTGGCTGCTGCTGCTGTTGCTGTTGCTGCTGCACAGTTTTATCCTTAGCTGCATTTCATTCTGCTTTCAACGCATTTTTCCATTCCGTTGCATTTTGCCGACACAAAATTTAATTTGCCATTTTGCCCCGAAGTAAGCCACAGCGCTGGGGCGTGGCTAGCCAAGGGGTATTGGGGGGTTCTTGGGGTTTTTTTTTGTAAACTGCATTTGGCTTTACATCTTGGCTGCACACATTTTTCTTCAGATTTGCCATCGTCGTCGTCGTCGTCATTATTTTTCTTTCGTTTCTCATATTTATTTTTCATTTTATGCTCTGCTTGGCCACAGTTGCCACAGGCGCATTTTGATATGCTGCTGCTATTGCTGTTGCTGTTGCATCAGCGTGTTGCGGACACACATTTTTATGGCGCCTGACCACCTTGAGTACTAATCTGTAACCATAATTGCATTTAGAGTTTTAAGAGCTCAATGGCTAGCAAAAATTGTGACCGCTGAGCTAAAAGTCGTCCGACAGTCTGGCAATCAAGACAATTGTCGCTGGGCTTGGGATTAAGTGCGTGTTGCACAAGAAAACAAAGAAAGTGCAAAAAAAGAGAAAAAGTAGGAGAAAAGTAAAGAAAAAAAAAATAACGTGGCATGTGTGAGTTTTTGCCTTTTGTGGCGCAACAATATAAAAATCTGGGGTGCAAAAGTTCAGGCCATTGTCTGGCAAACAAACTGCAGTCAAGTTTCTGCTGCGCAGGATGCAGCAGTAAGGGGCGGCGTGTGGGCGTGCCATGAGTTTATACAAACAGTAAATATGCGTGACAAAAACTTGCTCTTCCTGCCTTTTCATAAGCCCAAGACAAAAAAGCACATGAACCATGCTGATAGCCAGGGTTATATGGTGTTTGGTCTTTGAATACATACATATATATCTATATAAATATATATATATCTGTGTGTGTGTGTGAACATTGTGGGTAACTGGCCAAGTGAAAATTGCAAACTAACTAGAAACCACTTAAGAGCGACGCTGATGTGCATGTGCATTCACACTGAGCTAAGAACAAAGAGCTCTTCTGGCTCTGGCTATGGGAGGAACAAAAAAAAAAAACTAAAAGTTCTTGACGGAACTGCATTCAAAAATATAAGTAGAAGTTGATGTCGAAGAAAAAATTGCTTAATATTGAACTGATATGTTATGGGAAATGATTCAGAAGTAGTTTCAGCCCCATAATAGATCAATTTTATGAGCTTAAAAGTGAGCGCAAAGAAATTATCGCTTTATAACTCGAGAAGTTTGGAAGTTAGCAAACTTCAATTTGATTTATGGGCGAGTAAAATGTTTTTATTAAATAAATTTATTTATTTTATGAATAATATTCTTCATATATCTCATGAACCATATTTAAATATAATCAAAATTATATTTCTCTTAAGTTATAAGAGCATTGAAGCTGGGAAAGATTATTTTTGATTTATGGTGTCAGAAATTTATTTATTAAATACATTTTATGGCTATTTCTAATTAAGTTTGATTAACGTAAGTTAGAAATGATTATTTTATTGTATTTATTAATTTTTTGACGACACTTTATAAATAATGAAAATTCAATTAGAATTTCTAATTTAGGTAAAACAAAATATCGAATTATATTGCAATATTTAAAATAATTTCATATAGTCCAAAATTTGTAAATTGATTCTTGCCGTAAATTTAAAAATTTTGAAAAACATATTTTTTCTATATACATTTCATCATTTAAATTTCAAATATATTTTCACCTTAGAGCTATTTGCAAATGCATTAAATATTAAAGGCTGCCCATAGAGAGAATTATAGAGGGAGTGAGTGTGTGAGACGAAGAGGAATGTCTTAAAAGCTGAAATAATTGAATATAGCTGAAAAAGCTTGCTTAAGCACTTACAGCATCCGTTGTAAAAAACCTGATTGGTTGGATTTTCTTATGCGCACTCGTCTGAAGTTTTCCAGAAAAACCAATTTGTATCATTAATTATGCATATGCGGTTACCGCTGGAACACGCGCACTTGATGAAGTGCCTGATGATGTTGAATGTTGAATGTTGAATGCTGAATGCTGAATGTTGTTGCTATACGCTTGTTGTTCGCAGTTCGCTGTTCCCAGTTCGCTGTACGGTTGGTTGTGTGTCGTATGTGTAAGTATGTTTAATGCTTGATGCTCTCGTAGATTTGTTCGGGCGGCAAACAAATATAAATGCGCTCCGTTAGCCAGCGATGCAATAACAATAACAATAACAATGCGCATGCCAGCTTCAGCTGCAGTCAGAACACTCGCCACATCCTTGGCAAATTCGCTTTTCAAGGATAATGGAATATTTTGCCCTTAAAGAGCAGCTACATGCATGCCATACAATGCCAGCAGTAACAACAACAACAACAACAACAGCAACAAGAAAACAGCCATGTTCTAAAAATACGACGGTAAGTTGGCGTACATGCAGCTTAATGGGCAAAAGCGGCCAACAGCGGCGACTGCGTCTACAATATTGATTGGAATACATATATACACACACACACACACACACACACTCGCACACTCGCACACACGCACACACAAATAAACATAGTTACACATAGAAGCGCACTCACGGTTACAGCTGTAGGGCATAAGCAGCAGCAGCAGCAGCAGCAGCAAACATAAACACACACAGAAATACACAGCTAGAAAGACTCACACAAACGCAGCCACACACACTTACACACTCACATGCTAGACGGGCGACGAAGCATTGCTGTTGCTTCGCTGTGGCAAGCGAGAGCAAACAGCGAAACGAACAACAACAACAACTAGCAGCAGAACCAACGAAATTCGCATACACACACACATACACACACACACCATGCTCACCCATGCTCACCAATACAGGCAAAGCGGGCAAGTTAAAGTGGATAATGGACGCTGCCTTGACTGAAGACTGAGGCAAAGGCAAAGGCAAAGGCAAAGGCAAAGGCAAGGCAAAGGCAATAGCAAAGGCAATGGCAAAAGGCAAAAGAGCGGACCGACTGCGAATGCGAATGCGAAATTGTGCGTCCCTCTCTTTTAACTCGTGCGTACGTCGCTCATTTCTATTTTTAGACACGCGCTCATTGTGCGAGAGCAAAGGCAATAGCAACAACAATTGCTGCAAGTAAAACGTATATATATATATAAAAGAAAAAAACGAAAACTAATAAAAATGAAGAGCGCAAGAGTGAGATGGCAAGCGGTGAAACGGGTTCAAGTCAAAATGGCTGCACGTAAAGTACTACAAATCTGAAAGTACAGAGTCAGTGCCCAGCAGGAGTGTGTGTGAGAGAGAGAGAGAGCGAGAGTTTGTTTGAGTGTGTGAGTTTGTATGAGTAAATTGAGCGCATAAATTGTTTTAATTGCAGTAAACAACTGCACCAAAAGGCATAGCAAGCAAGTGACCAGCTGAAGCAGTCGTAGCCGAAGCTTCAACCACAGCAGCAACAGCAACAGCAACAGAGCGAATAACTAGACACACTCTCACTCGCATACACTCACACGCTCACACTACCCATAGAGTACCACAGACTTGTGTTGTGTGCAGAACATCAATCACAAGCGTTGACAGCGCTGCTGACGCATAATTTGCATAAAAAACTATTTACAATAATAATTACATAAGAGCTGGCAGGCCCGGCGCTAGCAACAAATTAACATAATTTTGAATGGCATATTTGAAAAGCATTTTCTGGATTTCTGCCAAAAGCCCCAACAGCAATGGCAACATCAATAGCAACACTCGCACAGCATTTAAAGTTTGCGCCTGTTTAGCGTTAACAAGCCGCAGCCATTGCGTTTAACTAAGCGTGAATGTAACTTGTGTGTAGGTATGTGCAGGCGTGTGTGTGTATGTGTGTGTGGCAAACAACATTGTTGCTAAAATGATTTTGAAAAACCATCAATAACTCAAATATAATGACAGTTTTCCACTTGTTGTTGCAAGCAAGCAAGGAAGCAAGCCAGGCAGGCAGGCAGGCAAGGGCAAGTCTGGATAGAAGGCAGCCAGCCGTTCCATAAGTGGGGCTAAATGGATGAATAACTTAAACCAGCTGCTTGTATAAGTCCCCTATGTGTGTGTGTGGCTGTGTGAGTGTGTGAGTGTGTGTACGGTTGATGTGATGTTATGTAATGTAATAACGTCAATCAAAATTGAAAAAAGGCAGGCCAACTATTTGAAAATCAATTTTCATGCGCAACACAAGAAGAGCTAAGCACAAGCCAAGATGAAACCAAGATGAGAACGCAACTGAGTCGAGATGAGAAGCAAGAGCTGGCTGGCTGGATGGCAGCCCTGCTTGCCTGCCTGCCTGATGCCTGCGTGTTATTAAGTAAATATATAAGTTTTTAAGTTGTTGGCCAGAGGGAGTTTGCTTAATGTAGCAGAAGGCCATCACTAAAGTGTTGCGCCCTAAGCCATGACTAGAGGTATTTGCGATATTTGCCTGCAAAAGAGAAAGATGAAATGCAAAGAAGGGGGAGCTCAAGAAAAAGTGAGACACAGCAAAGAGCGAGAGCGAGAGCGAGAGAGAGAGAGAGAGAGAGGTGAAATGAGTGGAAGGTGGTAGCTAAAGAAGTTTCTAAATGCCAAGCGAAAGGTTGAGATATCAAAGATCAGCGCAAAAATGTCACGCTCCAGGGTTCGTAATTATAGCAAACGGAGAAGACGTAGACGAAGAAGAAGAAGCAGCAGCAGCAGCAAATTCTCATTATGAAAAAAAAAAAAAAGGATTATGTGTAGTTGAATCAGAAAAGTGAGCATAAAAGTTTAATGAATATAAATTATCTTAAGAATTGTAAGCACTTGAGCAAACTTGAAGATTAATGACAGCCTAGTTAGACTGCGTTTTCTTCTTCTTTCCTTTTTTTTTTAGTCTGTTGTTGTTGTTATTTTCAATGCGACGACACCCTCAAATGGAGCTTAAGAAATTATGTAAAGTTGGATTTCAAGTTTTATTGAAGAAAGTGAAAGAAAGTTTGTGAAGTTTCAAACAACTTTAAACTATGCGTAAAGGTCTTTGGTAACAGATTTAAGTGTTGAGTTTAATAGTTTAGTGTTGTGAAACGCAAGCTGGCAAAGAGAGAGAGGGACATGCAGAGAGAGAGAGAGAGAGAGAGTGAGAGAGGCAGAGCAATCTTCGCTGATTAATTAACGATAATTAAGAGAGCTACAAAAATTATTCACTTTATATTTCACACTTCAGAATGAATTGTACTTCAAATTCAATTTCAACTTTACAAAATTTCTATAAATTTAAATTATATTTTTTTTTATTATTTTTTTTTTTTTGTTAAATTGAATAAAAGCTTTGAGTGTTGCACAACGTTTAGAATTTTTGCCACTGCGCTGAGTATTCAAATTACAGCACTTACAGCAATATGTCAATTGCTATCGGCATATCGTTTTTTATTTATTTTTGTTTTCTTCTTCTCTTTAAACTCTTTGCTGTTGACACAATTCATTGCGTTACGGTCCACGCTGTGCCTGAGTTATATATTCAACAAATATATTACACATACGCAGCGTGGCAGCACTTGAACGTCACCAAAAAGAAAATATCGCTGCATTTGATTTTTGGTCATGTTTTCAAATAATTTTTATTTTTTTTTTATATTTTTTGGTTCTGTTTCTTTTTTTTTTTGCTTGCCAAACAAGCTCCGTTGCCGCACAGCTCAGCGATTCGCATCAGCAGGCATCAGGCTGTGGGCAACTGGCATTAGGCATGAAGCATTGAGCATCGTTGTTTGCTTCCTGTGGTCGTCGGGAGGCACTCGACACAGCAAGCGCTGAATTGACAAATTGATGGATGATTCTCGTTGCATGTTCATGGTTATATGATGTATTATTATTGTGGCAAGGGGCAAGTGGAGTGGGGGAACTTGTGCCTGCCATTGGCACACACACACACACACACACACACCAAAAGAAAAAGGAGGAAGAAAAACTACGTGAAAAGTTGCGAACTCAGCGAAGCGCAACGGTCACCTAAGTGTTTTATTAGACCTCGAGTTCAAGTTGCGACTCTGAGTTGATTGTCAGTTGGTTTTTCGTCGTTGTTGAGAAATTGTTATTTACTTTCTTATTGTTATTATTATTATTATTATTATTATTTGTGTGTGTGTGTGTTTTCAGTTGAATGTCTCTGCCGTCTGCAACCACGGAGCTCACCCATGAGTTGCGTCTGATCTACGACAAACATGATGTGAACCAGAGCGACAGAATCGATATTCGTCAACTGTATCAGATCATGTTTGACGTGGGCTATGCGCCAACCGAAGCGGAGCTACATGAGTGCATGGCAGCAGCAGATGTGAATCATAATTTATATATTGGATTCGATGAATTTCTAGCGATGATGACGCCCAAACTGAATGACATGTTAAGCGAGGAGAATTTACGCAAAGCCTTTGCCGTCTTCGATCGTCGCCATGAGGGATTCTTTAATGCACACGATCTGGATATCGTTATGGCCAGT
Source organism: Drosophila stalkeri (assembly GCA_035047405.1). NCBI lineage: Eukaryota > Metazoa > Arthropoda > Insecta > Diptera > Drosophilidae > Drosophila > Drosophila stalkeri. The sequence continues at coordinate 9,860,757 of JAWNPR010000090.1, forward strand.
TTGGGTGAAACGATTACCGAAGAAGATAGCATCATGCTAATATCCGATATCACTGGCGCCAATGGGCAGAACGTGTATTTGCAAACATTTCTTGACTATATGCTTCCAGATGCAGCTGCTAGACATCAACGCAGAAATTCACCAAATTTTCAGTGTGACAATAAAAATTGAGATTTGCTGCATGCAAATATGAAAATAAAAAATTCATATTTTTCGAGTGCATAAAGCCAAAAATTAATGCAGCAGCACGTTTCGTCCATTAAGCCGCTGAGCTTTGCTTGCTGACTTTTTGCCCTGCTCTGCCCAGCCCTGGCCCATTTCACATATGAAAAAGTGTTGTGTAAACATGTTAAAGCTGCATGTGGCAGCTAGTCTCCTGCCCCTCTCTCTCTCTCTCTCTCTCTCTCTCTCACCGAGTGTGGAGGTGACAACACTTGCCACGCCCATCAATGAAGCTAGAGGAATTGCTTTGTTTACCCTAAGCAACGGCTACAGATTCTACTGCCCAACTGGCCAGTGTCCATTCACACTCTCTCTCTCTCTCTCTCTCTCTCTCTCTCTCTTGCACTCTCCTCTCCCTTTGCTTTCTACGGTTCGTTTGGCGTTGAGTGGCCTTAATATTTTCAGCTGACGTTCGCCTAATGAAAGTCCATGCTGCTGTCGCCCCGTCTCGAGTCAGTTTTGTTCATTTTCTTGAATTGCTTGCCAACCATTTGACTTGGGCGTTCTTTTGAAATTAAAACGACAGGACGTCGGAAGGCCGGAAGGACAGTAGAGTCGCTCGGTCGCAGTTGCAATGGCGACACTTGCATTTTTGCCCAGTTATTTATGGAGCAAATAAACGAGTTCATTTAGCTAATGGTCGCATGGCCTACTGAGCTCACAAGAGTCTGCTGCTCAAGGAGCTTGTTCAAGCTGCATGAGCACGAGATGTATCTTGTCTGCCGCAAAAGAGAGACAGGGAAAAAAAGGAGCAAACATCTAAACGTAAGCCAGTCAGGATTTCCATATACATATACATATATGTATATATACGCACTATATATATTGTATACAATTGCTTGCACACACACACACACACACATCAAATTTTCCTCAATTTAAGCAGCTAAAATGGCAAAGCCAAAAAGTTTTGCATACTTTCGAGAGCTTTGCTCATTGTTCTGTTTTGTCAAATGTATCCAAGTTACCCCCCTCTCTACCCATTCAGGTTTTATTCGCATGTATCCCATCCGTTTATTCTTCTGTCCTTTTGCATGTCTGTCCGCATCTTGGTTGCGGATTATTGTTCCCATATGTATATGTATATGTATATCTGTATCTCTTTATATCTCTGTGTGTGTGTGTGTGTGTGTGTGTGTGCGTAACAGACCTAGCTCTGAGCAACAGTTTAATCAGACAGCTCGTAAATATTGAAGCCACAACACAAAAACGAAACAACAACAATTTATAAATTCCAGCTTAAAATTGTCTTGATAAGGATAGAAAGAAATACCAACAACTACAATAAGAAGAAGAAGAAGAAGAACCAGCTACGGATAATGATTACATTTCAACATTGTATCCTGTGATTTATGCAACTCTCCAGAGTTTAACAATTATTTTTTCGTTTCGGGCCCAAAAAACATTTTGCTCTTTCGCTTCCCTCATTCTTTTGTCTTTTTCTTATTTTCTTAAAGCTTAGTTAGTTGCACGAGTAGAACTCATGCTGCGTGCGTGTGTGTGTGTGTGTGTGTACTTAGCCCTTTGTTTGGGTTTGTCTCTTTAAGCCTGCTTTGCTTTCTTTTTTTTTAATATATTCAGTTTGTTTGCTTATCGTTTTCACTATTTTCCCTTCAATATAGTCATAATGATATTTACATACGTTCGCTGCGAACAGTTTACGTTTCAATCTCATTTTGATTGATAGCATTTGCTTGTTAGTTGTTTTTTTTTCCTCATTATTTTTCATACTAGTTTGAAAGGGATTTGGGTTTCGAATTTTTGGGTAAGTTTGGGTTTGGGCTTAATAGTTTTTATAATTTATATTGTGTTGTATAATGAATTTTAAATTTAATGTAGAAATCCTTTTTTATAGAGATATATAATAGTTCAGGTTCATAAGCGATTCATAATAATATTAATAATAATAAATTTTTGATATATTTATATTTTAGATCTCAATATTTAGCTATTTGCGCTCTATCCTAGTTTAATTTTGCTTTTCTATGTTATTCAATATTAAATAAAATTCAATCAATATATTTTGCCTTTGATCTTGAGTTCTTCTCTATTAATATCTTATATCCCACACATAATCATTTCAGTTAAATAATTTGTAATTTACTCACCCTGAAATTCCTTGCGCGCCGCACTCACTGACGTCACAATATTTGCCACATGTCCGAGCACCGTAGCAAATAGCATTAGACCGAATAGCAATTGTAATATCACAAAGACGTACTCTCCTTTTGAGCGAGGCTTGGGCAGATCCCCAATGGTGGTCAAGGCCAGTGTGCACCAGTAATAGCTCTGCAGATACTGTTTCACCACATCCGCTGACTCGGAGTCGTGGTAGACCCAGTTGCGTGAGCCAAAGCCATTGTTCTTGTGTATGATGTGGTAGAGGCAACCGTTCCAATGGAATATCACAAGCAGATAGTGTATTAGGGCTGTCGATCGAAACAGATTTGGATAGTTTGTGTGCCGTTCTGTTCGATCCATGAAGGCCCAAAATCGATAAATCTTCACTAGACGAAAGCTGCGCAGTATCGAATTGAAGCCAATCGATAAATACAAAAAGTCTAACGGCAGCAGGCACAAGCAATCGATGTAGAAGATCGTCGAGTTCATGTAGTGAGTGCGCAGCTTCAGGGCATCCGTCTGCAGGACCCCATCCTCCAGATAGCCGGTGCGAAAATGAAAGAATATGTCAATCAGATATAGAAAATCGGACAGATAGTCCAGGCAGAACCAAATGGCGATGGTGCGACGATTGATCTCCTGAAAGGCGAAGCGGTAAATTATCACCCAGAAATTGTACAAAAAGGCCATGGAAACCACCATGGACCAATAGTAACAGAGTCGCCCCGCCGGATCGAAGACGAAATGCAGCTTGCGGGCAGCTGTGGCGGCGCGTATGCGCTGCGAGGCAGTACGATGTGGTTTCTGATGATGTGGCTGGGTTGCGTGTCCACCACCAGCACTGGAACCAGCACCACCACCAATGCCACCAGCACCACTGCCACCATGTGACTGATGATGGGGATGGCCGCCGTGAGGTGGACCGGGTCCACCTTGTGCGGATTGGCCATGCGCATGCGGGTGGTGCGATACTGTCGAGGCAGAGTGCTGCAGCTGGTATGGGTGGTGCGTTGCTTGTCCGGCATTGTGATGCTGTTGCGAACGTGAGCGTGGATAGCTGTATAAGTATAAGAGAAATATAAAAAAAAATTGAATTGAATCAAGAAAAATCATTTAGATCTAAGCCAATTACCGATCTGTGCCATTGCAATAGTTGCCGCCATATTGTGTATGACCCATGAGCATGTTGGTGGCACCACCGCTTCCACTGCCAGCACCTCCAGCACCGCCGCCACTTAGAGTGTTATCCTGCGAGCCGCGGCCTGTGGATCGATTCCAGGTGCCCAGCAGTGGCTGATCGCCGCCAATTGTTTTCAGACGTCCGCGCGACTTGTTCGTGTTGGGGCGTTGCTTGTTGTTGTGCAATAAATCCATTTCGGAGGCAGTGCTTACGTTGGCCATATGCGAGTTCGATGCTCTGGATGCACATGGTGTGGCCAGGCTGTCATGCGACGTAAAGAAACCTTGTTGCGAGACGCTCTGACCGAATTTCGGCTGGGACATGCCAAACTTGGGCCCTAGATCTGCATTAAGACAGAATGAAAGACAATTTACAATATAAATAATGTAAATTATGGCTGATATATGTGTATATATATATATATAGAAGGGTTTCACAGCTGGGATACACACACATGCACACAGTTTTTCAGCCTTACCCAGAAAGCTTTGTCGATCGATTGAGAAGCGACGCAGGCTACCCAAATCAATAAACTGCTCATCAGCTGCCATTGTTGGTGTTATTGAAAGTTCAGTTGTATGAAAGGCACCACCAGCACCACCACCACCACTACCACCAGTTTGTGTGCCACCAGCACCACCTCCTCCACCACCACCACCACCACTAATACTACCGCCCGTATTAGCACCACCCACTGTTAGATTCGTGCATGTGGTGCCACCACCGGCACTGCCGCCCAAATAACCCGCATTGCTGCCATAGAAACTGCCATCGAGCTCCGCCATTTGCTGCTCGTAAGCAGTTAACGGATTGATGGACCTGGAGCTATGATCACGGTACAAAGGACGCGGTGATGGCATCAGCGATGGATATGGTGGATTGAGCATGCCGTTCAATGATAGCCGTGGCTGCATTATATTCAAAAAGCTTGCGCGCGGCGCCTTCTCAAGACTCGCTGCTCTTGTTGTTGTTGCTGTTGTTGCTGTTGTTGTTGTTGTTGTTGTGGTTGCTGTTGTTGTTGTTTTTCTTATGTTGTTTTGATGTTTTGCTGTTGTTGTTGTTGTGGTTGTTGTTTTATTTTGTTTGCTATCTGCCAGGGCGACAGTTGTTGCATTTAGCACACTTGGCCGCCATCGTTCAGCTGCATCATCAACGTCATCATCATTATCGTCATCATTTCTGGCATCATTTGCGTTAGTGGCTTTGACGTCATAGCCAGTAAACGTGTCGGCGTCTGCGTCACCGCCATCAATGGCCGCAGTACGGCAAAGGCGGCCAGTGGGCGTGGCCTTGTTCGACTGTTCAGCTGCATATGCAAGTTGTGTGTGTATTGTTTTAATTTTGCATATATACGAATTTTAATTTGTTTATATTTTTAATTATTATTATTATTATGAAAACAAGAGAAACGTGTACAGAAATTTATATTAATTGTAAATTGTCCATAATAAAGATTTTTTTTTTTAATTTTTATTTTGTGTGTGCTTGGAACGGGAAACACATTTATGGAGAGAAAGAGAGAGAGATAGAGAGAGGGAAAGAGAGACACATATGGATTAACAAAGAAAGAGACAGAGCAATATAGAGAGTGGGTGGTGTAGTGGTTGGTTGGTTGATTGGTTGGTTGGTTGGTTGGTGGTTTGGTGGCTACAGGTGGTTGGGCCTTTAACAACAACTGCAATTAACAACAACATTCAGCAACAATTAACAGCAACAACAAGAGTCGAACAACTTATTTATATATATATATATATTTATGACTCGAATAAAGCTAAAAATAATTATATTTCAGTTTCAGTTTCGGTAGGGAAATTTGATTTCATTTTTTCTTTGTTTTTTTTTAATATAAATAAAATTATACATGCTGTGAATTTTTTGGCTTAAATAGCAGTTCCAGGGATTAAGGTGTAACAAAATTTTAGAATTAATTTAAACGTGATTTTAGGGTAATACGTATTAAATAATTAAGACTGCAATTTAATATGTTCATTAAAATTTTGGCAAAATAAAAACAATTGAGCAAGTATCAAATTCTCTTGAATTGTTGAGTTTTTTTTTATAATTTTTAAATATTCTATATATGTATTTATGTGTTCTATATACTGTATCTAGCAATAGCTTATATTTCAATTTCAAACACTTTAATGAAATATTTTTGTTGGCATGAATATTTAAATTTCAATGAAATAACAAATATTTCGCAACTAGAAATGTATATATATTTATTATATAATTATAAATTATATAATGTTATAATTATAAATTATATCATATTATAATTATATAATTTGATGCTAAAATACTTTAAAGATAAATTTGCTATGTTTATACTAGTCACATTTTTAATTTTTGAATATGCCTGAAAGTATGCTACACAAAATTTAATCGAAATTTCTTGAGGATATTTCTTAAATTTCCACTTTGGCAGCGCTTCAAATGTCAGCAATATCATAAATAAAATGACACCAATTACTATATCGAGGCACACGCAAATATTATTCATTAAACACTTCACACACTCAGCCATCTGAAGAGGTACATACATATATAGGCCTTCACTGTTGTCTCATTTTCTTCAATCGTTCGGCTTTGGCATAGAAACGCAACACCTTCAAGCACTTGAACAAATGTGCTAATAAAGTTAGATTTAATTACGTGCGCCTTTATGGGGCATGCAGCAGTAGAAAAACGAAAAGAAACGAAACGAGATAGAGTCGAGAGAACAACCAAATAAAAATTAGATACCAAAACACATAAAGGGATGCGAGCAGACACACACGCAAGCAAGGAAGCGAGCGTTTCATTAGCTCTAAGCAGCTACCTGGCAACTCTGGGCACACTTGGCAATTCATGAGCCAACACACCGACACACACACACACACACTCACACACACAGCACGAGTGGCACTTGACTGCCGTGGCAAGACAATAGCCATGAAGCTGTAGCTAAACCTGAAGCTGCATGCGGCGCCAATTTATTTCTATTACTCGATTGCTGACAACACTTCTGAGCTAGCTCTCTAGCTGGCTGGCTCTCTGGCTAGCTGGCTGGGCTGTTACTGTTGCTGTTGCTGTTGCTTTGTCAACTGTCAGCTGTTGCTGTTGTAACTGTCTCCAGCTGTGCTGCCAATTGATTATGGGTCAACCGCTTTTAATTATGGCGCACGCGACGCGCTGTCCTGAAGAACGTCTTTAATTCAATTAGCGTTTCGCAAAGCAATGCATCAGGTAGCTCGCTGGCTAAACTTACAACTGCCGGACTAAGGGCTCTACTACCTTTACATTAATTAACCCTCGCACAATGCAAAATTGTTTAATTAATTTTGCGTGGCAAACGCGGCGTCTGAGCGTATGACATGTATTTGCACTTACAGCTGCTCGACTTGCGCAATAAATTCAAATTAATTTAGCTGCCACACACACAAAGTTATAGACTCACTTTGGCATTCTCGTATACAAATCAGTTCAATTAATTTATTTACACAATTGCATTATACATTTAATAAATGTGTTGAGAAAGAGCAACGTCTGATGTTTACTTAAAGCCTGCTGACCAAGTTAAGAGCAGCAGCTGTTGCAGTAAAAACTGCAGCTGCAATCATATTTGCTTGGCCATCTTTTTTGGCCAAGTGAAAGTGCATTTCCATGTCATGTAGACAAAAGTTTTACTGCACACACACACATACACTTATATATATATACACAATCTCCTTGGCTTGGCCTGTTGCTTGACTTAAAACGCTGTCAGCGCTAATTGGCGCACAGTTTGCCGTTGCCGTAGCCGTTGCTTTCGGGCCTCAAAACAATGGGCGTTATAGCCACGCCCTGCACAAGTTTGTTCACTCCCCCCAACAACACACACTCTCTCTCTCTCTCTCTCTCTCTCTCTTACTCTCTCAGTCGCTCTCTTTCGCCAAGTCTGTGCTAGGCAAACGTCTTGGCTTTTTAATTTTTGCTAATAGTTGAGTGCCATTAATTTAAACTTTGTTGTCTTTTTGGCCAGATGCTGGACGCAGAGATTCAAGCACAAGATGGAGGCGCCGCTAAAGATGAAAAATGAAAAATCTACGACTTAAATGGTCAGGCAGTTTGTCATGAGCCCCAGCCGCCCCAGACGGAAAGCGCAACTTGCGACAAACTTGCGCCAAAGTTCAACACAAAAAAAAAAAAAAGAATATAAAAAAAAACGAAGGAAAAAAAATGGAAAATGCTTGAACAGCTTTTGTGGCTGTTGAGTGGTTGTAGATGCTAAGGGTAGTGCTGCGGGTGGTGGTGGTGGTGTTGGCGCCATGAATTGTCAATAAATTTGCTTGCCACAAATCAGCGAAGCGGCCAGTCACGATGTGGCCAGCAGACAGAAAGAGACACAGAGAGAGAGAGAGAGAGAGAGAGAGAGAGGGAGAGTGAGAGAGGGAGAGAGAGGGAGAGGCCCATAAAGAAGCGAGCGAAAGAGAGCCACAATTATTTGGTGCAGCTGCCACAGGCAAATGAAAATATTTGAGCCACAAATACTTTTGGTAAAAAGTTTATACGCAAACTTTGTTTAAAACATACTTGAGAACGCTCACGCACACACACACACACACACACACAAATACACAGCTGAAAGAGTTTCTGACTGCAATAGACCAAAGGGAAGTCACGCAATAAAAGCTTCAACAGTCAGCAATACTACCACTCCTGCCACGCCCCCCTAAACCACTGACTCTTGCTAACACATTTGAAATTACAATAGTCAAGTGCTTAGCCGTTACAGCTGTCAACTGAATTGACATTGAGCCGGGTTGCTCGCTCGAACAACTTCAAATGCCACAAAAAAAAAAAAAAAAAAAAAAAAAAAACAACAAAAAAAACAAAAACAAAATCAACAACAACGAAAAGGACTTTACGCTGCTCGTTAACTACAGCAAAAGTATGTTTTGGCCAACACTTGATAGACAACTGGCCAAGCCGAGCGGCATATTTCAAATGCTATCAAAAATAGAAACGACATTCATCAAATAATCAAACTCCATTTGGGCATTGTTTACAGCATCAAGTTGGCTGTCTAAAGTTGAATAACATTTATAAGGTTTCAAATATGGGCCTAACGGTTCATATTGATTGTGTGTAAATTGATTGTAGAGGTAAAGGGCAAAGTTAAAGGGTAAAGGATAAAGGGCAGGCAACATATACCTATAAACAACATCGATATATATATCGGAAAGATATTTCGATATTTATTTATATTTATTTATTAATTTATTTTGCGTCAGATATTTATGTATGTTTCTCTCTCTCTCTATCTATCTCTATCTCTATCTCTATCTCTATCTCTATCTCTATCTCTATCTCTATCTCTATCTCTATCTCTATCTCTATCTCTATCTCTATCTCTATCTCTATCTCTATCTCTATCTCTATCTCTATCTCTATCTCTATCTCTATCTCTATCTCTCTCTCCCTCTTTCTCTCTCTTCCTCACTCTCTCTCTCTTCCTCACTCTCTCTCTCTCTCCCTCTTTCTCATTCTTTATCTCTCTTTTTTTTAATTCTTTAATTCTTTCATTATCTCTTTCTCTATCTCTCACCCTTTCTCTCTTTCTATTTCTCTCTTCTTCTCTCCCCTTTTGTTCGTTCATATAAGCTCATCTAATTCGAAAGACTTGATATTTGAAATACATAATTTAAACTGGTAAATATCGACTAACTCCATTATGATTTTATCGATAGTCTTTACCATTACCATATCTACTTAAATTGATGCAGATTTCTGTATAGACTATAAGACTATGAATCTGAATTTGACAATGCCTCATCCATGTGCAACAAGCTGTTGCTCTGCCTTGGTGTTTCGCGGCATATCCTAGTCGCTCACTTCCAATCCCATTATAATTCTTCCTAGTATTCCTATTCTTTGCAATCACCACAAGTTAAAAAGCTAAAATTACTCAAAATACATTTGAAAAATTTGACATTAGACATTTGTTTTATGTTCTAACTGTATTAGAAATTTAATACAAATAATATAAATATTGAAAATTGCCTCAATAAGTGCCAAATTGATTGAGTTTGCAATGCAGAAGGATGGAAACACTGGTCAACAGATAAATTCCGAAAGAAATTTATTCGAAATTTTCTGTTGGATAGAGTTTTAGCCGGACATGAGCTGCCGAAATTGTTCAGTGAAAGAGACGATATTATTGCTATTAATACTTTTGGATCCAATTTTGTCCGATACTCGTGTAAAAAGGCTGTCAACGCCTGACTTTGATAAGAATAAAACACTAGAGATGGCCAAATATGTGATATCGATTCGTTCAAGAGTACCGAATAAATACTTTGGCGATAATCATTATTGTGGCGGTGCGATAGTAGCGCCCAAATTCGTCTTGACAGCTGCACATTGCGTCATGGAGTGGGTAGATACTGAATAATATTGATAATTTGTATCTTTATTACAATTAATATCTTAATTATTTTTTGTGTACTATGTAGTAAAAGCAAATTCAAATATCCAAGCCGTACGCTCCTGGTGGTGGCCGGCACACCAAATCGACTGAAGTTCATCGATAACAAGTCTGTCAATTTGCCAGTTAGAGAGATCTTTGTACCGATCAATTTCACTAGCCAAAATACGAACAATATTGCCTTGTTGAAATTAACAGAAGCGTGGCCAACAAAGAATCCAGGCATTGCAATTATATCGATACCCGATGCGAATCCCATTTTTAAGGAAAAATATTATTTATTGGGCTGGGGTCGTATGTATGAGGTGAGCCGAGCCTTGCAATCGATTATCGTTATATATTTTCGATACTAACTATTAGGGTGGACCACTATCGTCGTTAATATTGCAAATCAATGTCACCATATTGGATACGACAACCTGCAAATCGATGCTTAGAACCTTTAAGGAGGAAATGCTATGTGGCATGAATGAGAACAGCAGGATCCATCAGAGTCCCTGTTATGGTGACGTGGGTGCACCATTGATACGTAATAATGTTCTTTATGGTATTGCCTCCTATCGTTTGGGCTGTTCACGACCCAAACTACCATCGGTCTATACGAATGTCTATTATCATAAAAACTGGATCAACAGTATAATTAATGCGGCTAACTGGCATTGCATTTCAATGATCGTTCTACTTTCGCTGTTATCAGTAATAGTATTTTAAATTTATGTAGTCTATCTAAATATATGTGCAATTTTAAATAATTTTCTTTTCTGTTGCTTATTCTGTTCTCTCTTTCACAGTTGGAACTATTTAAATTATAAATAAGTAATTATATAAAATATATATTTTATGTCTTTCCATTCCATTCATACAATTATTTTCATTTATATTTATTTATTTATTATTTTTTTTTGGCATCTTTGAATGTCAATTAATTATGTCTTTCCATTCCATTCATACAATTATTTTAATTTTTATTTATTTATTTTTATTTATTTATTTATTATTTTTTTGGCATCTTTGAATGTCATTTAATTATCTCTTTCCATTCCATTCATACAATTATTTTCATTTTTATTTATTTATTTTTATTTATTTATTTATAATTTTTTTTTTTTGTTGCATCTTTGAATGTCATTTAATTAATCAAATTTGTTACTCAACTTGGTTTGTTTAATTTTTATTGACAATCTAACTTATTCTCTTCGTGCATCTGTTCATCCGTTCGTCAGACTATTCTGTTAACTAATAATAATAATTTTATTATATTTTTCAAGCTTAGCTTAATTTCCACAAAATATGGATCCACTTAACATATTTTTACTGCAGTACCCATTTTTTTTATCTCATCATTTATCATTTCCCTCTTCGCATCAATTTACAAGAATAACATATAATAATTATTGGAATTTGAACTGTTCATAGGATACGGGGGAGTTTCAAGGGCTCACTTTTTATTTACTTGTCAAACTAAAAAAAAAAAAAAAAAAAAATAAAAAATAAAAAAAAAATATATATATTACACTACTTTTCCCACACATACACACCCGCGCATGCATTCGATGCAATTGAGAATGTTTGCGGGCAACGGCTGCAGCCTCCCCATTTACTACACGCTCAACACACTTAAATGCACAATCGGTATTGTTCGGTTCTACATAAGCTGTTGCTGTTGCTCCTCTTTGTGCGATTGAATACGAATTTGCGAGCCGAGAGCAACATTGATTTGATACGTAAGAAACGCCTGACCTCACCCAGCTTGGACAACAAGACATTTGCCATGGCCAAATATGTTGTCTCCATACGTTCGCGTGCGCCACAGATTAGATTCGGTGATAATTATTTTTGCGTTGGCACAATAATAGCACCACGATACGTTTTAACTGCTGCCACATGTACAATGAGGTGAGATATATACATATATAAATATATATTAATATATATATACATTTGTATCTCTGGTTTATCTGCTTATTTCTCAAAATTATTCACAGCCATTTCATGGTACCGCACGAGCTTCGATCTTTTGTCGTTGTTGGCGGTACGCCAAATCGTGTGATGTCTGTTGCCAATACAGTGAAGAGGAGAGTTAAGAGAATTTTTGTATCAAAAAATTTCACACGTACTCATAGACACAATATTGCGATTTTGAAGCTCAAGAAATCATGGCCAACTGATAATCCCAGCATTGATATTATACAATTACCCAGCGCTGCGCCCAATTATAGTGTTCCACATATGGTCTTGGGCTGGGGTCGTATGTATAAGGTAAGCTAAAATGTTGAATCACTAAACCACTGCACCACTGCATTACTCTACAATTCACAGGGTGGTCCATTATCTGGTAATTTACTGCACATATATGTATCGCTAATGGATCATAAATCGTGTGAGAAAATAATCAAAATTGTGCATCCCGAGACACTCTGCGCTGGCAGCTTTGAAGAAGGCGCCGACCGTAGTCCATGTGCGGGCGATACGGGTGCACCACTAATTGAAAACAATACATTAGTGGGCATTGTATCATATCGTCTGGGCTGTGGCTCACGCGCAATGCCATCGCTCTACACAGATATTTGGTATCACATGGACTTCATCAACAAAACGCTACATAGTTCATCAATCAGGCCAATCGCAACGAATACCATTTACATTCTACTCCTGTGTCTCTTCGGTATTTCAGTGACACTCTAATATGATTATGGACAAGTTTGAACATATAATAAACTAGCAAAAAATCAAAACAGTTTGAAACGTGCCTGAGGTCAGTCAATTGTCAAAACTAAGCTAAAGCCAAAGGTGTTTGTTGAATGGCCTCGACAAGGTTTGAATCCTGAGTTTAAAATTCAAAACTAGAGCGAATCGTTTAGTGAAAACACTAGGCCCACGATATAATTAACAGCAGCTAAGCTTGAACTAAAGGCTAAACAATGTTCTGTAGTTTATGCAGAACTTAAGGCAAAATTTAACTTAAGGCAAAGTTCGTATTGTTAATAAAAGCAATGCAACAAATTGAAGCCTTAGCACAGGTCAATGGAGATTAATGATTCGAAACTCAAAGGCAAAGCAATTATTTGAGTAGTAAACTACAAGAGAATGATTTGAATATTGAGCAAAGACTTAAGCATAGGCTATGAACTAAGCACTGAAGCGTATATTATAAAATTGATCGAGCTCTAGACTTGAATAATTGATAATAATAGAGCTACAAAATGAAAAAAAAAAAAAAAATAGGTAAAATTTAAATCTTGACATGGATTATTCCTAGCTATGGAAAACGCTTTAAACTTTAAACTGCGCTTGAACACAAGAGTATAAAATTTAAAATTGTTAAACAACGCTTAGGTTTCGTTTCGATTTGTAAGCTTAGACTCGAAGCAAGTCAGGACAGTTGAAAGAATACGTTTGACTGCAGTGGAGTTCAGTTCAGTACTAAATTTTATTCATCGAGTCAGAGTATTTATATCCAAACCCATGCGTAAATTCATCTCTTAAATCTAGTATACATAAGTGCTGAGTTTATAAGGCTCGGCATTGGTCGATTACATTCTTTAGCTGTCGCTGAGATTGTAAGATTCAGCGTTCATCTATTTAATATTCTTACTCTATATCTTACTCTATACTCTATCATCTGCCTATTTATATAGTACACATATACGATATTCGTATATCTCTGAACTACAAACAAAGTCATCAAACCTGTATGAATCAAATCTTTGAAGCGAAAACTTCAAGCCTTAACAATTATATGTAAATCCAAGATAATCTAAAGGCACCTTATAACAATCAGCTGCTAAAGGCAAGGCAACTATTTCAATAGAGCAACAATATAACTAAGATAACAACTATAATTGGCAATTAAATGCTCTTACATTATAAATCAGTGTATATTCAATATCAATAACAATTATAGGCTACCGCCTAGACTTGTCCTCAATTTACTCAACTGCTGTAAGCTGGCATACAAATCAAGCTTGAATAACTACAAGATTTACATAATAACAAACGCAAATCAATTTTTATTGTTTAAGCTGTAAGTCTCTCTCTCTCTCTCTCTCTCTCTCTCTCTCTCTCTCTCTCTCTCTCTCTCTCTCTCTCTCTCTCTCTCTCTCTCTCTCTCTCTGTGTATGTTGTATAATAGAGCTGCAGCACTTCAATCAATTCCTTGTTAAGGTATTAGATACAGTATCTAAGATGCTGTATCTGTATCTGTGCTCTTCTACTTGGCTGAGCAACTATTGATAGAGTCAATGGTATCTATAGCTCTCGTGTCTGCCTAATCAGCTCAAGTTACGGCCAGGCCCACTTCAATTTCAAGGTTTGCTTTGGTCTGTTGAGTTAAAGTAGCTCTCGAAGTAAGTTAAGCTTGTGTTCAACGTAGCCCGTTTTGTTGCTGCATAGCTCCTAAATCTAAATTTGAGTTCTTTATTGCTTTGCTGCTGCTGCTGCTGCTTCTTTTTTTCGAGGCAATTAAAAAGCTCGCAGGCGAGGCATGAACGCGGCTCGAGTTTGTGGTAATTAAGAGCATGGCTTTCCACAGTCGACAGTCGCTCATTTGGCTGGTCACCAGTTCGAAACATTTTGCAGTCCATGTTGACCTAGCAACAGCAGCAGCAGAGCAGAGAGTACTGAAAAACCAATCGAGACAAGTAGCTAGTCGCCAGGCAGCAGGTTGGCAGGTGCCAGGTGCCAGCTGACAGTTTGATGTAGCCAACCGCCCAACTGGCCCGCCCATTTGATGGTCTGCTATAGCTACAACTGGAGCTAGAGCCGTGTTTGATTTGATTTGTGCCCCAATATGCGTGCGTCTGGCTAGCAAACAATCGCCGTGTGCAAAAGACAACAGCCAAGCTACGATCGAGACCTGCTGCTGATGATAGGCAGACGCATTGGCGCTGTCAAAATGACGTCGAGTCCAAGCCTGTGCTGGGCACAAACACAAAACTGATACTGAATGGAATTACTGAAAGTAGAGTGAGAAAGCTAACTTCAACAGAGAGTCAACATCGTTTACTCTGAGACTAGCTTTGGCAACAGCAGCAAACTAATTGAAGCTCTTTTGAGCTATGTCTATGTCTATGTCTCTCTCATAAATGAAAGTAGGCAAAGAAAACGCTGTTTCAGGAATGAAAGTAAATGAAAGTAGGCAAGAAAAAGCTGCTTTAAGAGTATATATTACTATTTGCATAAGAGTCTGTAGAGCATACTCTCTATACTCTTTAGCATGGGACTGCATCGAGTATGGAGTACGTATTATCACATTATAGAGTATGAGTACGTATTGAAGAGTAAAGAGAGAGGTAAAGAGTTTATCATAATCATAAAACTCTATAGAGCATACTCTATATAATCTTGAGAGTATTAACATAGAACTGTATAGATGGATTACGTATTATCACGTTATAGAGTATGAGTACGTATCAATCTAATTTTCTCACGTAAAGAGTTTATCATAATCATAAAACTTTTGCTAGTGCTTAAAAGAAATCAGCATAATTATTGTAAATAAAATTTTTAACATATATATATATATATATTTGACTTATTTCTTTTTACTTTATTTCAATATAGCTGCAAATCAATAAAGCTCATTTCTGTATACAGAATTTAAAAAAAAATCACAAATATAAGAAAATCACATGCTCATTTCTTAGCACATATTCAGCTGCTCATTTCTCGAGAACTTCGCACACAAATACTTGGAAAATACAATATCTTGAGCGTAATTCACAGCTAAAGATAGATTTAGTCTAAATGCAATTACGTAATGATTGCAATCAGCATTAAGACGGAAATTGTCATTGTCATATCGAATGCGAATACGTATGAACTCTCTGAACTCGTGAGTGCTCTGGCTGATAAATACAAATTTGTCTATAAAGCCAGCCGTTGTGCATATGTCATGAACATGTACAATAGACGCCACCTGCGCTCCATTTGTGTAATGAATTTTGTGTGGCAGCAACGTCTCAAGCACTCACTTTTCTGCTGTGACAACACAAGCTCTCCTTTTGCCACTCGCCACTCGACACTTGGCGGAGCTGCTGTGCTGTAGGCAAATGCGTAATGACGACATTAATGCAAACGACTTCATTTAATTAAACGCCTACAAAGAGAGTGTGGGAGAGTGAGAGAGAGAGAGAGAGAGTGTGTGTGAGGGGAGAGCGAGAAGGTAGGCAAGTGAGTGAACCCAAAATGAAACTGAAAATGGTGTCCTTGTCATAGTCATCATTGAGGCCGATAAGAGCAGATATCTGGTAAATATCGTAGCACTCATACGCCTCTTTGTACGCATGAATGCGTATTAAGGTGCACGCGCGCCATGGGGAATGCTGATTCGGGCATTCAATTTGTCTGTGTGTGTGTGTGAGTGGGTGTGCGACAAGTGGGCGTGGCGTGCTGGTGTATGCCGGCTGGTGTAATAGTTGTTGTGCGCACGTGCGTGTAAATACTTATATATGTATGTATATATATACATATATACATTTATATATATGCATGTTTGTATATTAATATCAGTGTGTGCGCGACAGGTGTACAAATGTCCAACAGCAATAGTAACAGCAGAGACAGCAGCCAATTCAATTAGCAAACGCAGACCCGCAGCAGCTGCAACAGATCCACAAAGTAACAGCCGACTTATACTATATACATATATATATATATATATATATATATATAGTATATATAGATATATATATATGTATATTAAACATTCGTTTTGTGTACTTTCATATTGAGCAAAGTACTAAAGCTTAGCTGGCTTTTTATTCATAATGCTTTTAATAACCTGGCCAAAAGTGGACTTTTGCCGGCTACAGGCAACAGCAGACTTATGGCCAGCATTTTCTTATTTCTTTTGCCACAGACACAAATTCAATTTGAACAAAATATTAAATATGAGTGGCATAAAGTTAAATAGCCAGTGGGCTTAATATGCGCTAGATATTAAGAGTAATAAAAGGAAACTCAAATAGACAGCATGACATTTGTAATGTTTAAATATTTGCATTGTAAGCTGTCAATTTTCATTTTTATTTAGTTTTGTTTAATTATTTTTTTTATTTTTTATTCATTGACATTTGCACTAGAAGCACATTTAGTAGTTAAATATATTTGACCTAATGTATAAATATATATAATTTTTTTTTTTTTAAATTATAATTTGAATACATCTATATACTGCTTCTTAAAAAAATCATGCTTTCATTATTCACTCATAAGCATCGCTCGCACATGCACATACACTGTGAGAAAAATACTCAGAGAGCAACCGAATGCTGAAATTCTTAAATGAGTTCGTTCGCAATCGGCTTGCGAGCATTCGTTTTTTAGCTTTGCTTCGCTCTGGTTCTTCGTCGGTCGATCGTTTGATTGAGTTCGATTAAGCAGAGAGTCATTTATGTATGCATATATATCACTTACTGAATCTGAGTAACGAACTAAAAACTCTCTGCTCAAAGCGAGTCTATGTGAGACTGAGACTATTATTACATTATTATATATATTGATTATATTGAACATAAATTAAAGTTACTCGTTGCGCAACTTCATCAACAGCTTTACTCATTTCACAACACTTTTCACTCGCTTCATCAACACATTTACAAATATATATTTAATTAAAAATCTCCCCAACTATATGTAATCCATATTGAAATTTGTCTCTGCAATTTAGCTCTTATTGAAAACAAGTCCTGCAATGCAAAGCTAAATCTTACATTTTAATGCTAGCCTTAAACCGAAACTAAAACCTAAAACAAATGCTAAAACCTTTACAAATGCCTAAAGCAAGGAAAGCAACATGCAGCCTTAACTGAGTTCAGTTTTCAATTAGCTACGAAATGTTGGCAAAATTCAAGGAAACTGTTAGCAAGCCAGCTGATAATTAATTTTGTTCAAAGTTCAATGCAGTCGCCAGTTACACACGTTGCAACATTTTGCAGCTCGTAGTTTGGCACGCTTAACCAAATGCCATGACACATGTCTGCCGGCCAGAGTCAATGCACTAAACACATACATTAAATTTTTCAACAAATTCAGCGCGTTTAAGTGACTGCGCTCATTAGCAGCAGCAGCACCAGCAGCAGCAGCAGCAGCAGTAAAAGCGGCAGCAACTGAAGCTGTAGCAGTGGTTAGTGGGTGCTGAGCACGTGCCACATTCACATGCAGCACGCAATCAAAAATAATGTATATAAAGAGTAAAGGCATTTGGTAGAACAATGACTAGGGTATACCCTATAAATATGCATTCATATGTGTGTGGAAATATAAACAGCAGACATACTTAATGCGACTGCCGCTAAAGATAGCAGAAAACTAGTTGAAATATCACAATTAAATAAAATAAAATAGGTAAATGAAAATTTTAATTTAAGTTAAGTATTTACTTTTATTTATACATTAAAAAAAGTATTTACTTTACATAAATCAACCTTTTTTATTTTATTTTTATTTTATTTTTATATTATTTTAATTTATTTTAATTTTATTTTAATTTTATTTTAATTTTATTTTAATTTTATTTTAATTTTATTTTAATTTTATTTTATTTTGTTTATTTTATTTATTTTATTTATTTTTTGTTAAATAGGGTTTTTTTTTTTGTTTTTTTTTTTATATATAACACTCAAGTCAACAAAACCAATATACCCCAAATTCACTTGAAGCAGCATCAGTTTAGGGTATTAAAAAAGCGAAAAGCGAAGCGAGAAAGTAAAATGGACCAACGCCAAAAACTGTTCATTTGCATGCGCTGGCGCTCATTACATTTACATTAAACTTTTAATATGCGCGAACATGTGCAGCAATGTGTGTATGTGTGTGTGTGTGTGTGAATGAGTTTATATGAGATGCGGGTGCCATATGCAGGCATTGAGTGACACGAGCTTGGCCAGCCAGTTGCAGACAGCTGCAAAACGTGTGGTCCACAGCTGTCTGGCCAGGCAATTTCTTAATTTCCCCTGAAATATGCAGTTAATTACATTTGACCAGCTGCGATTTGTAGCCGCAGCTGCAACACGCACACAGACACACGTGGCATATACATACATACTTTCTTTTTTTTGTGAGTCTTAAGCTGCAGCCGGCATTGAAGCCAAAGCCAAAGCCAAACAGCTGCAGCTGCAGCTGCAACATACGCACACATATGCCTGCCACATGGGGCAGCCGTATGAATGTCAGATGAGCTCGCTGCAACAAAAAAAAAAAAAAAAAAAAAAACAGACTCTGGGCACTGTGGGTCACACACACATACAGATACATGTAGCTGCTCAGGCATTTGACACTCTAAAGCTGCCTCGCCGTGCTTGAGGTATAGCTACATGCGTGTGTGCATGTGTGTGCGTATGTGTGCGTTGTCAAGTGTAAGTGCATTTCGTTATGAGCTTAGCAGTCTTATAAATGTTTGCGTATTTGTTTGCTAGCGTTATTTGCCCCCAAGTGCAGTCGCCGTTTGCTATTTACTTGATGTTTCCTGCCGCTGAGCTGTTCTCTGTGTGTATCTCTCTATATCTCTATATATGTAATGTATGTGTGTGTGTGATTGTGTGTTTGTGTATGACCTCTGTCGCTGTATCTGTGCATCTGTTGAGTGTCTCTCTAGCTGCCTTCTGTGTATCTGTAACTGTGCACAGCACATAAATATCTAAAGCGTTCTTGAGTAACTGCTCTAATGGATTTGGGTTAAAAATACACTGTGTACATGTGTATACGTGTGTATGTTTTATGTTGCAAGGGCAAGTTGAGGGCATACAACTGTGCTCAGCTCAGCTCTGCTCTACTCTCCTCTGTTCTACTCAGCTCTGCTTGGCTGAGTTGTGTGTGCGTGCGCTTGTTTAAGATTTACAAATTAGTTTAATTTAAATTAGAATGCAACAGAAAGAAGTAAATGAAGTTGATTAAAACAGAGACAAGCACTTAGCAGTTGGTTTAAATGTCAATTGCTAACTGGATAAGTCAAAAGCCAAAGTCATTCTGTATAGTAATTAAAAAGTTTAACATACGCACATCAGATATACCACTATATCTATATACATATATACAAATGTGATTCTTTGGCTAAGTGTGACATTCCTTGAGGCTCATTTAAACAACATTTGTTAAGCTTGCATATTGTGAGATAAGCTTTTATATATGTATATGTGCAGCATTGCAAATTTCATAGCATACTTTTAAGGGCAAGCCATTAAGATGCTTGACGTTTAATGTATATATAAATATATATAAATATATATATATATATATATATATATATATATATATATATATATATATATTTATGCAAATGCCTATGCACTTTATTTAGTGCAATTTATGTAATGAATGTAATGAAAACATTTAGATTTTTATCTTATTTGTCAAATGTATAATATATAAATATGTAATATATGAAAAAGCTTAGATCAGCAAGAATTAGTCAAGAAAAAAGTTGATATGAATCCTTTTCAACCTTCTTAATATAAATTCAAATAAATCTAGTGTACAAAATATATTCCGGCTATTCATTTAATTTAAATTTATTAAATTTATTCTTTATTTAGTTTATTAATTTATATTTCAATCAGTAATTGGCAATTTTATTAATTTATATATTTAAATTTAAATTAAAATAATTTTATAATATTTATTGTTTATTATATATTAAAATCAGTAATTGAGAATTAATTTAATTTATAATTAAATAATTTTATAATATTTATTGTTTATTATATATTACATTATAATATTAATTTTTATTTATTAATTTTTTGTATACTTTTATTTATTTGTTGTATTTTACTTTGCTATTTATCTAACTCAACTATCTTCATTATTTTATATCTATAAATATAAAGCATCACACTTGGCCCACTTTCTTTTAATCAAAACTCAACTAAATCAAATTTACATATATCAATTAGTGTCAACGGAAGTTTCTTATAAAAGTCGCATTTGGGACTAGCCAAATTGAAATTATAACGTTAATAACATAAGCTTTACTAATATCAATACACACACTCACCCATAACACACACACACACACACACACACATACGCTCATATAAAAAGGGGTTCGGGCAGGACATGAGCAACAGGAGCGAGCAGCATATTAAACAATTTTAAGCAAAAATTATATATGCCATAAAGACATTCCGGCGCACAACTCAAATACATACATAATACCCACACGCACACACAGCCTCACACACACACACACTTGCTCACACATGCATATGACATAAACGTCGCCGTTTGCTGGGCACAGTGTAATAACCGTGTTGGGCCAACTTATTGTTTACGACGTGCTTAGTGGCAAACTTGGCTTTGATAATGAAACGAGCAAAGTATACACACACATGTACACATGCACACACACACACACACACACACCCATGCAGCGTTACATGGACACGCGCTGACAGTTAACGGCAATTGCGACAAATACCACAAGCGCCAAAGCAGTCGCCCCAGAAGCACATGGCATATCATTTGTTTTCCCCCTCAAAAAAAAGCACAAAAAAAAAATACACACATTTTGTGGACCAAGATAGTTGCATAAACACCATCAGCAAAAGTGTATGTGTATGTGTGTGTGTGTGTATGCTTGTAAAAGACAAAGCAACGCACGTGATGTGATTAGCACAAAGCCGCCAATGTCGCCAACTTGTGCTGCGCGCTCCCTCCATCCCGAAAAACTTCTCTTGGCTTAGATTTTAATTTTTGTCAGCGATAAAAGTGCCACGCCCACCAAAAAGTGCCTTACTCCTAATGTTTAGTTATGCTGGTTGACAGGCTGGCAGATTGTAATGGAATATGTGCCAGTTATACATACATACATATATATATATATATATATATATATATGTACATATGTACATATGTTTTATATACACTCCCACACTGCCATTCTTTACCTTCTGCTGCGTTACACACTGCGTATGCGTAATGTCAACATTTGTTTGTATTTATGTCTGCGTGCGTATGCAATGCAAATGTTAGCAAATTTCTCAAATTTTAACTAATTGCAAAAGCTGCAAAGTTTTTGCTGCATATGTCACATGAGCTGGCAATAGCATCAATCGCTTCAATGCTCAATCAATCAATCAATCAAGCCAATAGCAATAGCAACAACAGCCATGCCACCCAAATCCACCCAAGTCAGCTCTGACGTCATTTGCTTAAGCTGCAGCTGGCCCCAAACACAGTTTGGATTAAAAATAAATGGGGTATATTGGCAGCTGTTGGCAATGTATGTGTCCAGTGTAGTAGCCAGTGCTAGCAGATATATATAGATATATGTATGTATGTACGTATGTATGTATGTACCTATGCTAGTTATAAGCGAGCTGAAGCGAGCTAAGCATATCGTTGTAAACCATATTAGTTCGTATCAGACTTGAGTAGCTTAAATGGAAAGAGTTAAAGCAAATATTTATCGATCTCGAATATTATCAAAGTAGCGTATAGATGTGGGATATATAAGTGTGCAAAGATGCTTATGAGTAAATAGATTTCTCTTTAAACAAAATTTGTTAGCTGAATACTTGAAGAGAGCAAAATTTCTTAGAGTCTATATAGAATATATAAAGAAAATAGAAGAATAATATATATTTCTGTTATTTCTTAAGGCATATTTTATAAATTATATTATAATTTATATATATTTATATTTATATATATTTTAATTTATATATATTTATTGATTGAAGACGTATATTAATATTTAAAATTTTTCTTGCATATTACTAAATATTATATGTCCACACATATTATATAGTTGTTTTTTTTTTTCGATATTAATCAAGCAGATAAACTGTTAATCGAAAGCCTCAAAAAAGTCAACTGATCTTAAAAATAAAAACTGTAAATGAAAAATTATATCAAACCGTTCGTATTAAGCTTTCATTTCAACTGTCATACATGCTAGAATTCTATATTTATTAGCTAGTCAACAATATATAAAATATATGAAATCTATGCCTGATTAACTCGTTAATCACCTTAAAGGGTATTCTCTAATAGACCACACTCAGCTGGCACATTTTGGCTTTTGAGCTGATTTTTTTTTGCCTTTTTGCCTCTTTTGTGGCGTAGGCAAATATGTAGCTGGTCATTTTGGTCTCTCTCTCTCTCTCTCACTCCCTCTCACACACTCTTTATCTCGCTCTACTTTACTGCCAGTTTATTTTGCATGCCACAAATAATTTCAAGTTTGGCAGCAGTTCCTATGCAGCAGCAACCTATGCGGCCAGCAGGCAGTTTGGCTTCATTGTTTCGCCGAGAGTTTTACGGCAATGCCAAAAATGCCAAGACAAGGCAAGACATGGCAGACGCATCCTGCCTAGCTGGCATGTTATGTTTGCACACTGAGTGCGTGTGAATGTGAGTGTGTGCGTGTGCGTATGTGTTTGTATGTGTGTGTGTGTGTATTGCTGGAACTCAAATTAAGCTAAAACCGCTTCAAGTTGCAATTTCCGACGCTGCAGCCATAAAACAACAACAAAAATGCCTCAAGGATGTGAGTGGCAGCAGCAGCAGCAGCCGCTTCTAGGGCCAACAACAAACTGTAACTATAATTAAAACTTTGCACAGATACATGCAAGAGAGAGATAGAGAGAGGGAGAGAGAGTGAGTGAGAGAGAGAGAGAGAGAGAGTGAGTGAGAGAGAGAGAGAGAGTGCTACACATCGACACATCATGTAAACATCAAGATGCTGGGCGCTGCACTCAAGCAAGATGCTTAAATGGAATTAATGCATTAATCGCTTTGGGCCCGCTAAGCCGCTTGCGGCGTTTGCTAATTGACAAAATGCACAACAACAACAACTACAACAACAATGACAACAATAAAAGCAACAATAGCCAACAGCGACCCTTGACCTTTCGCTCTGGCTAAAAATACAAAAATATATACATATACATATAAATAAATAAAAAAGAAAGTTAAATTAATTTCTGTCGACAGCTACGCAACTTTCAAATGAATTACACATTCGCGGCACGCGGGTCAAGTGGGCGTTGCAGGCGCTAACAAGTGTGGGCGTGACTGCCGCTTGCCCTTTACACACACACACACACACACACACACACATATTTTTTTATTTTTTATTTTGGGACAGCTTTTGCGGCTGGCCGTTTGCATAATTGTATTTGTTTTTAGCTGCGCACAGAAACTTTGCCCTCCACTGTTAAATTGTTAAAAAATTACAAATAAATTGAAAGAGTTCAAAAAAATAAAAAAAAGGGCTGCCTTCCAATAACAACAACAACAACAGCAGCAGCAACAATAACCAATTACATTGTATTGACTTTTCAATTTCATTTTGTGGGCAACTTTTAAAGTGGCAACCGCCGAGTTGAGAAATTGCCCAGCATTTGTCCCCTCTCTGCCTACCCCCCTCTCTCGCACTCTCTCTGACTCTACTCTTGAGCGCTCTGAATTTTTTTTTTTTTTTTTTTTTTTTTTGGTAACATGTTTGCTTTGAGCTGTTGTTGGTTAGTGCTGGCTGTTACTCCGGCTTCCGCCATTATGCCATTAGCTGTGGGCCAACGTATTTAGGTCACATGATTCCAATGCTTCTGCATTAATGGCTCCAACACAACGACAAACCGGACAAACGGCAAAAAGCCCCCACCCCAAAAAAAAAAAAAAAAGAAGCATAATAAGAGCCCAATACACAGTCAGCACACTGGCACGCCTACTGGGCGGGACAAAAGGGGCGTTAGGCAGGCAGCCAGGCAGTTAGTCAGTCAGGCAGGCAGCTGAGTAAATGTGAATGCCTCAAGTCGCAGTCAATTCGAGCCAAGCATCAGCACAGAGCACACAGCACACAGCACAAAGGATATCAAATTTAAGTGCATACACACACGCGAACATACAGATACACACACACACACACACACACACACATCTGTATTGAGCAGACATTAAATTGCGAGGGTTGTGATAAAAGTAAAAACTATTCATTCATAAGCATTCGTAACAGAAGTTCATACTCTTTTAAGTGAGAGAGTCTTTTATATTTAACATTTCATCTATCTCTTAAGATTAACAGCAATTTACTGAATTTTTTTTCAGTCTGTTAAGAATACCAGAGATCTAAAATTTCAGTCTGTTTACTCTGTTAAGAATACCAGAGATTTAAGATTTCAGAGCGTAACAAAACAATAACAAATGCTTGCTAGCCGATTGCAATCGATGCAATCGATTGCTCTCTGACTTTTATATCAAAGTGTAAGTGAGTGCACACATCGTGAAACGGCCAACAGTTATTTGCGAGCTCTGATTTTTAGCAATTTAACGCTATATTAAGAGTAACATAGATTTAACATTAGTGAATTAAAATTATTTCCCACTGTTGAACATAATAGATATTTAACATCATAATTATTACTCTGCTTATTACTCACACTCTTAACATCTCAGATATTTTACATATGTAAGCTTAAATATGTATGCATTACATATTAACATACTTATCGCTCTGCTAGCGCACGCTTAATGTTACTTCAATTATGCTTTTAGCTAAATTAAATATAATTATCATACCTATATACATGATTCATAAACAAACCTAAACTCTTAATGAAATAAATAAGAAATTGAGCATTAAGAGCAACAGCATAAATAAAGGTAATTAAAATTTTAACAGCTATCCCGAGAGCCCAACTTCATAGCCACCCTAATTTCTCTGGCAGCCCTCGCTCTCTCATAGCAATACATGTACATGTGCTTGTGTATGTGACCTAATCGCATTGAATTTAATGTCAAGCAATTTCTGCTCTCATACACAGACTGCCTGCTACTTTCTTTTTCTTCTGTCTTTTTTTTTTTCTTTCTGCTCTTCCATTGCTGCTCAATTCGATGGCTGAATGTGTGTGTGTGTGAATGTTCGTGTGTGTGTGTGTGTGCGTGGTAAATTCTTTTGAAAACATCATGAAAATAACATACTTTGAACTTTTTATTGTCAATTGCCCGTCCGTCTGCACACAATAAAAACGAAACTTCACTTTGGTCATTTTCATTTCATAATTTGTCGCAACATTTTCACATCTCGATTTCTCCCTGAACGCGCTTCAATTTGATTATTT
The DNA here is from genome assembly GCA_035047405.1 of Drosophila stalkeri. NCBI lineage: Eukaryota > Metazoa > Arthropoda > Insecta > Diptera > Drosophilidae > Drosophila > Drosophila stalkeri. Next base: position 9,886,789 of record JAWNPR010000090.1, read on the forward strand.
TATTGGACTATCTCAATGTGCGTTTAAATATGCAGCAAACACTGGGCACTGTGGGGCTGTGTGTCCAGTTTTTGTGATTGAATGACAATTGCTGCTGCTGTTTGTTGCTGCTCTTACTCGTGCTCCTGCTCGTCCTCCTGCTCCTGCTGTCACATTTGTCGCTTTGGTTATTTGATTGCGGTCATAAGAGTTTTACGCCACTATCAATGCGGCACAGTCAAACAGCCAGAGAGTCACAGAAGTGTGGCCTTTCATACATATTTCACTGATGCAACTCATCTACCCTAGCTCAATTCAGTTACCTTTTTGCTCTTCACTCAAATATACATATGGTATATACATATATCTGAATATGTCCGTTCGCTTTATTCATTCAACGGGTTCAAGGCTGTCGAGGGCTTTTGGCTAACATTTTTATTGGCAAGCAAATGCGATTACAGCTACAAAGTTGCAGGCGTCGCACTTTGGCCACTGCCACATGCCACACTCGCTGTGCGCTATCAAAATTGTTTGCAAAAAAGTTGCTACCTCACTTCATTTCTTTTTATTTTTTTTTATTTATATTTTGTTTTTCGTTTTTTCTTTTGTTGCCCCAAAAAACGTGCACAAACTGCAAAATGTTGCGGCTGCTGCAGCAGCTACTTCTCCTGCTCCTGCTCCTGCTGCTGCAGCTCCTTCTCCTGCTCCTGCTGCTGCAGCTCCTTCTCCTGCTCCTACTGCTCCTGCTGCTGCTGCTGCTGCAGTTATTTTTGCTACTGCTGCTTCCTCTTATTATATTCTTGGCGCTATAATTGCGCTTATCGCTATGTAAGAAGGCAAATTTGCCGCAGCGCCACGTGCCCAATCAGCAGCAGCCAACAAAATAAATACAATAATAAAGCGAGCAAAAATACAAGTAAAATATAACTGGCAAACGGCACAAAGTGAAGAAATAATAGGGGAGAGTAATCTCTGACTGCATAATACTTGCTCACGATATATCAAAAATCAATATACTCTGATTAATCAAGCTGCAGGTGCAAATAAAACTCAATAGTTCTTCACCAGAAAAACTAGCTTGATTATTTTACATAATTCTTTATAAATCTTGTGGAGCATATAAATAAGCAATTCATAAATTAATAATCATTTTGCAGGAAATAGTAATGTACTTTATGCAATTTTTAAATCTTATTCTATTCTCTCTTCTTTTTCATGAATTCCTATTAAAATGTATTCAATCTATATTATTTAGTAACTTCATATTTGCAGTTTGTTATACATGAATAATTTTAAAAGAAATTTTAATTTCTTTCTAGCTCGACTTTTACAATGTTGAGATATTTTTCATATGCTGCAAAATATCTTAGCTTTATAAACTATTTTATGCATTACAAAAGTTTTGTACTTTCAATGGCAACGAGCTGCTTTTCATTAGCACAGAAAGAGAGAGAGAGAGCGAGAGAGAGAGAGAGAGACATTCAGACTGACATGGCACACAACACAATATACTCTTTTTCATATCGTCAACAAGCATAAGAAAAATAGCTAAGCAAAAAAAAATATATATATATTAAAATATATATTTTTCATTTTTTCCCCTTTTTTCCAGCAATTGTTGCTGCGACTATTGTTGTTGTTGTTGTTATGTAATCCGCTTAGCTGCCATCGCCAGTTGGCAGTTGCCATTTGGCAAGAGGCAAGAAGACCAGACCAAAGAGCAAAACTTAATTTGCTGCGGGCCAGCCAAAAAAAAAAAAAAAAAAGGGAGAGGGAGGAATACAGAGGTGCAAAGAAAAGAGCGCGGGTAATTACAACAATAAATTTGCCAAATTGCTTCTTTAAAAAAAAGAAGAAAAAAAAAAGGAAGAGAGAGGTAAAAGTAAAAGAGGCGTGGTGTACATTAAATGCTGATGCAGCACCCCAGTCTCACAGTCTCACAGTCTCTCGGTCTCCAGTTCTCAAAGTCTCCGAGTCTCCCAGTTGTGGCTACATTTACTGCTGTCCAAACCATACATTCCCTTGTCTGTGGTCTGGCTAGCTGTTAATACCTAGCAGCTAATCCCGGGGTTAGCATATGTGAGAGAAGGCCACTGACTAGCAAATTATCGCTGCCAGTTGACCAAACTTGATAAGGCCAAACATGTGTAGCCGACAGCAGACAGACCAAAGCTTAGGAATCTCTGTTTCACACTCACGCTCTCTCACTCCCACATCCCTCTGTCTGTGGTTGAAAAATAATAGGTTTATGCTCTGCAGGCACATTGCTCATGTGATTGATATTCCAATACTGTCGCCGTAACTGAAGCTGTAATTGTGGCAACAGCAAAAGCAACAGTAAGAGCAGCAACAACAAATTGCCCGAAAGCCTATTTCAACTTTAATGTGCTTAATATTTGATTTGTGGTTGAGTGAGTGAATTTGTGTGTGTGTGTGTGTGTGTGTGTGTATATATATATTTTTGCCCTAGTCAGTACTTGCATTTCAAGTATTTAAATACACATTAATGCCGTGCATAACTACATAAATTCTATGCAACTTTTTCGTCTTGCTACCAAAGCAGCCAAAGTTTTGTATTAAGAGTTTTTTGAGCTGTTTATAAATGAAGTTTTAAGTAAATTGTCGGCATTAAAAAAAAAGTTTGCTCGCATCTTTGACGTGGCTCATCACAGCATTTATCACACACATTTTAAGACTCTTGCCATCATCAGATCTTAAGTGCATTTGCTCCATGGTTACTTTTCTCTGTACAAACATAAAGTTGATAATCATGTTTGAGCTGATTTTTTGATATATTTATAAAATTTCTTAGCTCTGATTAAATTACTTAATGTGAAGTTATTTTTGATACTCAGTAATGTCTTTCATGAGAAATATTTGTTTGTTTAATTTCTTTTTTACATATTGTTATTATTATTATTTTTTTATTTTATTTATTTATTTTTTTTTTGTTTTATTACTTTTTTGTTGCGTATGTATTTCAATTCTTTAAATTTTACGTCTTGTCTGGTAACTTTTTCATTATATAGCATTAAATATACAAATATATAATTTTCTTTCTTCGTATCTTATTTGTTTGTTTCTTTTCTCTTTTGCTCTTCAACTTCTCACTCTTTTTTAACTATGTTTTCTCTCTCTCTCTTTCTCCTTCTCTCGGTTTATTTCTTATGTTTTAACTGTATCCTCTCTTTTTCTCTCTCTTTTTCTCACTATATATATATTATCTCTCAATCTCCCTATTCAATCTTTCTCTCTCTCTTTCTCTTTCTACTATCTAACTGTATTCTCTATCTCTCTCTTCGTTCTCCTGCATCTCTTCCTTTTCTCCTCCTTCCCTCATATTCCTTTTCTCTTTTTCTTCCCCCTCCCTCTTTGTGCCCTCTTTATCTTTCTTCTATCCAAAATTCCATTCTATTTCTCTTTCTCTTATTCTTCTCATCTCTCTCTTCTCTCTATTTTATCATTCACACACAATTCAAGTCAACTATCAAAAAAAGAAAACAAATTGAGTTTCAATCGCCTTTGCTCTCATATAACTGACATTAAGCAAATGTCCAATGCTCTCCATGGTTACTTTAGCAGTCAATGGTCACTTTTTTCAATGGACTGCTCTTCATTTTGAGCTACACGTAATGCCATTGCACTAGTTGCTCATCTTTATACGCTTAGTCTGATCAGCATTTGTGGCCTTTTTCTGCATTCATAAAGGATGACACTCACTGCCGCCGACGCATTGCCCGAGGCGCAAAAAACAAAACCAGAGAAAAAAAAAGAGAGCGGAAAAGAGAGAGAGAGAGAGAGAGAGAGAAAAGGCAAACTGCTTTGGTAATTTTTTTAATGCTGCACTTTACTTGATAAGTCAACCACTTGAGTAAAGCGGCTAAAATCCATGACTATGTTGGCTTTTCAGTCTATGTTCTATCGGGTTTGCTGTCGCTCTCTCTCTCTCTCTCTCTCGCTCTTTCACACACACACACATACACATACTTTGTCTCTGTCTTAAGCGTGCTTTGGCCAACACCTGTCAACTGGTTGGTCTCCTCTGCCTGGCCAGTCGCCAGGTGCCTCTCACCTGCCAGCACCACTGTTGGCATTTTGTAATTGCATTACGGGGCCGACAAAGCAAAACCTTTTGAAAGTACTTGCCAGTTTGTGCGAGCAAGTGTGTGTGTGTGGGAACTTTAAGTGCCCCTTTGTGTTGCTCTATACCTGTTCACTCCTCCTTATTCTCCCCCTTCACCCTCTCCCTCTCTCTCTCTCTTCCTCTCACGCTCTTGCATAGTTTTGTGTGCAACTTGCAACATTGTCGCAGGCAGACGCGGCGTATACGCAACATGGTCGTCAGCTCGTTTGGCACAAACACGAATGACAATTAAAACACAGCCGTAAGCCATGTCGCATTGCCAATGCAACTTTGTGGCAATACGAAACATAGCCAACTATTTGGGTATTGCAGCAACCACTCAATCCACAGCTACCCTCCGCTCAGCTACCATGTGCATTTACGTGGATTTCAATTTCACGCTGCAATTGCCGTTAACTGCGCTGGGGACGCCATCTAAACTGCGCCATCAAATTGGTAAACTAATATGGCCAACAATGTAAGCGACTGTCCAAGCGTTCGACAAACATCGAGCGTCAAGATTGCTTTTATAATTGAAATGCTCGAATTACTTACAACCGCAGCCGAGGCAAAGCCATGGCAATCAAACTGTCTGCCAGCCCCATTCCCAAGCAATGCGGATGGGATTACAGCTATAAAGACTTGAGGTGCTCGGCCAGCCAGCTAGCCAGCCAGCCAGCCAGCCAGTCAGCCAACCAGTTGGTCGGCTAATACACACAGGCCCCGTTAGGCTGAGCACTATGCATAAATTCTAATTAAAATTTGTGTGCCAGGTGGTAAATAAAACTAATTATACATGCGCAAATCATCGACAGTCTATATATAGATAGACTGAGCGAGAGAGAGAGGGGGAGAGAGGGAGAGAATTAGTGAGATTGAGTGAGAGAGTATGGGGCTGCGCGCTACATCACCTTTAAAACGAGATGGAAAAACTTTTCGCAGCAGCTATGTCTGCTGCTGAAGTTTGCTTCTAAAGCTGACAACAACCAGCGCAACGGTCCGGCAACAAACAGCAATAACAACAACAACAACATCAAGAAAACAAAAAAAGAAGAAAAAAAAAACTTTCAACAAAACTTTGACGTTGCTGTCCAACCAAGGAAGAGTAGCAGGTGGCAGTAGGTATTTGGTGAAGAGCTGGGCCCAGGGTATTGGGCAGCCAAATCAATGATGCAGCTGCCATAAGACCTCTAAGCTCAATTATGGCATGAACGGACAGGCACACAAAGAGCAAAAGAGCGAGAGAGAGTGGGAAAAAAAAATGTGGAATGAGTGAGTGGTAATAATAGACAAAGACATGCACTTGGCCATTCTTGATGATGACTCGAACGCTTGCAGCCGAAGTCAAGCATTGAAATGTGCTTGAAAAAAGCAAAGCTGATGACTATATAGATCAATTTAAGAGCGTGACTACATAGATATATGTAGGTATATAGATGCATATAAATGCAAGGTATATAGAAAAGTAAAAAGTTTTTATACACTTGGCCATTTGCTTTTTGTTTAATGTCAAGGCACTTAAATTGCTGCCCGAATAAGTAGGCAACAAAAATTTTTTATTCATTTTTGGGCACATATTTTTATGCGAACATTTTGATTATAATAGCAAATATATATATATATATATATAAATTATATATATTTATGTATATGGATACTCAAATGTTTGCACTTGTGTTCAACTGCCATATTTTCCTTCATACACTTCAGTTAGAGCATTAAAGTGACGACCTCGCGCCTGATTTTTTCCATTCCATTCATTTATTAATAAAATCTAACGCTAAAAACAGAACACACCAAATTAGATTATTCGACGCCTATTTCGCACGTGCAGCTCTTAAAAATAAAACAATAAAAATAAAAAAAAATAGCGTTGAAAATATGTTCCATTTTAGCTGCTGCCTTTTTGTAAGAGTCAAATTCAATTTAGCTATGCTATAGCTGGCTAAAAACAAAAAACAAAAAAGAAAAGAAAAGAAAAAATAAACTTTGATCAAAGCCACGTCCAAATTGCTATTGTCAACGGCCAAATACACACTCTACACACACACACACACACATTTAGAGCTGGCTTGATAGTCTTGCAAGAGCAATGTACGTACATGCTAAAAATTGTCAACTTCATTGACAGAGCCAAAAAGGAAGAGAGAGCGAGAGCGAGAGAGAGAAATTGGGCAAAAAAAAAAAATATGCCAAAAGTTGAAAAGTTTCGTTTTATTTTTAGCTGCTGCTGCTGCTGCTGCTGCTGCTTCTGGTGCTGTTGTTGTGGTTGCGGCCAAAGCTGTGCTTTTGATGGCAAAAATACCCTATAGCTAGATGAAAGTGTGAGTTAGCTTAGTTGGCAAGAGATACAAATCTCTCAGTTGGATAGAGAGCATGAAATTTAACTGAAAGGAAGCGAATGAATAACCTATATATCTATATATAGATTGATTGACAAATAACCAGATTGCTCTTTCAGTACAAAGTCTAGACTTTAGTTGGCAAGGAGATGGTATGTGAGTCAATTTAAATGAATAGAGAGCATTAAACCTAACTGAATATAGATAGATATAGTTGCAGACAGAAGTCTGTATATAATATATAAGATAATATCTCTAAATTGATTGACTTTTTTTTTAGTCTAGTTAAAGTCTAGAGCTCAGCTGGCAATTCATATGAACAGAGATCATAAAAAAGTCATAAGACTATAATGAAACTGAGTCTATATATTAAGCTAAACATGTCTATTTACTATATATAGCTAGCTATCTCTGTCAACTCTGTCAATTTAGTCCAAGCTCTCGCTGCATTTTCTTTAAAATTTTATTTTCAGCTCAAAATAACTTATTTACAGGATAACTGAAAGCCTTTCATTTATTGCACAAACATTTTTTTTGATGCAGTGTGAGCGTTAAAGCGTGCATTTGGACATAAACAACTTAACAGTCATTAAATTCGAGCCACCAAGCGATAAATGTCAATAGCACTGCCTGAAAAACTTTCCAGTAAACACACACAAACACACACACAAACACACACACATACATATACATACACATACACATATATATACATATATGTATAAGCACTTGCACTTACACATGGCATTATGTATTGCAGCTGAAGTCCTTAACATATTGCGCATACGTCACGTTGACCCTCATTTTGTGAGGCTGTTGCTGCTGCTATTACTCCTGCTGCTGCTGCTCCACCTCCTGCTGCTGAATATGTTGTTGTTGGCTTACAAATTGCAGTCACTTTTAACTGATGTTGAAAACAAATGGAATGCGACAACAGAATCATTCACATAAATCTCATTTGTCCACTTTAGTAGGCCAGGTTGCAGCACGGCTAGCAGCAGTAGCAGCAGCAGCAGCTCCGATTCTTTTGCCTGGCAAAAGTGGCAAACAAAATTTGGATTTATGGGCCGCACAATGATAAATTGAATTTCGCTCAAAATTAACTGTAAGCCAAAGTGAACGTGCTACAACAACAACAATAATAAAGACAACAGCAGCTGGCTGAAGAAAAATGGTCGCAACATATGCGGCCTATAAAATGTGACAAGCCAAGCAACCGCAAAAGGAAACGAACTACGTTTGTGGCTAGGCCAAAGACAACGGTAGGCCTTAAGTAAGTGTGTGTGTGTGTGTGTGTGTGTGTGCGTGCGTGTGCGACTACCGCATCAAGTTTACTACTGGCAGCCTGGCAATGAAATTAGGACACAAGCTGTAGGCCATAGCCAGCGCCCTGGCCCAGCAATTGTCTAAGCATATTTGTCGTTTGATTGATTTATTTTCCCAACTCCAAACACACAAAAGACACACACACACACACACACAAAGCACAACAGATTTGTGCAGGCCAACAACAGAAACCAGCAGCAAGCAGCAGGCAGGCAGGCCGGCAGGAGGCGGGCAGCAGGCCAACAACTGACTTGTGGCTCAATTGTGACAGACAGGCTTCACAAATACAACTTACCCACTAAATGGGCGACCCGGCTAAGGCGCTTTGTCAAATCAGAGCAACCTAAGCACCTCACACGTAGGCTAGTCGCACAGTCACATCTAGCAGCTAGCAGCTCACCTGTCCTCGCAGCCAGCAGTTGCTCTTTATGGCAATTTTATTTATTATGCAATCGTAAGCGAACTCATGGAAATGTCGTCATGTTACACACTGTTCCAGACTTTCATTTGAATATCTTAAATATAATATAAAGTTTAAGCAGTTTTCCTATTTGAATTCAAGTGAGTGAAAGTAAATTTTTATTTAAAATAAAGCTTTAAGGCTTTAAGCTTTAGAGTGGCTGAATTAGTATAGTATGAATTATACTCTTTCTATAATCTATACAACATCAAGTAGAAAGCTAAAGATTTTAAATTTCAATTTAATAGCTTCATTTGTGATAGTTTCAGTTTTATCTCATTATTTTCATAATTATCATTATTTTAATAGAAATTCCCGCATAACAAAATTTTTCCTTTCGCAAACAAAATTAAAATTCCAAGTATTCAGAACTATTCAAGGACATTTGGCATTGCCAAAAGCTACTTTTAAAATTTCATTCCTTTGGCTCATCTACTCCCAAACAGCAATTCTATAACCTCAGCAGCTGTGCCAATAATATAAAAGTAGCAAATGTTGCCCCCTAGTTTGAAAGTATCTAAATACCAATTTATATATACATATATATATATATAAATATATATATATATTTATAGTTCTTGAGTTTGAGTTTTTATGGTCTCACTGCATAAGTATGCAAAGCTTAATAAATTACCATTTGTTTTTACGAGTTCACATAACAAAAGGTGAAAGGTGAGCGTCTAAACTGTTGCCTTTTCACTGAGATTGCGATTTTCCATAACTTAATCCGTTGCGAGCTTGACTGAACTGTTGAGCAACTGATGATGATGATGATGATGATGATGATGCTACTACTGCTGCTGCTGCTTCTGTTCCTGATGCTCATGGCATTAAAGTTGTGCCATTTGAGAGTCATTCAACTGCATTAAATATGCAAATGCGAAATGGCATCGTTTGGCATCGCACCTTTGACTCGACGCTGGCTTTGTCTATTATTATTTTTTTTTTTTTTGGCTGACATTATCGAAATGCCAATCAATGGCAAACAAAAAAAGAAAATATAAGAAAAATTGTTTGCAACTGTCGAATGCAATTCTCGCTTCAAAACCGAAAAGCCAAAGCCAAACACAAACCCCAAAAAAATTTAAATGCCAAATAAAAGAGAAGAAAATCAGGCCATTGAGAGAAATTGCTTCAGTTGCATTGCAGACAAAGGTAATATCAGCTGAGACATATATATATATATATATATATATATATATATGTATCTATATACATATATACATATTCCATTATTTATGATAAAAAAAAATCCATGAAAATTCCTTGAAAGATTTTTATATATATTGAAGATTATATATATTGAAGATTATAGGTATATAGGTATATACCCTGTAATCGCATATAAGTCGATTTTATAATGACTTGCTAGAAGAAGAAGCTAGAAATTCACTTTAGATATGATATAACACTAAATATACCTTAGATAAGCAATCGTTAAATATATGTATATATATCTTTAAGAGATGCGCCACTAAAATCTACACAACAAATGCGAAAGCATGCAGAGAGCGTGGGTTTTAACAGATGTGTATATAGTTATATATATATATATTTATTTTTTTTTTTTGGAGGTGGTGGTGGGCGTGGCCGGTCTATAAATTCAATTTTGCCGATTATGTTTCTCTGATTGGTGGTTTAGCTGCATTGTGCATTGGATTGGAAGATGAATTACAAAAAGTACTTAAGCATTTCATTTCTTGTGTGGGTGCACAGGAACTGCGGTTGGATATGAAGGTTGAGCGTGTATCTCTCTGTTTGTTTGTGTGTGTGTGTGTGTGTGTGTGTGTGTGTGTGTGTGTGTGTGTGTCTATATACATATACTTATATATATTTATATGTGTGGCATTTAGCTTACCTGTTGAATAACAGGCCACAGCCGCGGCGCTGATGGCGTCGTTGTTATTGCCAATACAGCCGCCATAGGAGAAATGATGGCTAGTCGAACCGGTGCCGGAGACAACGGCTATTTCATCCAGCTCATGGCCCGGCGAGGTGCCAGCGGATACAAGCCGCGTCGACGATGTCGCCGAATTGCCCTGCGAATTTTTACGTCCACGTAGCGAGAGCACCAGTCTTTTGGCTGTGGACATGCCCACAGCACAGGATGCTTACCGCTGCCTGCCCTACAGCTACCAGCTACCGTTTCCTTCTACCAATCGTCGCTATCAAAAGGCAGGTGAATTTCTTGTTGTCGTCGTCGTCGTTGTTGTTGTTGTTGTTGTTGTTTTTGCTCAAACTGTGCCACAGGCTAACAGCGGCTGAACTGCAATAAGAAATTGAAATGGAAATGAGAAACTTTTATTTTATTTTTTTTTTTTTTTGTCATTCAATATTTGCAAAAGTCTGCAATGAAACTAAAGAACAGAAACTACAATAAAATAAAGTTGTTGAATTTGAGCTTGCTCGCAGTAACGCATACCCTGTAGAAATGCAAAACAGCTGAATTAAAGTATGAATGCCAATTGAAATGGTCAGCATTGTATGACTGTAGAACAAAGAAAGAGCCTGATCTAACAAATATATGTATAATTACATATATTAATGAAGACACACACACACACACATACACACTCATAACACTCACTCATTCTCTCACTTGAATTCGTATAATTTGTTAAATCATATTCCAATTGACTTAGCTGTTGATCAACAATGCTACTTGCCGCCGTTGCTTCCTGCCTTTCTGCCCGCTTCCTGCTGCTTGCAGAATATCTTAATACAACCATTACATTCATTTAATGGGCACTTGATATAATACAACACTGGCTACCAACACTGCTATTTATAACCTTAATAATTTAGCCAGAGCTTCAAAGAAATATGTTAATCTTGAACGAGCGTCGACTGAGCTTGGAATTTTCATTTTAATGCGCCGCCAGAGAGAGAGAGAGAGAGAGAGAGAGTGGGGATACGATGTTAAAATATACTCTGCAAGCATATATATGTGTGTATGTATGTTAGTGTATGAGTATGTCGAGTGTCAGTGAACAGAACAATCTTAAATTATGCAAATGCTTGCAATCAACGCTTAAGCAATGCCAACAACAGCAACAACAATGGAAAGCATAAAATAAAGTAGAAACAAAAAAAAAAAAAATGGCACACAAAATGATTGCGACATGAAAAATATGCCCGCAATATTAGCATACAGCGGCATTGTATTGAGAGCAGCTGAGTTGGGCAATGGGCGGCTTGGCGGTGGGGGGCGTGGCACGTGCTATACACGCGAATGCGGAGCAAAAGCCGCTTAGGCAAGAGCAACAAAAAAAACCAACAACAGGCAAAATAGGCAACAAATGCGAATGCCAAAAAGAATAGACACAAAAGGAGTAGTCTAGCCATAGGGAGTGCATGACTAGAAGATACCCTTGACAGATGTTTAAAAATGTACAAGTTTTATATTTATTTCAAGCACTCAAAATGAATGAAATATTTTCAAATGACGTAGGCCTAATATCGACCGAGCAAATTTCTTAAGTTTTATATCATATCCAGGTTCATATTCTCAGTAAAAAACAAAGATGAACCAGATGCACAGTAAGACAGACCTAGATTATCCAGCCTGTGCATCCTCAACAATAATATACTCTAAATTATATATATATATATATATATATTATGATATTCTACTCACCACCACGCCTCCTGCTACCACAACACATACACCGCTACGAATACATAATATTCTACATTTCCAATTTTTAATAAGTTTAGAGCATCCGCAAAAAAAAAAAAAAAAAAATAGAAAAGGAAAAGGCAACAAGAACCACAACAACAACAACAAAACTGTCACTCAGTCAGTCACTGCCTTATCAATTTAATATTTAATAAGCCGTGGCTGGCATCCAAGAATACCCAAAAAAAAGAAACATATATATTCAGTTGAGTGTAAAGTTGATAACCCAGTCGAATGCTAAGACGGTCGGGTGGTTGGTGGTTGTTGGGTTTTCGATTTTCAATTCCGATAACGATTACTATTACGATTATTTCCATAAGCATAAACAAGACCCCAAGTCGAAACACACTTTGCATTAAATATTATTAAAATATCTATAGATAGATATGTATGTGTGTGTGTGTGTGTGTGTGTGTATTAGCTTTTAGGCTCGCTAGACTTTAAAGTCTCATATAAATGGCAAACACGCACACACACACACTCGTACACACACACACACACACATCTGCGACTTGACAGTTGTACGTGACGCATAACAAATTTGAGGGATTTGTTGCACTTTGATTGAATGTTCGCTGGCGCCGCAAAGCTAAATATGATTTATGTGCCACGCACACACAAACACACACACACACAAACACTCCCATACACTCTGTCAAGCACACACACATACACAGCTAACTTATCTAATTTGTCAGAATGACAAAAAGAGAAAATAAGAAGAAAAAAATTCATTGCAATTATTTAAATTTTTGTTTTTGATTACGCAAAGGCGACAAATAGCACAGCAAAAGGAAAAACGATGACAGATAAAAGAAAGAAACAGTGAAAGAGAAAAAAAAATATGAGAATATTAAGCAACAACAGTCAAAAAAGTTATGCAGACATGGGCGCTCTGTCGAGCTCTCTGGCTGGATTTGTTTAGCCAGCCAGGTTGGCTCTGCGTTCCGGCCAAAGCCAAAAGGCAATCAAGTGTTGCCAAAAACTATGCAAACATGAAAATTGCCAAAAACGCTACCCAAAACCAGATTTCAAATACAAAGCCAAGCACCGGAGTGAGACGGACCAAAATAGAGCAGGTGACTGACAGAGAGAGAGAGAGAGAGAGAGGGAGATGGAGAGTGTAAGTTGGAGCTGCAGCGAGGTGAGACAGCAGCAGATTGCGGACAATTGTTTGCGTTGTGCAAGTGTCAACAGCATTTGCAATTCCGTTAAATTTTTACCTCTTTGGGGTTTTGTCAACGCTTCGCTTGGCAACTGTTGTTGTGATACCCTGTTATTGACAGGAAGCTCGAGCTAGGTGTATTGTTGAGAATTCTAAGGGTTTTTTGATTTATCAAAAATAATTGATATGTCAGGTGAGTGTGTAAAGGGACAAAATAATTGATGTGCAATTTTGACATAATATATATATGAAGGTATTTCAAATATATATATATATATATATATATAAATATATATTACATTGATTTGTAAAATATATTTATTTATTTATTTACAAAATTAATCTCGTACTTGTTCATAGTTCATACTATTTTTGTAATAATATAATATAAATATAAATACAAAATATTAAAAGAAAAAAGTAAATTTATTAAAATTCAATAAAATGAAGTTTTAAAAAATACATAAATAAACAAAAATTAGTGCACTTAAAAATGTATATATAATCCATATTTTATCTGTAAAATTCCTGTTAAAAATTATAGTGTATGATAATAATATGTATTTAAAAAGTATTTTAAGTAAACTTGGGAAACAGCGAAAATAATATTATATAAAATAAATACTATAATAAAAAACATTTATTGAAATTATTCAAATATACACAGAAAATTATATAATAAATTTTAAATAATAAAATAAGTAATAAATAAAAAAAAAATTAAACGAATAATTTTATAGCAAATAAAATTTTGTATAAAGCATAATAACTGCTTTCATTCAAATAAATAAAACTAAATTTTTATTTGCAAAATTTTCTCTGCTATAATTTATTTCATCTATCAAAATTTTTCTTCTCTATAATTTATCTAATCAGGCGAACACTGAACTGCCATTGCCATCATTTGCAATTTTATTATTGCATAGTATTTAGTATGCATTGCCTATGCCTGAGTGTGAAAATATAGTTATTTAACAATACCTTTGGTTCATATTTATTATATATATTTTGAATATATTAAATATTCAAAAAAGAAATACTTATATTTATTTCAATATGCATTTCAATTGTGAGTTTTGTCAATATTATGACAATTGCAACGCTTATTTGAAGAATACAGACGATAGAGAGAAAAAGAGTAAGAACGAGAGAGAGAGAAAGAGAGAGAGAGAGAAAGACAGAGAGAGAGTGAGAGCAAGAGTGAAACAGTAGCGAATAGAGTAAAGTTTTTGCTGTTATGCAAATTTGCAAACGCAATCGCAAACGCATTTCAATTTAACAATTTCCACTCGCTGACAATATTTGAATTTTCGATACGCTTTTCGCTCTGGGCACGATTCATTATCAAAGCTCTGGATTCTGAATACAGCACTGTGGAGCATTCGTCGAGTGAACGAAATGGCACTTGGCTAATTAAAGCCTTATGTATACGCAATGCGATGCCGCCAGCGAGAACAACAGACAGCAGACAGCAGACAGCTCAAAAATGATGGTCAGCATTTGTCCATCTCGCATGGCAGCGAACTAAAAAATGAATCGCCATCAATCTCGCGCTGACATTAGCAGCGACAGCACCGAAGAGCGATGGTGACCATGGAGTGCAAAGCAAGAAAAACGAACCAAACGAACGAACGAACGAACGTAAAAAAAAAAAGCAGGCAACTAATTACAAAGCTGTTGACAGTACCTCAGCGTCAAGCGAAAAGGAGTTTTTCGGACAGCAGACAGCGGACAGCGGAAAATGGGGTTCGGTTTCGCCTTGCTTGCCAGATTAGGGTTCTGATATCCTATACCCTGGCCAAAAGCTAACCAAAAAACGTAAAGCAACACGCTTAAATAGCACTTGAATTATGTGTACTTGATAGGGCAATACCCTGTAAGCTCTGACAGATGACAACTTATTATTATATATTGTTATTATGGTCTATTAGAGAGGTAGTTACAGTGCTTTAAGTGATTCAAGTGATTTAAGGCATTTATAAATTATGAAAAGAGAGAGAGAGATAGAGAGAGAGAGAGAGAGAGAGAGAGAGAGAGAGAGATTGTGCGTGTGTGTGAGGTAAGTAATTGAATTGTATTAGAGTAGAAATATATATAATTGTATTAGAGTAGAAATATATCTTAAATATAATTAATTGCACTTCAGGTATAGCAGAGAGTGTGAGTGAGATGATCCATAAATATAGACTGAAAATGGATTCGCCACGGCCATAAAGCATATTTGAGGTAGGCTACGTTAGGCTGAGAGTTAGAGAGAGAGAGAGAATATTCGGGTCTTCTTTAACAGTAGTATAAGCAGTTATAAATGTACGAATTGAGTAAACTATGAATAACTTTCATGAAAAGAATTTTACGTCAAGCAAATAATAAGATCTATAAACATAGAATATTAGCATATAAAGTATACACACATTATAAGAAAAAGGCAATCTGACTGTATGGAATATAAACAGAGAGTCTAGAGCATGTATTAATTAGGTAAACACTGTGTAGAGTAATTTTTGTGATTAATATTTAAATTAAGAAGAGTATAAGCAATTGATTTAAGAGTTGACTAGAGTAAAACATAGCGAAATGCCATAAGCATTTACTCATCTTAGCTGAATGTGTAGTCTCTAAAGCTGAACAAGTCTTGAGTATTTTAGACTTGAATAAATAATATGTATACATATAATATAATATACATATAAACTATCATTCATATAGTTTAGCATATATATGTTATATGAATATAACTGTGCGATCTACAGCTTTAGCATCATCTCAATTCATTCAGCAAAAGACTAGGCAAGCATGTCAAAACTCCTTTAAACTCCAACTGACTTACACTTAATATCTATAGGGTGTGTAGAGAACAAAAAAAAAAAAAAAACGTAACCAGATTATGCCAAATGCGAGCGCATTTGTCAGCTAAATGTGACAGAGCATCAAATGGCAACCGGACAAACAGTGTCCAAGGGCAGCTGAAATCGCAGCCCACACACACACACGCACACACACGCACACGCACACAATACTTATCACTGAGCAAACTAATTGCATTTTCAAATCTAAGCCGATTAAAATGAAACTTTGTGTGTTTACTTTGAAAATTGCACTAAGGTAGTCTCTCTTCTTCTATTGATTTTAAGTAATTGGAAATAATTCAATGCTCTCATATTTCAAACTGTATAAAATTGTACAACAGACCGTGATTTATGGCCTGCTCAAAAAATTTATGACAAATGAAATATTCGCTAGCAATTATACGCTTACATTTCATATATATTCAATAAAAAAATACACATTTAACAGTTTAATAAGTAGTGCTGCTCGCATTCAATGAAAACATGCATATATTTGAATTTTAATAAGCGCCAAAGTATTTGAAATGGGAATAAATTAATGCTGTCATCTGTTACAGCTGATTCAATGGCATTCAGATTTTATTTTAATTTAATTAAAACCGATCAAAAGTTTCAATTGACCACAAATACCGTATATATATATATATCATAGAGCGTTAAAGGCTTAAGTTCAATTTAGCATTTTCTGAACAATTTACCTAGCAAGCGTTTCCAATGGAAATTTAATTACGATTCTCATAGTGGGTTCAGAGTTGAAAGATTTCGCGTAGATTTGCATAAACTTTTTGCAGTTGAATTGTGTTTAAAATTTCTTAAAAAATAGTTGATAAATTTTGTTTGATTAGGCTAAAGCTCAAATTCAAATTAATTCAAATTCAAATTAAATACTTAATATGTTACTGAAAAAATTATAAAAAAAATAATACATTATTTTAATTTTAAAAATAAAATAAAAAAATGAAGAGAAATGTTTTTAGCAATATTAATTAATTTTGCATATATTAAAATTTATTAAAATTATATTGTCTGTTGTTATTGAAGAAATAAAACTTATCAACAATATTTATTTGCTTCCATGTCTAATAACAGTTCAAGCCACAAATAATTACAGATCTAGCCATACATTAATAATTTTGTAAGTTTCAAATATTTCAGTTTTTTCATTCTAGAATTATCTAGAAGTATATATATAAATTAATATCCATCTATTGCTTTATCTTTTCCCTAAATATTTAAATACTCTCCACTCATTGTTTAAGATCGCTTTAATTGTTGCTGAACTGGGCTCTGTGTATATAAATATATACCTACATATATTTAGTTAAGGGCTTTGCTGCAGTGCGCTTCATCTGCTTCCTCTTCGCTATTGTGTTTTCCAGGTAAATAAAAATCAAATTAAAAGCACTTAAACATTTTTTTTTATTTTGCATTTTCTTTTTTCGTTTTACCGCATTTTTTTGGTTCAAGTTCCCGCATTGTTACGCTTTACGTTATTTATTGAAGCGATTCATATTGATGGCTGTCGGAGCCGGGCGGTATGCCCGGTGCCATGCCACGCCCACCTGGCGAAAATGCAAATTGCAGAATACAAAATGCAAATAAACATAAATGGAGCCAACCGCAGCTGCAATACGGTTAACAGAGCCCACACCATGAAACCAAACAAAGTGATCAAATGGAGAGTGCTCGACTAGTAGATAACCTCAATTACAATTAAATTACATAGTTTGCCAAATGCCATCCATATTTATTTTCTCGTTTTTTGGCTTGTGCCGAGTTATAAAAACATTTTCTAACAGCATATGTTGCATGTGGCAGAGCTAACTGATGAACTGTCTCGCACCTGTTATAATTGTTTTGTTGTTTTGAGGTGAGTTTTAGCAATATTTCTATGTGCAACAACAAACATTGTTGTGGCAGCAGCTGTTGCCACATTGTTGCTTTTGCTGGCAGCGCAAATATTTAATTGTGCTTAGCTTTTATTTTGTTTTGTTAATTCTATTACACTAAACATTTTCCGCCCTTTACACGTCACACACACACACACACACACACACGCACATATGTAACGTGTTTGGACAGCCACAGATGCATCACCTGCAGCTCCAGCGACCTCGCCTCTGCCTGTGGCTTGGCCACACAACAACTAACCCAACTAGCCAGCCCCCTAATGTAGCAAACACACACACATACAACTGCTCCCTCTCCTACTCACTCCCTCTCTCTCTCTCTCTCTCTCTCATTCCCTTGCTGTTACTATTCTTCACTGTGCTCTCTTTTTGACGCCATCTCGTATGCCGATTCGCTCAAACTAACTCTGACTGGCAAACGTTGCGCACGAGCTGCAATTTATAACTGCATACATACGTGCATACTACAATCTTGCCACGCCCCCAAACTAACCTTCTGCCGTATACTCTTCATTTCTTTTTTTTTTTTTTTAGCAGCCCACTTTCCACAGCACAGCGCCAGCAGCACATAAACATTTTTGTTAGCTGCGCTTTAGCTGCACACACACGCTGCTTCGCTTTTGTGCCGAGGTGCCAGCGTCCGCGTCCGCGTCCGTGTTCGCGTCCTGCTGCATGTCCTAGCCTGAGACCCGGACTCCTGCTGCTATTATAGTTTTTGTGATCCGCCGAAGCGCAAATAAACAAAAGGTTCGCTTCGTGCAAAAAGCAAAACAAAATGAAATACAACTACGAACGACGTCAAGAACAATAAAAAAAAAAATGTATATAAAAAATAAACAAAAAACATAGCATAAATATTCAAAGAATTTGAGCATGCACGACTGCGAGGCAGATATGCTGCATTTGCAATATTGAAATGGAAACTTGAACCAAAAAGAAAGGGTATTGAATGTATTCAAAGCGATTTTTTTTGGAGATGGTATTTGAACTTTTAATAGAGATCCAAATAATAAAAAATTGAAGTTTTTCATTGATATTAAAAAAACAATTCAATTCAAAAAAAAAAAAAAAAAACAAAGCTTGAATTATATAAAGTGTGCCATAAGAGATTTTTTCCATTATTTTATTTACGAATACGAGCTATAACTCCAAATATAAATATTTACGTAAAATATGTATTAAAAAAGTAAAAAAAAAAAGAATATAAGTTCTCTCGAAGAATATACTCTTAAATCAACAAAATTCTGTATTTCAAAATAAATCTCTAACATAGCTCGCATAGTTAATCGTTTATCGATGTCTACACTTAAGCATCTTCTACACTCTAATCTATACTCAGAGAAATTCCTCAGAGAGCCAAACGATTGCATCGTTTCTTTAACGAATTGCGTTCGTGAAACCGACCAGACTGACTTACTGAGTCTCATCGTGCGAACGTCAATCGTATCGCTCTCTAAAAGATGTTCGTTAAATGAGCAGCACACGAAGAGTTCAACACAATGCGATCAATAGAAAACGAAAACGAAAAGCATTAAAATCTCTAATGATTTAATTTTCGGTAGATCTCACCAAGAGTAAATAATTAAATGATCAACTGATCTCATCAAGCTATGATCTCAAAAAATATATATAACTCAAAAAGTCAGCTGAGTTATATGTAGATTTATTTATATACATATTCTCCTATTATTACAGTAGGATTGGAGTGAGGCTAACAACTGTCGTGGATTAATATTTTCCAAATGATTTAAACCATTTTCACGTTGTCAATCCGCAATAGTGAGATAATGATAGTTGCTGCTAAACTTAGTCCTGGTGATTGCTGAGTGAATGAGATATAGAATATAGAATATATGATAACATAGGCACCTCATAATAAGCAATAAAGTTAAAAAAACTCTAGCAGATCTGGTTTGGTTACTCTCTATAGTCAAGCACAATTTGCATCAAACTACCCCTTTGCCAACTGTCACAGGGTATTACAAAAGGCAACAAAGTGCGGGTAACGGGCAGCATAGCGTCAGTTGCAGCTATAAAAGTGCTTGAACAGTGGACAAGGGGCATCAGCAGCAGGAAGGGGGTCAACACTTGCAGCTGGCAACAAATTTGCTGTCGCAGGCTAAATATATGTGCTATACAGAGGAAGCTTTAGGCATAGGCAACCACCAGGCAGCCAGGGAACCTAGCAACCAGACAGCATCCATGTGGCGTGCAGTCGGCAAAGAGAGCGAGAGAGATTATTAATCAATGGTTGGACTTTTGAGAGCAGTCAACTAAAGAGATTTGTTAGGTTTGCCATAAGAGCCATAATCAAGCGACGCTCGTTACGTTGCGTGGCAAACGCACTTGGTTTGGCTTTGCTACAATTTAGCAATTTAAGTGGCTAAACGCTGGCAGAGCAAGCAACTGGCATTGAGTTTGTCATGTGCGCTGCTGTTAGCAAAATTGAATACGAAATTAACTGCAAAAGGCACTGACAGATGCTCGTATATAGAGAGTTCTGCAATTGCTTTTGCATAATTGAAAACTGATTAAAGTTTTGCTAATTAAGTTGCATTTCAACGCAAACGCACAACAAACTAATTTCCACATCAAGTTTCAACGTCAAACAGCATGAAAAATTCTATTTAACAATGGCAGTGTATGAGTGTGTTGATGGATGCTATGAATTTTATCAGCATGTGCTTTAACTCTAGCTCTCTCTCTCACACTCTCTCACACTCTCTCTGTGTGGGTGTAATGGCAGCTGTTGTCTGATTTTGACAGCTGCCTCTGATCGTTTTGGCCATGCTTCGCCCCGCCAGCTGTCAGGCGTGTCAAAACAATTGTCATTCATTCCCAGCTTGTTCTGTGGCTCACTCACATCACATCACACACACACACACACACATCTCGCATCTCCCATCTCCCATCTCGCATCTCCACTTCCCATCGCCATTTCTATTTCCAGTTACCGATTCAGCTCCAGTTCGCTCATATATATATGGCTTGCAATTATGGCCCAGTGACATGTGTTAACAGCACAGTCAACCAGCTAGCTAGCCAGCCAGCCAGCCAGCCAGACAGGCATTCATTCAACTGGGGACTCATTGCAATGTGCTCTCAACATTTCCGCACAGTTATTTTGCCCATTTCCTGTTGCCTTGGCTTTCAGGCCGCTGTTATACATTTTGCCACGTTGCGTATACGACGCATTTTACCGCGTTTGAAATCAATATCAATGGCTGTGCGCAAATGCTGTTAGCTTCGCTTAGAGCTAGCTCCCCTGTTGTTGTCGCCTTGATTACTCATGTCATATTATTTTCACACTTGAAATGTTCCATATCGATCTGCAGTGTTGGTCATTATCAAAGCTGACCATTGTGTGTGGGCGAGCGAATGAGTATGAGTGTGTGTGTATATGTGTGTGTGAGTCTCTGTGTGTGTGTGTATGACACTTGGCTGTCACTTTACATGCTTCTGTTTCGGCCGTGTGGCTTTTCTAATATCCTGGCATCCGCTGTCGCTGTCATTGCACTCCTAGCCTAAGCTAGCTATTGGATTCAGTTGACGCATTTGTATTTCCCTGTATTTCATAGCAATATGCTTAGAATATTATCAAGAGCAGCGTACAGTGCTTAGACTAGAGCAATTTATCTCTAGGTCGATCTATCTACAAGTTTCAGGCGTAATATAATAATATAATATATATATAATATATAATAATATAATTTTCAGTTTTTTAAATTTCAGTTTAATATTTTTTTATTTTATCTATAATTCAATTTGCATAAATTAACCTAAGCTATGCCTAAAATTGAGTTTCAAATTCAAGATTTATAAAGCTATAAATAATATAAAAAATAATTAAGAAACTACTGCAAAACTACTGAGTATCTGCTAGTCGAGTCTACCCCAAATTCCCAGCCAACTACCGCTCGAATCTTCAGGCGTCGCTGTCTGACCACATGGCGTGGGTAATTGATGCTATATCGAGTTAGTGTGAGTGAGTGCTCCAGTGTGTGTGTGTGTGTCTGTGTGTGTGTGTATGTGTTGATAGTGTGTGAAAACTGTTGGGCAACTGGTTATCAATTTTCGCCTGGCGCACATGTTGGCCATAATTTGCAAGTGTGCACGCTTTTTTTTATGAGCTATCGTTTGGCTTGGCTTAAGCGAACTTTGACTTGCCCATAATAAACATAAATCCAACTAAGTCCCAGTAAACAACGACTCAACATACATAAATTTTTAAAAATATATATAATATATATATAAAAAAAGAACATATACACATACACCTATACATATTTATAGATATACATATGAGTAGCCAATGAAAATGCAGTTTCCACTCAAAATACTACTATCGATGGCTAGCGCATTCATTGCATTGGTAAGACTCTCACTCTAACTGCTGCTATTTGTTGCTCTCTCTCTCTCTCGCTCTCTCTTCCGCTTGTAGAATCGTTTGCCAAGTAGCTGGGCCAGATCCATAAATTTACCACCAAAGGCAGCCACAGCTGTTACGAAAGCTGCCGAGGATGCCACTCTACCGATGGATCACATTCGACGACCCAGAGATGTGTCATGTCAATTGGCTCTCACCGATGTCGACATTATACACATGCCCTGCGAAATGGATCTACCGAATCTGCACAAATATATTGAGACATTGCCCAATCAATGTATTTGCGCCTATAATACGCGCTTTCAATCCGAACAGGAATATCGCAACTTTAAAATCTTACAGCTCGAGAGTTTCTTCTTTGGTCAATATGCGGAGCGTATGAAACGCTTCGAACTGGATCCGCATCAATTTGACTATCGAGGCTGATCCAATCACAAATTAACAATCCGAAAAGTTTTAAACTTAGCCAGAGATATTTATATGATTAAATATTGATTTACTGTACAAATTGCAAATTGTTGTAGATAGCGTATGGAAATGATATATGTACATTTGAAGTATAATAATATGTCTTTTTTATAATGAAATATATTTTAAAAGAAATTTAATTCTCATAGTTAGCTTTTATATAGTTGTTTATGAAAACGTTCAGCCACATTCAAAGTGATTTTATTGTAAATAAATGCTTATAAATTTAATACAATATACACAGATATATATATATATTAAGAATATAATTCAGTAAATTTATAAAGAATAATTTAAAGAGATTCGAATATAAGCTGGGATTACCAGAGATCAAACGATGTGGATCCCATTAAAAATAAATTAAATTTTATGCACTGAAGCAATAATTCAATTCAAGCTGATTTAAATTAAATTCAAACTTTAATCTAAATTTGGATTTTTCCATTTTTCTTTTATATAGAAGCAACAATTCTTATATACATACACATATTTATATACATATTTATTTATATATTTTTCAAGCTGTCTTAAAATCAATTTAAATTGTCTGCCTGGTGTCTTAAATTTTAATCACCTCACAAAAGATAGCACTTGGCTGAGCTTGAGGCTTTAGGCATTGGATTTTGGCACCTCAACATTGTTGATGGACAATAATCAATCAAATTTTGTATTGGGCCAAATTTCATTTAGCACAAAGCACGAGCGAGAAACGAAAAAGCGTGGCGCAAAGCAAATAAGGTGTTACGCTTAAGTGATTCGGTGAGCAAGTGCCGACCGATTTTATCTCTGCCAATTCGCATAACATTTGTGTAATTTGTAATTTCGTGGATCATCAATCAGCGCCTCGTCTGTCGGCCAGCTGTCGTAGCATTGATTTATCGATGAGCTGCCCAAAAATATATACGTACATAAATAAATATATAGATATATGTATGTATATATATATTTATGTGTGTGGATGGGTAACTAGAAACCAAGTACTTATTCAATCTAATTAGAGGCATTTGCAGCCACGCCCCATTGCAGCGTGCACACGTTGGCAGTTAAGGCCAGGCGAGCCATGAAAAATGTTGCCTTTATGGCGTCTTCCTGCATCCGGTTTCCGGCCAAAAGCCAAGTCCCTCTCGCTCTCTCTTTATCTCCGCTATATTTATCTTGCTCTATATTTTTGGCTTTGTCGCTGGCAACATAAATTACACTGGGGGACTAGTCGCTCTCCCGCTGGTTGCCTGCCAACTTTCCCCCTTGTCCGGCGCATATTTAATTGTGCATTACGATTATTTTTACATAACTATAAAAACTGATTTATGCATAACGAGCTCTACATTTTCATTACAGATATTTCTACTAGCTCTTCCTCTTCTTAGTAGTAAAAAAAAAAAAATAGAATAAAATAAATTAATGCGTACATCAAATGAGTATTTCAATTTCAGTTTTAGCAAAGCAAAATGAAGTGCTTCAAGAGCCATTGATCAACTATGCACATACCCTACAAAAAAAAATACGTTCTATCTAGAATAATTTTTGTACTTATAAATTCTCTAGAAATTTCGAGTATTTTTTTATTAAATAATGTAATCAAACCAAATGCCTTGGCTTCTTGGCCAATAAAAACAACTTTCGGCGGCATAAAAACAAATAAAAAATTATGTTTTTATTTTATCGCGCAACGAAAAAAAAAAGTCCAAAAAAAAAAACTTGTGAAGAACTTTGATAAATTTTATGAGGTTTCCTCCCATTGGGCATACCTTCCAACTAATTTCGTACAGGGCATAATGATTGTCTCTCTCTAGGTATTCCTTTCTGTTTTTTTTTTTTATTTTGGCCCCAGACTTGAGGCTGCTGGCAACTTTTCCACATGAACAGAGTGAAAAGTTGAAATTGAGTTTTGTTAATGCAGAAACACACACATACGCACACGCACACACACGCACACATGCTGGACGATAACACAAAAAAAAAAGAAGAAGAAAAAGAAGAAGCAACAGCAACAGCAACAGCACCGATGTCGTAAAACCCGAGTCAACGCCAAGACAGACGCCAGGCAACAACTCCCAGTGGCAAAGTTTTTGGCGCAGTCAACAACAACAAAAAGCTGAGGGGCCTAGCCCAGGGATTTGAGAGAGACAGAGAGAGAGGGGTCGAGCCGGGTGAGGGCCGAGGGGCAGCTCGAGTGAGCAACAGAAAATGCCGCATGGCTGTTGACGACGCAAAATCCACAGGCGCAAAGCGAAGAGGTGCGACAGACAGACATGTACACTTTGAATAGAGCAGAGAGAGAGAGAGAGAGAGAGAGAGAGAGAGAGAGGGAGTGCGAGGAAGTGAGTAAGGTAGACATTTAAAATTTTAATGTCTTTGCAATAAAATTATTTACTCAGCTCGGTTCGTTGACTGCTGGCCAGCAGCTACCTCAAGTTATCAGCAACTATGAATGCGACCCCAACTGCTGTTGGCCAAGTTAAAAGCACTATGCAGCTGAGCTTCAAAGCAAGAAATGCGGGCCAACATTTGAGAAGATGCTGTGACTGTTGGTGCTGGCGTTGCTGCTGCTACTACTACTACTACTTTTTAATTAATATTAAATTACAAATCAAATGCAGCTGTAGCAAAAGGCAAAAGTGAAGCACAACAAACAGAGAGAGAGAGAGAGAGAGAGAGAGAGAGAGAGAGAGGGAGAGCGAGAATTTATTTGTGGCAGCAACATTTGTGAATGCTTCATTCAGTTACCAAAAAATAATTTTGTATCATTAAAATTTTAAGGGAATTTATGCGCCTTGCCTTGTCTCTATATATCCTTGTTACTTACTCGACTGCTGGCTTCGTCTTTCCCTTTTCGCCCCTTGGACACGTCAATTTCTATGCAAAGCTCGTTTGTTTGCCTTTTATTTTAGTTGTGCTTCCTTTTCTTTCTTTTTTTGCTTTTTTTGTTTTTTGTATTTTGGCTCCCCCTCAAAGGAATGTAGGCAGCCTGGTCAGCTACAGCAACAGAAACAGCTACAAGCTTCAGCTCTGACTCCAGCTCCCAATGCCAATGCCTGCTCGAGCTTCTCTTTTGGATTTTATTTATTTATTTCCGGAAACGTGCTCTGGAGGATTTTCTAAGCATACTTGAGCGCCAGCAACAAACTCCCAGTGGCGCAGCGCTTAGTTAGCATACACACAAATATACATAAGCACACACACACACACACGCACACGCACACTGAGTGAGAGAGACAGAGACAGACAGCTAGAGAGTGAGGAAATGTAGCAACAATCAGCCGCGTCCGCTTTTCATGTAGTTCATTAAGTTTTTCGCGTGCTCATCCATTCGCCTGTTCAATGCGCGTGTTTTTGGCTCGTAAATACCCTATATGTATGCATGTGTAGGGTATATTAACAATTTAGCTAAAGTACTATCAATAATTCTCTTTTACATTGAGTCATCATGCTCTAAGTATTATTGCTAATGCTCTGCTATATCCTGTATATAGTTAAATAGAGTTATATTAAGACAATACAGAAATTAAAAGTTTCTATAGTTGAATCTAATTTATAAATATATGAGAAATCCATTTCATCTATTTATAAATTTGCTTCACTCTGGATATACCCTATACAGTTTTATGGGTTCTCATCAAATCATCTTTAAAAACATTGCAACAAATTCAATTTAATTTCTAATCCAACAAATTTCTATCAATATATCTACAAAATATTTTTGTATCTGCACAATCAGCTCTACAAATTGGTTTATTCCTTTTCTAAATGAATATAAAGCTCTGCGCTTAAGTCCTACAAATAGCATAGCAGCAACAAATTTCCAGTTACTTGTCTCCTCAATGCCAAAGAGTCCCTGTAGACCATGTTTACCACGCCTTCTTCGCACGCCTCCCAAACTTTCACCTCCGCCCACAACACGCTCCTCCTCCTGCAGCGCATACTGCCCACCTTCTTTGTCAAGTTGTTTGCGTGTGTCCCAGGCGTCAATTGCCAGGCTGGTTTTCTATGCTCTTTGGCCCCCGGTCGAAATTCGTGAACATTGACCGAGCCGCCACCGTCGACGCCTAATGAAAAAACAATAAAAATTTTGCGCTTTTCTGCTTTCCCAAGTGGCTGTGAAATTTTGATGACTTTGTCAGCTAACCGGCAAAATGGCAAAAAAAAAAACACGAAAGAAAGAAAAACTTATAGCCCAAATGGACACGCAGCTTTTTAATGCCTCTTCTGCTTCTTCAACTTCAGCTTCTGCTGCGCCCTCTAAAAAGACGCCTTCAAATAGCGACGACTGCTGCTGCTGCTGCTGCTCTTGAGTTTAGTTTACAATAATTAAGCTCACAGTTCTTGAACAATGCCCATGAAATGCTTGAAACATTTTAGAGATGTTTCTAATTATATGCCTTGAGCTCGTTATCATGAATTGCGCAATTACGCATTTAGCTGCAGGCATTTAAGTTAATGATATATAATATTGTTAAAGGTAATATGGATTATAAGTTTTGATGTGGAAGTGAAGCTAAAGGGAAACCAAATATATATGTTAAACATAAGTAAAGTGTTGAGATTCTTACACAAAAATGTTTTCTCTTTGAAACACTTTAACTAAAATCTCTCCATTCGACTGCGTGTGTAAAGACACACAGTGGGCTGAGTTTAATCGAGTACGAGAATCCACACAATTTGATACTGAACGTGATGGCATTCAACCAAATTTGACAGTTCAGCCGTAAAATATCAAAAAGCTCTAAAAATCATTTACACATCAAACGAGTTTTGTTAGATAGCAAAATAACTCAAAGTCACAGTTCATCAAATTTACTGCGATGACAAAAGCTACCTGAACAGCACAACGAATCGTTAGCCCGTCTAGAAAATTCTCGAAAATTCTCTAATGTACCAAGCAGAAAGCTTTAGAGGTCAATTTGAAGCCCAACATTTTACAGTTCACTGAGAAAATATGAAAATATTTTAACAAAATCGTTTTCAAATCAATACTTCGAATTATAGCATAGGCAATTTTTTTTTATCTTGAGTTAGTCGAAATCACAGTCTATCAAATCAAATTAAAATCAAATTTAAATCGATACTCAAACTATTCAAAAAGCATTACGCATCAGTGACTAACCTTGAAGCTTGAAAGATTTGTCTTAAATGTGTGGAATTCATTTCGCAAGCCAAAATAAATCAATTTCGAAAAAAAAAAAAATAACCACGAGTTGATAGAAAAACATTTAGGTCAGTAAATCAAATAAATATGTTAACGAAGTGAATTGAATTTGGGACAAAAGTTTTTTGGTTTTATAAGTTAGCTGCCGCTGCGGCACTTCTTCTGTGATTTGTTAGAATACAAGACTTTAAAAGAGTTAAGAGTCTGTGGACATAAAAGTTTTATGGCTGAAACTTTGAACTACAAAATGGAGAATGTAATTTAAGAGTTCAATTTGTTTGAGATGTTTGTTTTAATCAATAAAATTTGATTTTTTTTATAGATACTTAAAATAAAAAAAAAATTAATATGGAATAATAAAATACACAATTCACAAAACCAAATCATGTTTTCATTCAACGATTTTAAATTCTCTGTTTCAATTGCCAAAGAGCAAAAGCAAACTGTCCCGCGGCATTAATTATTATTGCTTTCAACTGATTCCAGGTAAATGAATCTGTGAGCAGCTTTCGTACATGTTCAAATATTCTCTTGACAGGCTCAACAAAAAAAAAAAAAAAAAAAAAAAGAAAATAAGACTCAGCAAATATGCTTGAATGAGCGCAATAAGTTATGCCTTATTAATATGCCCGCCTCTCACAGCTCGACTTCGACTTAATTGAACAAACTTTTTGGACATTAGTTATTGATGATATAACTGTAATTATTAATGCTTCTTGGCCAAGTACTTTAACTAGTGGGCAATTAAAGAAGTGCTGAAAACTGATTGAGCACATTTATAAACTCTTGTACTCTCCCTCTCTCACACTCTCTCCTCTCTCTCTCTCTCTGTCTTTTGCTCAATCACTTTCACTCACTCTCGTTCTATCTGTCAACTTCACACAGCTGCAAATTTCAGTTTAAAATTCAGTTGCAGCTTGAGCTTTGTTTGTTTATTTATTTGTTTGTGGTTTCTATATATATATATGTGAGTGTATATGTGTATGTGTCTGGGTGTGTGTGTTTGTGTGAGCATCTGAGTGCTACTGTCCCTTTGCGACCACAAAGGTGCCTCTGCCTTCCTAGTTGACTGACTGGTGGCCCGCCTACCATCTGCCCAGCTGGCACGCCCACTGGCACACTGGATGTCCAAATTCCCACGTACTTATTTCGAAACTGACACGACGCATACTCAGAGGCGCAAATCTCATTTCCCTTGTGGCGCCATGCAGCCAGCAGCTCCCAGCAGCCGGCAAAACGAAAATATAAAACGGGAAGGAAAACCCAGCACAAAAAGTAAAGCATACTCGCGTATAAACCATATATACTTATATACCGTTTTTTTCGGGGGGAATTTTTTTATATATATACATATATTCTTCTTCTGGCTTTTTTTTTTTGCTTGTTTAATACCCTGTTGCCATAAAAGTACGCATTGCGGGGCATCATAAAGTTAAAGAGCCCATAAAGCATATATGTTCTTGATTCTGTGCTAACAGCCGCAAAAGTTTTTTGTTTTTCTCCTTTTTTTTCTTTTTGTTATATATATATAATTCTCATTTGTTCAACATAATAAAGGGCACAGCTCGTGGAGGTAAAATCTTAATATGTTTGTTTGTTCGTTTTATTTTTATGTCACATGAAACTCATATTGAGCTGGAAATTAATAATTATAAAAAAAAATGAAGCCTTATAGTTAATCGTGGTAACTGATATTAGGCTAATTTTTATAAATGATGATATTTGAATTTATTTTTTATTTATTAATAGTCTAATCTGAGGTCAATATATATATACTATATGGTTAAATACATATTTTTTTTAAATTTGACTATTTTTATATTTGCATTTCCTAGGGTATGTCCTAGTTCTATCATCTCTTAGACACACCTTTTGGCACTAAATGCAAATGTTTTTATGTATATATCCTGCTAAGTAGTTAGACCACAAAGTGGTGCAAACCAAAAGATTATGCAAATAACATTTGAAAGTTGAGGAATTTAATGGGTATATTTACTACTACTACTACTACTACTACTACTACTACTACTACTACTACTACTACTACTACTACTACTACAACTACTGATTACTACATCAGATAAGCAGACGAATTTGTTCAGCATCTTTCAAATAACTTGTATAAGTAGCCAATTAGAAATACTAAGCAAATAAATTGTTATGAAAATGTTTATTGAGTTGCCTTAAGCAAAACATGAATTAAGTTGTTTTTTATATATACCCTACTTAATAATGTATCTTTAAATCAACAAACAATAGATACCCTGTTTCTTGAGGTAAAATATTGTTTTATATACGCTTTTCATTATTTATTGACTAAATAAATAAATAAACAACATGAATTGATAAATTCATATCCCGTTTGATATTTGGCTTTCCTTTTAGATAATTAAAAAAAAAAAATATCTGAAAACTTAAGAAAATTCCTGGTAAATTATTTAATTTATAGGGTATCTAAGAATAAAGCACTGCTTAATATACAGCAAGCAACAGCTCAAATAAATGCCAAGTAAATCTCTTGTTTTACAGAGTATCTCTAAGCAAACACACTCATTTTGTATGCAAGCCAATTAATAGGATATCTCTTAGTCGCAGCTATTTCTTGTCTTTTTTTTGGCATTTTTTTTTTTCGTTGGTGTTAACCCAATTTAATGGTCGCTGCTGCCGCTGCCGCTGCCGCTGCTTACGTCACATTTTCGCACCTCGCAAGCTGCTTTCTGTGTCACACACACACACACACACACACACTGATAGCTAGAGAGCATAACAAAACAGTGCCACAGTAAAATACGCCAGGGACAGCATAAAGAGCAGCGGCAACAGCAAAAAAAAATTTATATAAAGGCAAAATATGAAAATGCTAACAAAATTACATACATCAAAGGTGTTTTTTATGAATATGCGAGTGGACAACTTCCGCACGCTCTTCTCGTTGTTGCTGTTGTTGTTGTTGCTGTTGTTGTTGTTACTGTTGCTGACCAATGGGCCATGTAATTTTTTGGCAAGCAGCCTCATAACAGAGAAAGGCGAACGACCCTTTTCGGACCTGACCCCGCATAAAAAAAATGTTTTGGCAACGCAGTTGTTGGGCCGGCAGGGAATGATGTAGAGATCTGTATATATATATATATAAATTTTTTGTTTTGGCTTTCGGCTCAACCGGTCTGGGGGTGGGTGGGGGCTCTTATGAAATATGCGCACATTTTGTATGTGCGATTGCTTTTCCGTGTTGCCTTCAATTTCCAGCACCCAATCTCATCTCCATGGCCCCTGCCAGCTGCAGCCTCTTGACTGTTTCACGCACCACCAAGCCAAGCAGCTTTTGCATGTGTGGCAACTACACACACACACACACACACACACGCACACACACACATGAGTTTTATGATGAATATGCGGGCCGCCGTTGGTCAAATAAACTCGGCCAAAATATGCGGGTAGCAGGTTGCGTAGTTTAAAGCGACATACGCGCACACACATGCACACACACACACACACACACACACACACGCTAGCACGCAGATTGACATCATTAGTCGGGGGTCAGTTGTTATAGGGTAGGCGCGTCGTCGCTGGCACTAAATCATGTCCATACACAAAATGTATGAAAAGAATGCAATACACACACACACACACACACACACACTTGTATACATATTCAGTAAATGAATGGCACACGTGGGAAAAAGTTTACAGCCTTACGAAAAAAAAAAGAAGAGTAGAAAAAAAGTTTTGATTTATGTAAATAGCTTTAAAAAACAAAAGTAAAACAAGAAAAGAAACGTAAAAGAAAAGTGTTTTATGCAATATGATATCGCATAAGGCAAACGTAGCTAAGCTTTAACTTTTATATACCTATGCCTATATAGACCGATAACTGCTGAATTGATGTTGTTCATGCCACAGCTGCGTCTGGCCAAATTCTTTTGCATTTCCTTTACTCAATCTTTTGTCCATAGTCACATTGTTTGCATTGGGTTATTGATAGCACTTCAATCAGCAGAAATAATAAATAAATGAGCCTAACGTCATGGCTCAATGGCAGGCAGGCAGAACCACTCAAGGACTAGCCTGAATATCCTGCACACGCACTCTTTTTCACATTTTTTCTTTGACAATTCACTTTTGTATTGCATGAAATAACTTTGGACAATCTACTACCATGCAGCAGCAGCAGCAGCCTCTGTGTGTGTGTGAGTGTGTGTCCCTAAGTATTGTAATATTTCTGTGACTGTGCTTGGATAGAGAATGCTTCAACTGGAATCATTGCAGAGACAAACATCCATCTATATATGTATGTATTCAATGCTAAAAGCTGTGCTGACCGAAGGTAATGGAATATATTTGCAATATTAAGTATACGACAAGTCGACATTTTGTAGCTTTTGATTTGCAAAAATATGTTTTACTTTTCAATCAAAATGACATGAGGATGCAGATATATATATATATATATATTAAAAAGACAATCTTTAATAAGAAAAGTCTTTGTTATTTAAATGAAATTATCAAAGAATCAACTTATATGAAAACAATTTTTAGTAATATATTAAAATTAATATTTTGATATATTAAAATTATTAAGACTACAAATTATTTTCGATTGTCTATTTACTAACAATAAAATCTGTGGATGCGAAAATAAATTTAAATTGATTTTAAAATATTTACTAATGAATGATAAACAATTTTCAATATAAATGAAAAATTTAGTTTTAATGTATAAACAAAAATTATCGAGCAATATAAAAAAAATTTTAAAAACTTGTTACATTTTTCTATATATAATATAAGTATTCGATTCATCTTTATTTTCACGCATCGCTGTGCACCTGCCTTCAGCTGCAGCAACATCAACTTTTACACTAGTTTTAGATGTTTTTATTTTTTTCTTTAGCTATAAGCGTATTTAAAGTTCATTGAATGCTGTTCCATTTGTACTTGGCTGGCATCGCCTTCATTTGTTTGTGCATGTTGTGCGTGACGTATACGCAACGTGTGCCATATTTTTACATGTCCGCCGGGCAACAGCTCGAAACAACAGCAACAACAACAACAGCAGCAACTTGGCCGCTGCAGCTGACAGGAAGTCAGAGTGCCGATGACTATGGCCCTGTTTCAGTGCCCAGAGTCGAGGGCTGCTGGGGGTTATCAAGCATATATCAGTGGGTTTATTTAGCGCAGCACGCAGCAGGCGCCACACAGCTGCCAAGTCGTCATACTCAGAATGAAACCCAAGCCCTCTGCTGCTCCACTCACTCACTCACTCACGCACTCGCTTGCTCGCTCTCCCACTCTCCCTCTCTCTGTCTCTCTGCTTCGCTTACAAAGGGCATATATAAACAGTTGGTTTTTTCTCTTATTTTTTTTTTTTTTTGTCTTTTTGTTGCCCGGACATAAACATTTGCCTTGTCGATTGTTGTTCACATTGTCGCTGCTGCTGTTGCTGTTGTTGTTGTTGTTGTTGTCACAGATGCGGGCTTACAAGTTTCTTATTGCACTGCACACACACTCTCACACTTGAATACACATCACGCAAATTAACATTTTCAACACACACGCACGCTCACTCACACAGACACACGCACGCACGCTCGTTCGTGAAATTGCATTAACATTACGCATACGCCCCCTTGGCCCAACTCTTTGCAGCTGCTGTCATTAAGTAATCTGCTTCAGTTGATGCTGCCGCTGCTGCTGCTGCTGCTGCGGTTGCTGCCACCTGTGAAATGCATTAATCAACAACTCTTGCAATTTACTCACTGCATACACAAAATAAAGTTTTAAACACATATATATATAAATAAATTTATATATAGTAGTATATGGCTGTATATTTCAGCGTATACAAAATTGAAATAAATACATTCATTATTTATTAATGTAATTTTCGCATATTTATGCACTTGAGCTACGCTTTAGCCATGGCTTTAACACTTTTGCATACCATTTTAATAACAAGCGCACAGCTGCCAAAAACAAATATTCGACATTTTTATAGATGCCAAAAGACGAGTGTGCTCATATATATATATATAAATTTATATATATATTTGTGCGCTGCCTGTTCTTTTTTAAGTATGAATTTTTAGACATGTGTATTGACTTGGCTTGCACAACTTGTGGCACCCAAGCTGGGTGCTGCCTGGCTGGCTTTTTAGAAAATGTTTATGACACTTTGGCCGTTTGGCATTTTCATGCAAATATATGAATTTCAAAACGCATTTCAGCTGACAGCCAAGCCCAAAAGGTGGGTGGCATAACTGAGTTAGGAAGAAGAGAAAGAGAGAGAGAGAGAGAGAGAGAGAGAGAGAGAGAGAGAGAGAGAGAGAGATGACAGAGATGAGAGACTGAGTCGAGCGGGCAGCAGGTCAAGTTCGTTTTTGGCTGCCAATCACAGCTGTATCAGAGCAGGGCGAGCTAGCTATATATTTATATATAATACATATATATATATATATAGAAAGTATATATACTTGTATAGGTATATAAGTGTATGTGTTCGTGGGCACATTAGGTGGCGCCTTTTATGCGCTGCGTCGCATTGCACATAAAACATTTTTATTGCTCATTTAGATATTTATGCGCTGTTTTATTATAATGAAAATTGTGCGTATGCGTGCGGTTTTTATTGTGATTGCACTGGACCACCATCAAAATAGCGTCAGCTGCGAGACAGAAAGAGAGAGAGTGAGCGAGAGAGAGCGAGAGAGAGAGAGAGAGTGAGCGATTCGTATACTACTTGTCTGTCATTTGTTTGCTGCTTATCTGCATCTGAAGCGTGACCAACTTTTAAGCGCACGTGTTTTGATTGCTTTCGCTGTCAAAGTTCAATTTTACGCAGCTTTACGCTTTTGCTTTTGCATTTTATGGCACAACAAAAGACGCACCAAATACAGTTACACATACACACACACACACACACACACTTACAATAACATATACACACACACGCAAAGCCGAATGGGCCATTTGAAATTTGGAATGTAGCGCGTTAAGTGCCCGCAAAAGTAGGCAACGCTTTTTTACGATGCCATTTTGTGGCTGTTTAATTATAATCGCCATCGCTAGAGACAGAGATAGATAGAGAGAGAGATATATACGCACACACACACATACACACGTGCATGATATATAAATAAAGTTATACATTAGCCAAAAAATTGATGCACAAATGCAATTGGGCTAATGCAAATGTGAATGTGAATGCAAATGCAAATGCAAATGCAAATGCAAATGTCAGCTATAGCTAAATATTCTACTCAGCTCATTGTGTATGCACAGCAAATTACCAGCGATTCATCAGCAGCTGTTTAGCTATATCAGTAAGAGTATGTGAGTGTGCATGTGTATGAATGTATGCATTTTCTGTTTGCATACAATTCAATTATGAGCTTTGGTTTCATGCTTAGCTAAAATGCATTTAATGCACTAATTATTAAACAAACATCAAAATCGCTGGTTCAATATGCCAACAGCAACAGCAACAGCTACAATAATAATAATAACAATAACAACAACAACAACAACAACAACAACAGCTGCAACAACAGCATCCATAACATACCGAACCGCAACAATAACAATTACAAAGCAATTAAAAACATATTTATGTATATATTGTATCTGCCATTAAAAAGCTCAAGCTAACACACACACACACACACGCACATAAAATGCTATACAAACATGTTGAACGATAATGCGCGTAAATATATTTATTTATATATATATATCTGCTTTATATGCATATATATATATTAATATAAATTTATTTTATATATGCAGCAAGTACACATGTTGTATCTCAGCTTTTGCCCATGTGGCTTATAAATGCGCTGGCAAACATTATGCGGCTTCAACAACGTCTGCCATTGATTGACGGCAAATTGGCAATAACTCACACACACACATACACACACACACACACACACATACACAGACGCACGTACTCTGGCAAAGTACACACAAGTAATTTTGCGTTAAATTACATTTTTACACGCTGCCGGATTCACATAATTTACATGAAGTTCATCAGCGGTATATTAAACTAGTTCATTTGCAACAACTCCGTGAGCTACACTTATCTCTCAAAGAATTCGCATTACAGGTTTCATACGATTCACAATTAAATATTTCATTTCATTTAGTTTGGTAGTTAAATGAAACCATATATGCAGTGAATTATGGAACTTGTTTAATTGAGCAAAAGCTCATTAATTCATTTTTTTATTAGTTGAACCTATTGGATAATGCAACTAGTTCATTAATGTGAAAAATAAAATTAAAGCTGCTGAGCATATGGAGCTAGTTCATTTGGAAGGTAAGCTAATTGTGCTTGGACTTAAAATTACAAATAAAGAACTAGTTCATTTGGACTGTTTGCTAAGCAGTTTAAGATAGAGCTGTTAGATATGAAAAAAAAAAATAGTTATTAGATTAGCTGAGTTTAAAGTGCTTCTTCTTGAATTAAAATTAGGTATAAAGAACTAGTTCGTAACAAAAGTAATGCCAATTGAGCTAATTGAGCCACTTTTTTTTTAAATATAATTTGAAATAAAATGAAACTAATTTATTTGTAGCAAGGTGAGAAACTACAATTGAACTAGTTCTGGCAGCTCCCTTACTAAACATAAAAGAACTAGTTCAATTACAAATTAAGCAAATTGACTTTTACAGCTTTTACAGCAAATTTTTTTGGAAAAGCCTTTACTTTTAGTTTAAGCTACTTTTACATGGATTTAGTTCCGAATCAAAAAAAAAAAAAAAACTAATTCATTTAAACAACAAGTTTATTCTCTCAATTTTAAGAGATATTACATTGGAACTAGCAGTAGTTTATTTTTGTATTTTCATACAAATCTGCATTTTCAGCCTTTTCATTTATGAATTAATTTAATTAGAGCTTAATTTGAGTAAATATTTGCATAGCAAAAGGGTCAGGAGTGTGTGCTAATTGAGTTTTGTACAATTGAATTCATTTTCAATATAAGCCACCTCAGAGTCTATCACAATTACGGCAATAGCAAAATCGCATCAACAACTGTCAGTAGAGTAGAGCTACATTAGCATTAGAAACTGCTGCTGCAGCAGCAACAACAACAACAACAGCAGCAAAAGCAACAGCAGCAGCAGCTGCATCAGCAACAACATCTTAATCAAACGGAATGCCTTGGCATTTAATTGCGTTGCTTTGCAAGTGTCTCTTTGGCAATGTTGCAGCATTTTACACCTGTTACATGTTTCACATAGCTCAGGCAATGCCGCAATTTGCCTGCGTCATCAATTCACTCACTGTGCATGTGTGTCGTCTGTGTGAGTGTGTGAGTGTGTGTGTGTGTGTGTGTGTGTGTGTGTGTGCTTAAGTGTGTCGCTGCGCGCCTATTAAATGCCAATTGCAGCTACGCACATACAGAGCTTGCAAAGATAATGGGCTGCCATAGAGAGAGAGTGAGAGCGAGAAAGAGAGATAGTGAGAGTGTGAGAGAGAGAGAGAGAGAGGGAAGACATGGAGTATTCATATAGCAACAGCAATTGAGGACTATGCAAATTTCTTGCATGCCAACGCGTGGCAGTTATCTCCCTCTTTTTCTGTACTCTCCCTCTCCCTCTCTCTCTCTCTCATTCCTTTTCTCTCTTGCTGCTGCCTGTCTGCTGCTCTATTAGACGGATTCAGTTCAGTTGGCTCGGCCAGTTGACATGGTCGTCTCACTGCTAATGCGGCCACTGGGCAGCTGCCCCAATGCTCCAGCTTACTTACTCACTCCGTCTCCTGCCTCCGCCCCTCACTCTCGCTCTCTTTCTCTCTCTCTCTCTCTATCAGTCACTCGGTCACTCGCTCTGTTGTTGTTCGTGTTGTAGCTGTGTTGATTTTGCCCTTTGGCTGACACAGAACGCTGTTGACTTTGCATATTAAAACAAAATGAATGCAGAGAAACAACAAAAACAACAAGACGAATAATAACAACGGCAATGACGACGACAAGTCCAAACGACCTTTGCTCAAGTGTTGCCAGGCTTTACTGTACTTGTATGGCTACTTTTTAATTTCTAATTTCAACACAACAACATCAAGTACCACCGGCGCCTCGAACGTCACTCGCCACTCGCCACTCGCCGCTCCCCGTTCGACTTGGGCCCAGTTGCCTTTAGCTTAACTTTAATTAATTATATACGCTTTGTTTGGCAAATTAAAAACTGTTGACTTTGGCAAAAATTGCGGCACAGTCAACGGGTTGAAATGTGGCAACAACGTGACAATGTCGCAATCTGCCAGCAACGTGGCAGAAATATGCCAAAAAAAAAAAAAAAAATGAGAAGCAGAAAAAAAAAAAAAACGAAACGTGGCAGCATTCGTCTTTGCTTTTATTTGCGCACACAATTCTGATGCTTTCAATTAGCGGCACAGCAAACAGAGTTCAGCAGTAAAGCGTACAGTAAACGCTCGCTAATGACGCGAGCCACTGTAACGATAACTAGATTTTGAAACAGCAGAAGGTCACAAGAGACGGGACAGTTATGATAAAAGCTTTGCTGGCAATTCCTTTAACTTGTTTGCAGCTTTAAAATAACTATTAAAATATATTTGAAAACTTTTCTTATTTATATTTAAGAGTTAAATTATATTCAAGTTGCTTGTCAATTCAAATTTTAAACAACAAGCATGGAAAGTTACTTTTAAACAAATTTTTGGCTTGACGTTTCTAACTTACAAATTAATATCATTTTTGTATATAATTCAATTTAGTTTTATATACGAATTTAATCTGCAAAAAATAACAAAGAGAACACTTCTAACTTGGTCTTTTATCAAAATTAAGAATTTAAATTAAAAATTTAGCAAATTCAGAATTTTCTATACTCTTCAAACAGACCTCGTCTATCTTCTATACATATTTTATACCTATATATATATTCTATATATATATATATATATATAATTGACAGCTATGACATTCTAGTTGCAGATGTTCAAGGGCTCGCTGTCAATCTTAAAGCTCTTTTGGCATTCCCTTTGTAAGCAGCTTAATGGAAAAACTGCCAAAAATTGTGAAAATGTAGCAAGTCTGTCAAAGACTGAAGTGAATTAACGGCAAAGGCGAGAAAGAACGAAAGAAAGAACAGCATCAATAGAAATGGTTGTTATAGTTGTTGCCATTGATTGACACGCAATGCGAACACGTTGCCCAAATGTGGCCAAATTGTGTAGGACAGTGTACCCAATGGGCGACACACAGACAGAGAGACAGGCAGACAGACAGACAGATAGACGGACAGACAGTTGCCACACTGTCTGCCAGTGACATGCTAATTGGAGCACGTAGCGGACAGTGGGGACAACCCAAAGCCCCATCGCAAGGTACGTAAAATGAAGAAATGCACTTAATTGGACCGAACGAAGTGCGTTAGTTTCTGCTGGCTGACAGTCGTGAATGCCATACGATTAATTAGTGAAAAGCAGACAGAGACAGAGAGTGAGAAAGCTTGAAAGAGAGAGAGAGAGATACATAGAGAGAGAGCTGGCAATATTAAGCTATGCGCGATTTGTTTGCCATTAGGAATGCATAGATGCACGCTCAATTCATATGCCATTACAAATGCAATTAAATTCTAAAATACATTTCAAATTCAATTCCGATTCGATTTGGATTAGACAAAAACAAAAAAAGTAAACGAAAATTGCTATTTGACTATTATGGCATAAAGTTAAATGCAAATTGATCAGCCAGAAGTATTTGATAGAGTTACTCAATGAGCTAGGCATTGCTATGCATGTAAATTATGAAATTGTGTATTAAATATGACTTGTGTTTTTATTAAAAAAAGTTAAATTTTTAAATAAATTTCTTATTTATTACATATTATTTAGTTCGTAAATTAATTGTATAAGCAGCTTGTCATGAATTCATATTTATCAAGAGATGCCTACAACAGATAAGCTCGAAGAGCCAACGATTGCTTCGGCTCTTTAACGAGTTCGATCGATCGAAGCAAAGTCTTCGTTTTCGTGCTTCTTCGTGTATTGGTGTGTATGCGAGAGTTGTCTTCGCTAAGCATACGTGAGTGTGTGAGTGAGTGAATAAATGCATGTGTATGTGAAAGAGAAGTTCGTTTGCATAGACTCTGCCAGCTAGCTGCTGTCTTACTGAACGTCAATCGTATCGCTCTCTAAGCGATGTTCGTTAAGCACACGAAGTAACACACGAATAGCTCAATGCAAAGCGCTCAAACGAAAATAACCGAAGGCTTTGTTCAGCGTGAGAGCAAGAACGAGAACGAAAGCGAGAGCGAGAGTGAGAGTGGGAGCGAAGGCAAGAGTGTGTTGAGTATGATTTCTTTTCGGTTGCAGCTCGTCTCGTGAAATCCTATATCGCCGTCTTCATCATATTATTACTATTATTACTAATTAAATAATTAAATAATTTATTTCGCATTTCTTTTTCATATTTTTAGATAACAAATTTCTTTCAAGCTATAATTTCATTAATTTATTTTTTATTTCTTATTCATATTTTTATATAACTAATTTGTTTCAAGCTATCATTTAATTCAAATTTAATCCATAATAATTTCACATTAACTTTAACTTTGGCTTCAATTAACTTGGCCCAACAGCTTTTACTTGAATTATTCCAGGAAGTTTGCCATTTGTAGCTCATCAAAAATTAACTAGAGCATCCTTTACTCGTTTTATTTATTTTTTTTTTTCTGTCTACTCCTTTAAGTTTGCTAGCGTGTTTCTAGGAAGTTTTACGTAACGTAAGGACGCTTAGCCTCAACAGCTAACATTTGACACATTAAGCGGACTGCCTTTTGGCACAGTCACAGCAAATTAACATTTTCTGTTGTCATTCTGTGACTGTCTAAGCCGCTTACGTGATATGCATAAGTTAGCCCAGTGGCAGCTACAGCAGCTCCTCCAGACTCTCCTCTCTCTCTCTCTCTCTCACTCTCTATCTCTCCTTCTCTCTCTTTCTCTCTCTCTCTCTTTTGACTATCTTTCTCAGCTGGCTCCACCTAATTAGCGTCGGAATTGGCAAAAGTTCTTAAGCTGCAGTTAAAAGGCATAAAACTCATGCGCGCCGTTTGGCGATATGTTAAATTCATAATTTCAATTTGAAATTGTTATTATAGCCAGTTTTGTCTTAGTTGGTCTAGCAAAGTACCTCATACCCCCGCCACCCCCTCCCCTTACAGACCATCTCACTCATTTAAGCCCCTTGCACACGCCTCATTATTATTGACAGTTGCCGCCGTCAGAGATTTTAGTTGTTGTTATTGTGGCTGCTGCTGTTGTTGCTGCTGCTGCTGCTGTTATGGCTCTCATTTTAGTCTCATAAATATGCAAATTAATCATTTGCGGAAATTTGCATACTTAATAAGTTGCTTTAATTAAATGTTCACGCACGCATGCCACACAATCTTTCCCCTAGGAATCCTTTAGCCCGCGAATCCTTTTTCGGCCCAAATGCCATTTTAAAGCGCCAACTTGTTAATTGCGCGAAATCCCCCACCCAAACCAACAAAAAAAAGAAGAAGAAGCACCGAAAATAATAATAAAAATATATTTCCAAAAAAAAAAAGAAACAAATGTAAAAATATGTTAATAAATAAATAAAGAGAAATACGAAAGAAAAAGAAAAAACTCTGTTTCAATGGAAAATATCTACTCAAATTTGTAGCCAGCGCTGGATTGGCCAACTGTTTGCCTCATATTATTTAGGGACACAGTCACGTACCAAATAGCCGCAGAGCCCCAAAAACAGAACAGAAAACAACAAAACAGAAAAAAAGCAAAATAAAAATAAACAATATGAATAAAGACAAGTAAATCAGCAGCAATTGAAGGCAATACTATAAGAGATACCCAGCATCAATGCAACTCTTGCTCAATCGAGCAGAAAATTAATGATAAAACTTTAGCCTGAATCGAGAAAAAAATTAATGTATGTTTCGAATATAATTTAGTTAGTATATATCCAAGATAAACTATGCATGTATCATGCTCTATCTATCTATTTCTTTCTATATGAAAATAGAGATTATATATCACAATATTATAAGAGTTTATAGGACAGTTCTAATTGCTCAACAGATCAGTTTGAAAATGTAAAGCTAGAAAATGTAGCCAACAAAATATAGCATACTTATTGGGGTAGCAAAATATCTTTATCTAGTTTATAGAAAGAGTTCTATAAATGAGATGCATTACAGTAGTACCATCAAATTAAAATTAAAAAACAAATAATAGAAAGTAATTATCAACTAACCTAAATTTTAATTTTTTTATAATTTAACATTTTTTTATTTTTCTTTTGGTTAACATTTAATTACTTTACACGCTGTCGCTCCCGCTCAACATTATGCCCAACTAACAAACTTTACAGGGTATACAAACAGTTCTTATCTGCATAATGCTAGCAACTTTTATTATTTTCGGTTCTCTGCTTCTTATTTTTTATGTGTACAACGTTTTTTTTTTTTCGAAATGAACAGCATCCGAAAAAAGCCAAAATAAGAATCTACAAAGTATATATCTTTTATATATATATATATATATATATATATATATATATATATATATATATATATATATATGCAAACGGCGAGGCGCAGCCGACATAAATTAACATTTTTATGCGCCGCTGCAATGGACGAAAAGGACGTCAAGCAGCAGCAGCAACACGAGAGGAGCAGTAGGGGGAGGAGCAACAGAATCACAGTCAAAGCATAAGCTTCAAAATGGGCGCTTCTCTTCTCTAAGGCCCCGCATTATTTACGATTGGGGCTGACACTGCCAAAACTGGGCGTGAAGATGAGTGGGGTATCTATGTGTGTGTGTGTGTCTGTTGTTGTACGTGCACGTGTATGTGTGTGTGTGTGTGTGCGTGTGAACTGCTGCGTAACCATTCACATTTCTTCATTACATTTCATTTTATTTCAGTTCACAACATTGCGAGAGCCACGTTTATTTATTTGCCATTCGGCAGCGCCTTTGCCCTTTGCCTGGCTGGCAAATAATTTTAATTGGTTTTGCCCCACCACCCGCCGCCCCTCATACCCGCACTCATGCTCACCCACGCTTCGATTGAAGGAAATGATGGTAGTGAAGTGATTTCAACTGCAATGCGCGACTATATATGCTTATATAATATATGTATATATGTATATGTATACATTTATTTGTACACCTCTTGTCATGTTTGTAGATCTTATTAGAAAAGTTGTAGTTCTTCAGTTCAACAGTTGTGCGGGTGTGTGTGTGTGTATTCTTGGCAGCCGCAATTGCAAAATCAATTTGCTTCATAATTTCCATAAATTCGGTGTGTGTGTGTGTTTCCATATTGGCTATTGGCTAGTTCATTTACACACAGATAATAAACTTGAGCAGAAAAATATTCGATGGAATATATACATATACATATATACCAAAATTTATATACATCTATGTAAGCTTGAAAGTTACTTGGCATTTAAATGCATTGAACTGCTCTAAAACAATGTTATTTTTTCATCTCAGCAAATTGTAAGTTGGATGGAAAATTTTTGCATTGATGCTTTACTAGATTGCTTGTACGCAATTTGGCAAGAATAGCTTTTAGAAATATGTGAGAAATTTGCAGAGCTTAAAACAATTGATTTTCATATTGAGTATGTTATATGAAATAGTTTAGTCACTGTGGAAAAGATTTTTTAAATAAACTTAGTTGAAAATTGTCTGTAAAACGTATAATATAAAACAATAATAGCTCACAAACAAAATTTTCATATGAAACACAATTTTCTTTAACAGCAATCTCAAACCTTAACGATTAGATTTGTCGCTGTTGAATATATACATATTTTAAAGAAACTTAGCTTAGATTCGCCATTTAATAGCGGTTGATAGACATAGAGAAGATTCTCATCTCACAGAGTCTATTATATAGCAATAATAGCGCACAAACTAAATTTACATATGAAAAACAGTTTTCTCTGTAAGCATGCTCAAACTTTTTTTTTTGCTTACATAAATAAAAGTTTGAAAAGTTATCAGAGTTTCCATATCATTTACGTATATCCTATAAACCTTTCAAATCTGCAACAGGGCATATAAATGACTACATCTTTCTCTATACAAAATTTGATATAATTTTTCATATATCAATCAAATATTATATATATAATAATAAGAATAATAAACTAACATATCAAATGATATATAAAAATCCTGTCGTTATATACATCTATTACAGGGTATTGCAACGGCGACATTTCAAACTCTTCATCAACTCGTTCATTCAATTCAAATGCTTGCAAAATTAATCGCCTTACAACTGCTTTAACCATATTTAACAGTTATGTAGCTCAAACAAAACGAGCAAGAGTGAGAGACAGAGAGTTTAAATTCGCTTACTTGCATGCAGCTCAATTCCAATAGATTTCCAATTGCTTTGCCGTTTACGCTTTGCCAACTGATCCTTTGTTTTCGTTTACTTGTTTTTGTTTTTGGGTTTTTGTTTTTCTTTTTTTTCCTATTTGC
Source organism: Drosophila stalkeri (assembly GCA_035047405.1). Lineage (NCBI taxonomy): Eukaryota > Metazoa > Arthropoda > Insecta > Diptera > Drosophilidae > Drosophila > Drosophila stalkeri. The sequence goes on from JAWNPR010000090.1 coordinate 9,931,142, forward strand.
TTTTATGCTGTACTTATCAGCAACGCTCCGTTTCACTTTCAGCTTGATGCTGCTTCTGTTGTTGTTGTTGCTTAACACGCCATTGTTTAGTATGCGGCGTCCATCATTTAGAATTCAGCGACACATATACAATAACAAGACACACACACATATATAAAGCTGTTGTTCTTGTTGTTGTTGTTTTTGTTGTTGCTGCTTGGCACATTTTGCAGAAAGAGAGAGCGCGAGAATTCATTAGGCATGCGGGAATTTTAATTTCACTTGCTCACACACGCGCACATATGTGGCGACATATTTCTCAAACATTTTCGCTGCGTGTGACGGCGGCGACGGCGACGGCGAAGGCGAATCGGCGACGTCAGTTCTTTATGCTGCGACGGCTGCTGCGGCCGACTTCTACTACTGCTGCTCCTTGTGATGCTGGCGTTAGCGTTGGCTTTATTTTAGTGTTGTTGTTTTTGCTTAGACGCTTTGCTATTTGCATGCTGCTGCTGCTGCTGCTGCTGCTACTGATGCTGGCTGACCTTGGTGCCAAGTGCTAAAAAACTATGCTGTTTACTCGCACATAGACACACACACACACACACACACACATACACCCACACAATAATAGTGCGAGCCAACGACCGCAACAACAACAACACACGACGCGACGTTGACAGCTGTCAAAACTGTTCGAAGCGCGTTTGCCTCACTCACTCACAGACGCACAATGCAAACCGCGACAACCTGCGGCGGCCGGCGCGGCGAAATTTTCACCAGAAACAGAATAAAGTAAGCCGCGATGATTTCCATGCTGTGTTGAGAGAAAGAGAGAGATAGAGATGGAGGGTGGCTTGCTAACGGTAACAATACAAGAAGAAATGGGGGGGGGGGGGGAGGCAGGCCAGAGCCGTACACGTTTAATGTTCAAGTCAAGTGCGAAGCTTATGCGCCTCGAAATGTGCGCGTGAGTGCGTCTGTTTCTGTGTGTGCTGTCTGCGTGTGTGTCTCTGTGTGTGTGTTAGTATGTCGTCTATGTATTGGTATGTTTTTTTTTTTGCTTGGAACGTTTGCTACGGTCTTTCTTTCTTTTGTTCTACGCGCACGCGGGCGCTGCCAGCCTGATGACAAATTTTTCGTTGTTGTTGCAAGACAAACACAAAACTTCCAGTTGTTTTTTTTTTTTTTTTTGTCTTATTTATTTTTTTTTTTAACTGCCGCTGCTGATTATTTGCTTTCCCTTTCTGGCAGCCTGCACTTCGTAACGTTTTTATTGCTATTTTCTTTTATATTCTTTTTTTCGAGATTGGATGTTGCTATTACTATTGCTATTGTCCTTTGTCTTGGCTACGCTTTGTTGTCTGGCTGTCTATATATGTATTCTCTTCTTTTTTTTTAATAATTGGCAACGCTGCCGCTGCCGCTGCTGCTGCTGTTTCTTTTCAGCGCATTGTTTGCATAATTTTGCGAGAGGCGAGCGCCTGCAAGTGCCTTTAATCCTTTCACTTTTCCGCTTTCGCTTTTACTTTCTGTCATTCGCCTGCACTTGGCTAACGAGCTGATGATGATGATATTGCCGACAAACCGACATTCGACAGAGCGAGAGGGGAAGTATAGACATGTGCGAACATGATACCCATTAGCACGTGGCAATCATCGTCAGCATTTAGCATCGATTTGACAGCGTGAACCAAACGGAACACGACAAAGCGACGCAATGACGGATTGACATCCCGCCCGCTGGCTAATTCGAATTTTTGTCTGGCTAATTGCGTTGCCTTTTTGGCCTACAAACAAACAGCTGGCTCGCTTTACAGCAATTCAAGTTTTTACCGTAATTTTTCCGTACCAATACAAATGTAAATTGGCCGAAATCACATTAAAATGTTGCCACGCAGTGAACGACGCTCGGCTAAAGTGCGGCACTTTTATTTACAGTTATTCGCGTTTTTTTTATTCGCCCGTTATTCATTGAAACTCTCGCACGCACACATTTTAAACGATTTAAATTTCAGCTATTTTTTTCCACGACTGCGTTCACTCACTCAGTCCACACGCTTACATTTTTTATATTCACTTTATTGTATTTCCCTTTCTTATTTTAGCTGTGTATATTTTCATCTCCGCGTTGCGCGTTCACAACACCGCACAGACTCCGACTATGAACTGGCGAGTGTTTGTGGATGGCTCTACAATTTAGTACTGAGATTCAGTGAGGCCTCCTCTTCGGCTGGGGCGCTCATTTCTGTGTGTGTGTAGAGTTGCGCAGGATGCTGGGCGCTCTCGTGTGCGCTTTCCAGCCCAAAATCGCCGCCTGCCGAACGCGCCAACTAACAGTTGAAAACTCTCCACTCTCCACTCCCAATATACCGCTATCTATATTGCTCACTGTTAAGCAGGTGGAGTATGTTATGTTAGTGAGCAACACACTGTTATATGTGGCGCTCAGCTGATTTGATAACATATCGATATACATAACAACGTTGCTCCCTCACTATCATCGATAGTATCGCTCTCATATTTCGTACGACTCTGGCCACACAGACGTGCAGCGAACGTGAGCCGAACGGCAACCATCTTTGTGAAAAATACCTACGAGTCTGGAGAGCAGTCGGTGTAGGAATTAAATAATTTCTGCGGCTTATAAAAAGTTAAAAATATAAAAAAAAATAACGATGATTTCTGCTCGTTTGGCATCGTCGGTCGCACGCAACTTGCCCAAGGCGGCCGCACAGGTATAAAAACAATTTAACGAGTAAAAGAAAAAAGAATTGCAAAAATGCAAATATATAAAACATACATAACCCAAACCAATTGGCCACAGATTCCAACTATAAAGTTCAATTAAATACTTCTGCGTAACTTCAAGCTGGATAAATATGCTCAACACTCTGCTTTTCCATTTGCCAATAACTTTTTACTTGGTTTTGGCCAAAGTTTTAGTTTTGTGTTACGCAATGCCGCACGCAAAAAAAAAAAATTACATAACACATCAAGGGTTCTGTGTGCCAATATTTTGCTAAATCAAAGTTCTTAAAATCAAAACTGAAGTGAAATACTTTTCGGAAGTTTTTGTGGTTTCATTAAAAAAGTTACATAATTTTTGTCAACGGGGCTCAGCTGCAGTCGCTGCTGCTACTGCTGCGTGTTGGCCAAGCAGAGTTTGAGGTTATGTGTGCCGCGACTCGAGCAAATCAGCTAATTGGCGAAAATAAAAATCTAGAGCATAAAAATATATATAAAGATATTAAAATTATTTGCCATAATTTAATAACATATTCAGAGTTTAAATTAAATTTGTCAGTTTGCCGGTGGCCTGCTTATGGCTGCTTTGCTGTGTGCTAGAGAGAGATAGCAGCTGTTCTGCTCATGTGGTTATTCAATGCTGCCCCCGCCCCCACCCTCTCTCTTTCTATAGTGCTGTTGCTCCTTATATAAGATAAGCTAATGCTCGGCATCTCTTCCACAGGTTGCCTGCAAGGCTGCATATCCAGCTGGTACTCTTGCTGCCCGCAAATTCCATGTGGCCAGCACACAGCGCAGCGCTGAGATCTCCAACATTTTGGAGGAGAGAATCCTGGGCGTTGCACCCAAGGCCGATCTGGAAGAGACTGGTCGTGTGCTGAGCATTGGTGATGGTATCGCTCGTGTGTACGGTCTGAACAACATCCAGGCCGATGAGATGGTGGAATTCTCCTCGGGCTTGAAGGGCATGGCCCTCAATTTGGAGCCCGACAATGTCGGTGTTGTCGTCTTCGGTAACGATAAGCTGATCAAGCAGGGCGATATTGTCAAGCGTACTGGTGCTATTGTCGATGTCCCAGTCGGTGATGAGCTGCTCGGCCGTGTTGTCGATGCTCTGGGTAATGCCATTGATGGCAAGGGCGCCATCAACACCAAGGATCGTTTCCGTGTCGGCATCAAGGCCCCCGGCATCATTCCTCGTGTGTCTGTGCGCGAGCCCATGCAGACTGGTATCAAGGCCGTCGATTCCCTGGTGCCCATCGGTCGTGGTCAGCGTGAGTTGATCATCGGTGACAGACAGACTGGGTGAGTACAGCCCTTGTGGATCCCCATTTCCTGCAATTACTGCTCACTCATCACTCACCAATCGTCTTTCTCCTTTACAGTAAGACTGCCCTGGCTATTGATACCATCATTAACCAGAAGCGTTTCAATGACGGCCAGGATGAATCGAAGAAGCTGTACTGCATCTACGTTGCCATTGGCCAGAAGCGTTCCACTGTCGCCCAGATTGTGAAGCGTCTGACTGACTCCGGCGCCATGGGCTACACGATCATTGTGTCTGCCACCGCTTCCGATGCTGCTCCCCTGCAGTATTTGGCTCCCTACTCTGGCTGCGCCATGGGTGAATTCTTCCGTGACAAGGGCAAGCACGCCCTGATCATCTATGATGATTTGTCCAAGCAGGCTGTGGCCTACCGTCAGATGTCCCTGTTGCTGCGTCGTCCCCCAGGTCGTGAGGCCTACCCTGGTGATGTGTTCTATCTGCATTCTCGTCTGTTGGAGCGTGCCGCCAAGATGTCGCCCGCTATGGGTGGTGGTTCCCTCACCGCTCTGCCCGTGATTGAGACCCAGGCCGGTGATGTGTCCGCCTACATTCCAACCAACGTCATTTCGATCACTGACGGTCAGATTTTCTTGGAAACCGAGTTGTTCTACAAGGGTATCCGTCCCGCTATCAACGTGGGTCTGTCTGTGTCCCGTGTCGGTTCCGCTGCCCAGACCAAGGCCATGAAACAGGTTGCCGGCTCCATGAAGCTGGAGTTGGCCCAGTACCGTGAGGTCGCTGCCTTCGCCCAGTTCGGTTCGGATCTGGATGCTGCCACCCAGCAGCTGCTGAACCGTGGTGTGCGCCTAACTGAGCTGCTCAAGCAGGGCCAGTATGTGCCCATGTCCATTGAGGATCAGGTAAACTAAATACTTTAATTATAAATGTATAACTGATGCAACTATACAATATCATATACTACTCCCTAGGTTGCTGTCATCTACTGCGGTGTGCGCGGTCACTTGGACAAGATGGATCCCTCAAAGATCACCAAGTTCGAGAAGGAGTTCTTGCAGCACATCAAGACCTCCGAGCAGGGTCTGCTCGACGGCATTGCCAAGGAGGGACAAATCTCTGAGGCTGCCGATGCCAAGCTGAAGGACATTGTCCAGAAGTTCATGTCCACCTTCCAGGGTTAAGCAACAACAACAGCAACAATGGAAGCAGAAGCGTGCAGTCATATCCTAGATATGGAGCAGTAACCACCAACCAATCCTTTCAAGCAAATAAATTAATTACTGTCTAAGCCGCGTTCATAATTGATTTAAAACTGCCTAACTGCGCGTCGATGATAAGCAACAACAACAACATTATCGTCGGAAAGATAAAAAAACTCTATACACGATAAGAAAATACAACATAAAAATTATAAAACTTAAAGAAAAAACCTTTGCGCATTCATGTTTTCCTTGGCTGCACTTCTCGTGTCTCGTCCTTTGCCACACACTTGGGAGAGAGAGCGGGACGGACGTGAGAGGCGTAGTAGAAGGATGCCACTTCGAATTTCAGCATTAGCCACACTTCCCCCCCACTGAAATGATAATACTGTTTAAATCTATAAATCTATAATCAATATTTGACATATTGTAATCGAGAATAGTCGAAAAAAGAAAAAAGTTTGTGGATGATTGTGAAACGATGAAAATAAAAACGATACTATAATTAACTTAACAATAATTATTGCAATGCTATTTAAAAATGATATTTACAGAATTGGAAATTTTGAGAATATTGTATTGTCGAAATTTGGTCTACCATGGTAATATCTATCTGAAACATATAATTATCGGCTGCTTAACTGAAACAGAATTTAGTAATTGGCATATGATTGTTATTGATTGATCCATAAATCTTATAGAGTAATGGATTGAAACAGATTTTCCCATCTTATTACTAAAGCGATGTTCTATTGCAGTTCCCATTAAAATAGAAATATAACTAAAAATATTGTCTTGAAGGTAGATATCGCTTTGTTAAACCTATCTTTTGTTATATATAAATGTAGCCAAAGACTGGATGTTGGATAATAATATTCTTCACATACTGCCTACCTAATATTTCCAATTCCAGCTCTAAGCAAACAGAGTTATGATAATTCGTTATCTGAAACTAAATTCTGGCTAAAAATTCTGCAGTAAATAAATAATTTTATATAACGGCATACAAAATATAAACTTTTTTAATATAAATAAAAGTTCTATAAATTTCATGCATGGTAAACTTAGGAAACTTAGATCTATCATGGCTAAATTATGCATAACTAAATATAGATTCCTTGTAATCCAGCTAACTACATAATCCCCCAAAACGCAAATCAACTTAGTTCACCTTAAGTAAGCCAAGCTCTTATATTGTTCCAGACATTCTCACAGGACCTTTTCGGATGTCCTAGGTAAACAATGACCAAAAATTGTTACTAATTGAAATGCTGTCACCGGTAGACACCAGATAGACAGGATAAGGTCCTTTCAACCTAAGCTGTACACAGTCTCAGCTGATCCGTTGGGCAGCAGCAGCTGTTGCCGCAGTCTCTTTTCTCTCTCTGTCTTCACACAACCTATCACAGAGACCTTCCAGCCACGCAGCAGGATCTGCGGCAACTACCTGAACAAGGATAACAAATAAACTGAGTCTGGTCTAGTCACAGTTCACTAGACGCCGTTTCACGCTCTGCATATTTCGGTAACAGTCAAGCAGAAAAGGGCGCAAGGCTCAGTCAACTGCAGATGCCCATATCCAGGACTGGCGACTCCTGCCGAGGGGCTCAGACGGCATATGAAAAAAAAAATGACTGCGATTTGTCAAAGAGCGAACGAGAGCGAGTGGCTACGTCTAAGCGGCACTCCCCGTTGTTGTTGTTGTTGTTGCTTCTCTGCTTTCTTTCTTTTTTATTGCATTTGTTTGCTCGTAAAAGTGTCGAAATTAATGAGCGCTATAAAACCGTCAAACTTGAATTTCGAACAGGCGAACAGAAGCACCAGCAGCAAGACCAGCGCAGCGCAGTCGCCGCCACTCGCACTCACAGTTCAGCTCTCGGTCAAACGCACACACAGAGACACCCGCTCACACTCACACACACACACACACACATGCACACTCGCACGCAACACATTAACATACACGTGCGCGTGCAGACAATACCGACGTCGCTGCCAGCGTTGAGCCAATGCTGCCCAGGCAATTGCCATAAACCAGCGCCAGAACAACGGAGATAGAGAGATAGTGAGAGCGAAAGCAATCACGCACACACACTCGCTCTCTCACACATGTTCCAGCGCCAGCAAAAGAAGTTGAAGAAGAAATATAAGGGCGGGAAATTACTGACCTGCGATCAAAGAAGAGACTGCAAAACTCAAATGCCAAGACGCAAGCAAGCCAGCCATTGTATGATTTTTGTTAATTTGCTGTTGTATGTTTGTCAGTTGATAAGGGCCGCACAGGGGTCGCGGCGTATCATATTTTTTTATGCTTTGCCTTTTTGTTACGCTTTAATTTTCAACTTTCTCACAGACTCTGCTGCCATCAGCCGCAGACGAACAAAAATTACTGGAAAAGGAAAAAAATAGTTAGAAAGAAAAAAAAACATGGCGAGGGTAATTTTTGTTGTTGTTGGGATATTTGCAACATTGAAATTGAAATAGAGACGCGGGGGAAGTACAAAGACATTTTTGTTGAGATAATTGCTATTTTAATGGAACAAAAATAAAATAAAATTTATTTTATACAAAAAACACTAGAAAATTAAAAGGAACCCGTTTTGTTGTTGGAATATTTGCAAAATAGCATTTTAATTGAATTTTCGTTTGTTAAATATTTATATTAAAAAATTTATTTAATACATAGAGCACAATTTCCAAATCCAAATTGCTTAAGCTATAATATAATATGCATATAAAAATGGCGTATTTGTTGCCGGTTTCTTGTTTGTTTGTTTTCTTTTTTGTGAGAGTTATTTTGTGGATTTTTTTGTTTTTTGGGAAAGTAACTTAAAATACTTTGAGAGGCAACGCCGATATCTTTAGCCAGCAAATGCGCCCGTTGCTCACCGGTTTATCTCTATCTTTTCTTTTTCTGAGGGCTCATTGTTAAAAACAAGTTACATACAAACATACACATATATATAATATATATATATATAGGCAGCAGTAGGGGTGATGGGGGGAGTAGGAAAACGTCGACCAGAAGAACAAACTCAAGCAAACTTTTAGCCAAACGAAGAAAACGTTGCCGAGCCTGCCGCTGGATCCGGTTATACTATATATATATGTGGATATAGATATAGTTCTTATAGGGTCGGGGTTAGGGTCGGTGGGATAGACTGGAGGGGATAGTTAACTACGATTAAATATTATCATTATGCACAATTATTAATCAATTACACGCGCACATACACTCACATACTAATATATAAAGAACGAGCAAGAGAAATTACACAAATTTAAAATAGAAAAACAAAAAATTGAACTAAACGTGAATTGCAGTCAATATTAACGCCAACTGCGGTGCTGGGGGAGTTATTATTTCTCTCTCTCTCTTCCATTCTCCTCGTGTGTGTATTTCTGGCTATTTTCAACTATTTCTTGCCCACAATCGAGTCCAACAACGGGCTGCTCAGCTCTGGGCGCAAGGCGATCTTTTGGAACTTGTTCGCCTGGTACTTGGTGTAGATAGCCCTCAATTTGGCTGTTGGAGCATCTCGAGCCAATTTCGCAATTTGCCGTGCAATTGGACGCAAATACGCAGCCGTATAACGGGAATAGTGCACCAAGGTGGGTGTCCAGTGCCGATCGCTAAAGCCGGTGGCTGCCCGTGAATTGCCATTGAGTAAGTGCAGCGATAGGAAGAGCGAAGCTGCGGCAATCTGTATAAGAAGAATTTTGTATATACATTTATTCATAGAACTCCCAAGACTTATTTCAGCTATCAACCCACCTCAGAGGGTTTGTAGCTGGCCAGCTCGTAATCCATGCCAGCAAGCTCCAAAAAGTATTTGGACATGGCATGATGCTCATCCTCGGCGCTGGCCGCCTTCGAGAAGCGTCGCAAGAAATGTATAGGCAACGGGCGCGACAGATTGTTATCGATGGCCTTCAATATTTGCATCTCCATTTGCCGAATCTCTTGACCCGTATACGTATCATCCGTAATGAACACAAAATCCCCAATCGCTGGCGGGAACAGCTCCTCATATTTGGTGGCTATAAACAAAGCAGTTACGCCCACAAGCTGCAAATATTTGCGCCTGGTATCCTTGACCACCTGCAGATAGCGATCGATGATCGCAACAGCCAAATGGAAAGTTTCCGCTGCCAGATGGAACTGCAAATGCACCTCGTTTATCCAATCGATGAGCACAGCGCGCATTTTGTATGAAACTTCCAGTTGATTGGCCAAATGATCGGCATAGATGGGCTGCTCCTCCTCCAGCTTGTAGAGATAATCATAGATATCATTGACATATTCTGAGACCAAAACCAAATTCTCGCCATCCTCTGCATCAATGTCCTCCACCTCCAGTCGTTTGGTGGACAGGGACATGGTAGTGGTTTGCGTTGTACTATTAGCTGGAATGGCTCGCAGCTTGGATGGCAGTTTCGAGAGAATTGCAATCTCTTTCTTGGGCTGCGGAGCAAAAGCAGCGGTCGCCCTTGTTTCCTTCTTCAGGGCCAACGCATTGGCCGCAGTGCGTGGCTGAGCTCTGGGCACCAATGGCTCTTTCTTAGCAGCAGCTGCTGCTGTTGTTGTTGTTGTAGTTGGACCTGCTGCTGCAGCCGTTGGCTTGGCCAGAGCAGCTCGCAGCTTGGTCAGAGATTTGCGTGACAAATTGCTGTCCTCGCGTCGCAGCGTGTTCACTTTCTCGTCGGAAATGGACTTTTGTTTGGCAACTAAAGGAATACGAACTCGTATTGGAGCCACGATTTTCTTTATAATTGGATACTTACGCTTGTTGTTGGGGTCGGCGGCCACTTTTGTAGTGGCTGTTGTCGTTACAGCCGGACGGCCAGAGATCTGCCGTCCAATCTGACCTAGATTCGTGCGCATCGAGTTGGAGCGCAACAGCGGACCCGCTGCTGGCTTAGTGGCAGCGGCTGCATTCGCATTGCCATTGCCATTGACATTAGCATTAGCATTGCTCAAACCCAACGGCTGCTTTTTCCAGTGGGTATCCACGCGTGCCTTGGTCAATTTCACATCTTTTATTCTGTAAGGAATTTTATAATTATTATAGTTTTTTTTTTTTTTTAAATCTACTTTATTATACTTATATATTATTTAATTTAATTTAATTTTTATTTATTTATTTATAATTAAATACTCCTTTTTTATTTTTAAGAACTGATTTCTTTTTTTTTTCACTCACTCTTTTTGTGCCGCTTCCTTGGATATGAGTCCACGATTTAGTCCACGATTTTGCAAATCGCCGAATGCGGCGCGCTTTGTGTTTGCCTCGTTTGAAGGCACTGTCAATTTCTTCACTTGGACATTATTGAATTTCTCTGTTGCATTCTGCAAGCATAGAAATAATTAGCAAGGGGTCAATGGTCATGGTCGGCCATTTTGTATGCAAAGTACGAGATGATGAGAGTTGGATGTAAAAGTAGCGGTACTATAGTACCGCAACATTAACGACAGCAAAAGTACCGAAAAAAAAAGCGCCAAACGCTAATACCGCTGCACCAGCAGCAACAACAACAATGCTAGACAAAACGGCATTTTTACCCCTCTCTTTTGCGCACAGCCGACGCTGCAATGGCGGCGGCTGCGTCGCTTACTCGGATTAAATATAATCTTTGCTACATGCTTACCTCGTCCATGATCATTTTTGGCGCTGTGCTCATCATCTTGTTATTCTTTGATGCTCTCTTCTTTTTAGTGACGAAAATGCTTTGATTTATTTTATTTTATTTTTTTTTTTTACTTGAGCGCGTTGATTTCGTTTCTTTTTTGAACGCAAAATATATAGTTGAAATTTTTTGGTTTTATTAGTTTCGTAGCCTGTTTTCGATTGCACAATTTTAATCTAACATATAGGAATATATTTCAACGATTGCTACTTTAATTCGAAAATATAGTTTAAATTTTTCTTTTTTGAGTCTTTCGAGCTCTGCGCAAGATGCGAACGCAAGCCGCTGCCGTTTGGATTTGAAATGCACGCCAGGTAATGAAAACAATGTGACCAACTGGTGTAAGGCGCAAAACGTGCGCCAAATAAATGCGACCAGTTGTGAGCAGATTTCAAATGCAATGCTGTAGCATTTAGCTTTTGTAAGCTGCCAACAAGTGCTGCCCATAGGCAAGTATTTGAAATTGGCGGTAAGTTTGAATTCAAAGATAATTTTTATGTTAATCTTAATGGACTTTTATAGAGTTTTTATTCTTCTGTTGTTGATTTATAGTTGTTATTGTTTTCTTCTTCTTATTTTCTGTTCTTGGTGAGTGATTGCATCAATTAAATGCTGATCACTTCAATTGGCTGGCATTTTGCAAAAGGTTCTTTCGGCTTACAATTTAGCACTTGTCGCATTTGCATTGCTGATTTAAGATTTCCTTCAACAAGCACAACGGAAATGCAGCATAATTCTTACTCTGTTCTTTTTTTTTTTTTTTTTTTTTTGTCTACTCCACTGTGATGATCAGTGTCAAGTTTTCGTCTGGCCACAAAAAGAAGAGCAAAAAAAAAAAAAAAAAACAACAATTGACGATCTCTGCACTTGCTACGATTCTTTTTTTGCTGCTAATTTTTCGGCTGCTTTGCTTAACGGTGCCATTCTCTATTGTTCCTTTCCGTTCGTTCGCTTCACTCATTAGCATATAGCTTCATCTTCAAAAACTTCAGAGCGCTCGAGTGAGAGAGCTAGAGCGAGAGCGAAAGAGGGGGAGAGCACGCATATAAATATCTGTGCCGTTCGCGGCATGAATAAAGTTTTCCGCACTCGTGGGTTTTTCGTCATTCGCGAATGTTTCGTTGCCGTGAAAACATCTTTTTTCGTTGGCAGACGATCGCGCGCTTCGCTCAAATTCTTCTTTAACTCCACCATAAAAAAAGAAGAAGAAGCGAAAAGTTTATAAAAAATCAATTGAGCTGACCTCCAGCAGTGTTTTGATTTATCCAAAAAGTCTGTTAAAAGTGTAATAAATATCATAAATTGTGCTAGCCAACGTTCTGCTTGAGAGCAGTTGCTGTGTTTTCGTGTTTTTTAGTGTGTGTGTGTGTGTGCTTGATGCTCAAATAAAACTAAATGCGACTGAATATATAAAAACAAAATCGTAAAAATAAATTCGGCATTTATTTTAATAAAGAAATTTTAATTGCTTGCGATTTGAAGTGCGTTTAGCTTTTGTTATCGTTATCGGCCATGCAAAGCAAACAGGAAGAGCCAGGCGCTCCTAATCTGAAGTGCGGTCACACTTAAAGATTATTCAAAAATTCAAATTTTGATTGTGTTATCATATTTGCACAGCAATCAGGAAGTGTATGGCAGCCTAAGTCTGTAAAGTGTGACCAAATTGAGAATGCAATTAATAACCCAAAAGGACTTAAACAATGAACTTATGCGTGCATTAGCACTGAGGCGCCTTAGTTTTGCAGTGTGATCAAATTCAAAGTCTACTTAAAGCAAAAAATAACTAGGTTATATTATCCTTAACAGAATTTCGCAGCTATTCAGCAGCACAAGACGTTTTAAGTATTTTAAGTGTGGCTAAAATTAAAATCATATTAATTATTTCATTTTTTAAACTAATTTGCCTACATTCTACACATTAATTTCCAAGTGTGACCAAATTTAGATTCTTCAGAATATTTCAAATTACGTTGTTTCTGTTATCCTCTTCATATTCTATCAGCAGGCGCCTGGCGTCCTAATTCTTAAGTGTGACCACATTGATATTCTCCTGAATAACTCAAATAGACTGCTTTCGTTATCATAGTATTTTTAGAGTGCCAACTGAAATTCTATTTAATCTAGCGCAATCGAAAGCCACGAACGACTTAAGCAACAAACTTGCATTTGGCTGCTCAATTTACGAAAGTAGACTAAAAACCCAAAGTAAAGCAAGCAAACAACAGCGAGCATTAGCAATTAATTAGTGCATAAAAAAGTTAAATTAACTACCTCAAAAGCCTGGCTGCGTGCATTCACTTTTCTCTCTCTCTCTCTCTGCCCTGCTGCTTCTTCTTCTGCTGCAATCAACGAAATTTAGGCAAACAAAAAAATATTATTATTATTATTATTATTGTTATATTTTTTCTTAGCAATGCACAAAATGTAACAAAAAAAAAAAAAAAAATGATGACGCAAATACGCAGTTTAAATTAGCTTGCGCAGCAGAATAACAATAATACAAAATAAAGAAGAAAAAAAAATACTACATAAATTTTGCAACAAATGCAATTTGTGAACAACAAATGTAAATAGTATATTACAAGCTGCTTAATTGTTGTCGACTTGTATAAACGTGTCGTTATGTCTACAATTGCGGCTAATCAGACAATTAATCGTTATCGTCATCGTCATCATCATCGGCATAATCATCGTTTGTGCCTAATTGTCTTGGCAGCAGCCTTATGGCTGGACACATGGGCAGCACTGGCCGCTGCTGCCGTCAACGCTAACGCCAACACCAACGCCAACGCCAACGCTGTTCACATTGAGCTGCGGCGCAGGCGCAGCGTTCACTTCAATGGCATTGAGGTAATTATTACTGCGATTCGAATTGCATATTTCTAATTGATTCATTTGTCATTTGTCGTTTATTTATCGTCCTCATATCGTATCGCATTTAACCCACAAATGAATCAGGTGATTCTTGTCAGTGTCACATCGTGTGCTGACCATGCAAAAGCTGCAAGAAAAAAAAACCTGAAGCGTGATTCATTAAGAATTGCCAGCATATGCACTCTACAGCACCTTGGGCCGGGAAGCGGGGTGGGCGTGGCTGTGTAACAATTGGGAACAAGTGCAGTTGAAATGTGAAGCGTTTAATGACCTCTGCACACTGTTGGGAATTTGAGCAAACATGTTTTGACAGGGTATATTGGTTGTTAGGCTCAGCATGTAAGGGGTTGAAGGAAGGGAATTTCTGTTGGGTATATTTGTAGAAAATAGTAATAGTATTTTTGATTGATATTATAAACAAAAGTTTTGTCAACTTCTATATAGTGTTATCCTTCCTTATCGACTTTTCACTTTTATGGATAAAAAAGATTTATTAAAAAAAAATAATAATAATTCGAAGAGTTTAGGGGCTGGTTCCAAAATATTTGGTATGAGAGCTCTCTTTAGTCGTTTAAATACATGCTCGCTATAAGAGATTCGAAGTAAACTGTTATATATAATGTTATACTAAATGTGTTATATATTATATAGGGTTTTGTTATACATGAATTTTCATATGCTAAATTGTATGTTTTAAGTGTTAAATGTTACATATCAGAAGTCTCTATTAGAGCATCTGTTGTAATCTATTATCTTAGCTATTATATAGTACATGCTATCCATCATGTCTTATATCTGCTTATAATTTATGTTATATGTTAAGTGTTATGTGTTATATACTCTCTACGAAAACATATGATCTATTATATTATTTTTCTATCCTTTTATATTATCTATCTTTTATTTATCTATCTATATATCATATCTCATATCTCCATCATATCAAATCCTATAATTTATATATTATTCCTCACACCGCCCTCGTGCATTACTCTTTCGGAATGCATCGCACGATTTGTGTGAAACATTCAACAACTAAATAAAATTCCCAGCGTCAGCATTCGCTGGGGTGGGGTGCGCTCACAATAAGTGTGGCGCGATTTTTGTCAGCTGCTAAATTTTGTATAACTGAGCGCGTGGCAAGAGCTTTTCTTAGCCAAGTTATTGACCCAACTGAAAATTAATTGCGAATACACACAAGTCAAGTCGTCGTCGCAGTTGAAGAACCCTCGAATCATCGTCGTCGTCGTCTTCGTCTACTCCACATGCTCTGCTCCTGCCTTACCCTCGCCCAATTGCCGTCGATTTTCTGTGACTTAATTTCAGCTCTTTGTCGTACTTTTTTCTTTGCTGTTTATTTTACAATTTTTCCTCTCTTTATTTGCGCTTTTCTGTATTTTTTTTTTTGCCATACACGGGTCACGCAAAATTTCATCACATAATCAGCCGGCGGACGATTACAGCTGCGAGCTGGGGCTGGCGCTGGAGTTCGAGTACTCGACTCGACACGACTCTAAATGTTGTTGCAACCAATTTCCACTTCCATTTCCACGCTTTAGTATGTGGTTCTTCTCTCTGTTTTTTTTTTTTTTTGCTTTTCCGGCATGGATGGTCGGGCCTTTTATGCTGTTGCCCTTGCCGTCAATTAGTGTCGTTTTATTGAACATTGTTTGAATGCACTCAAACACAAAGCTAATGAGTGGATGAGTGGTTGAGTGAATGCCTGAATGACAGGTATATGTAGCTATCGATTGTCTTGCAAAGAGCTATCGAAGATGTAAAACAAACTTTTTAATAGTTTTATTTATTTATTTCGCTGGATATAATTATAAAAATTAATATGAGTATCGATTAACGAAGACTATAATATAATCGATAAGTAATAATTAGTAAGCATCGATTATCGATTACTTATCGAATAGTATGCATATAAAAGGTGTATATTTAGAAATGCTATCCAGATTCATTAATTATTCCAATATTTGTACACCTGTAACTCATATGGACTTTCTTTCATCTTCATCTTTCTATTATGTTTAATTAGAGATCTCCATTTAGCTCAATTAGCATTTAATCATATTTTATTTCAATACAAATACTCCCACAACCACGCCTCCTTTCAACAATATTGTTTCTGTTCACCATAGACAAACCGCCCACAGCAATTTGTGCAACACCTTTGCAGCGTCGTGTCGCGTCGGCTGCTCTGTGGTTAGGGGGTGGTTGGGCGTGACACGAGCTACAGCCATTGGAGCTCAGCGAAGCGCTCTTCACGCATCGCTGCCCATCGACGCGCTTTTCCGAAAATGTAACAACAATTGCAATTAAATAATAGTCTCAAAAAAAGGGGCACACGCACAGATTTTAAATAAAAATAAATACGCATATGCCATAGGCGAATGACTGGCAGTTATCGATAAACGATAAGCGATGAGCTTTTTGAGCAGTTGCTTGATTGAGCTGTCTTAAATATTATTGGGAAAGCAAAGGGAAGGAATACTAAAAATATAAACTTAATTATATTTCAAGTTA
Organism: Drosophila stalkeri; assembly: GCA_035047405.1. NCBI lineage: Eukaryota > Metazoa > Arthropoda > Insecta > Diptera > Drosophilidae > Drosophila > Drosophila stalkeri. Next base: position 9,947,447 of record JAWNPR010000090.1, read on the forward strand.
AGCAAAAGATCAGTTTATGACTAAATCATCGATAAGCGATAACATTGAACGTTTTCAGTACCTTCTCATTTTTCCTATGTTCAATATCATCTCTTGAGTTTGTCTGATCAAGCAATCAAGCAAAATGGAGGTAACTTACAGTTATCGATAAAAACGATATCGATGAGTTATCACAGCATCTGTGTATTTTGTTGCTATTTTGCTGATAGAGATATTTAAAAAAAAATATAAAGCTAAATGGAATGGAAAGTCGACCAAATAAATATAAATAATAGTTATCGATAACGATAAGTGTTTCATGGAGCTATTTTCAGTTTCAGTTGTAGTTGGTCAATTTACGAAATCATATGAATAATGTTATCGATAAGCGATAACAATGCGCATTTAAAGCAGCCACTTAATTTTCCCCCATTTAAGTTTCAGTTTCGGGAGCAGTTGAAGAAAATGTAAATGAAAATGAAAAACGTAATGGGTTTTTTCCTAAACTAATTTTCTATTGTTGCGTGCAGTGAAAGTGTTTTTTATTTTCAGCTTTTTATTTTATTTTTTTTTTGGTATTTGGTTTCTGGCAGCCCTTTTGGGCCAATGGCTCAGCTCTTTTTACGCTTTGCTGCGCTGTGTTACACATTTGCGAACATTTCTTAAACACCGAACATCCATTTACTCTTACTCTTTGCAGCTGGACGAGAACGCGCTACTCGAGCAGCTGGCGGGCCATGAACGTGCTCTGCTCTTTGGCACGGCGGCAGGTAAGTTCTACTATTTGTGTATATGCGGCGGGAGGGCAACCGATTGGAAAGATTAGCTACAGCTGACATCAGACCAGTTAACCTACTTAGAGGTGGGCTTCAGGTTGGAGGGGGCGGGCCAAGGGGCATGGTGGCTTAAATACCAACGTTTAAAGTTGTGGAAAGTTTTTGGCTTCTTTTTGAGTTCTTGCTGGCTTCCTTTGACTTCTTTTTTTTTCTGACTGAGTTTAAGATCAATGCCAAATGCTGACAGGCAAATAGGCGCAATGAACGAACTTTTAAAATATTACACTAGACAGCGAGAATGTGAGTTCTGGACGGGACAGTTTGTAAAGGTCTAAGAAGAGGGAGAGTGAGAGAGAGAGAGAGAGGGAGGGGAAGAGAGAGATAGAAAGAGAGAGAGAGAGAGAGAGAGAGAGAGAGAGAGAGAGAGAGAGAGAGAGAGAGAGAAGGAAAGAAACAAAATGTATAACAATTATTTCTAGTCTACATTTTTTTTAGTCCTATAAAAAAAAATAGTTTAGTGTAATATTCAAAGCAAAAGCAATATTTTTCTGTAAACATTTTTTTTCTTAAAATACTAATGGCAAAATTATGGAACATCGTAAGAATGAATAAAATATAAATTGAACTTTTAAAAAAAAATTAAAATAAAAAAAAATATATATATATATATATGTAAATCAATTTTCTATTTATGGAGCGATCTATAGCATTTCTAGCAATTTTAAGATAATAAAACATATTTCAGTCAACTATGATATTAAAAAAAAATAAATTTTAATTAAAATAATTCAAATTCGTAGTCTTTGTAAAGGTCAGCGAGACACCTCAAAACAAGTAAATAATATTACTCTACAGAATTTCTAAATATTTTTAACTATATTTTTCTTAGCTGTCAATAGTATTCTTTTTATGAATTATGAATATGTATGAATATATGTAATAATAATCATTTTATACACATAAATATACATATATAATAAAATATAGTTTATTCATATTTAAGTACAACAAAAAGCTTAAGCTTTGTTGTTTAGTGTAATTGCAAGAAGGCCGCCCGGAGGCTGCACAGAGGACGCAACTTGTGGGCGGCCGTCTAAATGTGCACATTTGTTGTTCTTTCTCTCGGGGCACTCGGCTCGTCATTATTTATGATTATTGATTCATGGAATGTACAGTTTGCATTTGATTATTGCATTTTACCTGTTTGCTTATTTTACGTTCAGCGCCTGAATTCAAATTGGTGCAGCTGGAGCGGCGCAATGTGAACCAGGAGCAACAGGCAAAGCAGCAGCATTCGCGTGGGCGTCGCAGTACGGCTGAAGGTAAGTTGAAATGCCAAACACACACACACACACACACACACACACACACACACACACACACACATACACACACACACACACACTGCTCGTGCTGCTCCAGTTGCGCCTGCAGGGTGCACTCATTATGCGAATAGTTTAATTAATTCAAATGCATTTGCCAGCCGGCAGCACTGTGGAAGCTGAACTGAAGCTGCGCCAAACGCCGCAATTGTTTGACGATAATTTCATCTTTATACGCCGCAATGCGAACAGCACCCAGTTTGTGGAGCATTCGCCGCAGATGCTGCAGCGCCTCGAGCGCTGCTTCTATCGCAGTCCATGGGCGGCGCTCGATCTGTGCGACGAGGAGAGTGTGGTAAGTAGCAGAACGTGCCACAGACAGTGAGCTCTGTGAGCGCCGTGTGTAGAGTAGCTAAACCACATTGTTTATCTTGTCTGAACATCATTAAATCTGTCATCGCAGCAAATAGGCAGTCTGATTGCTGGCTAATCTTGTTTGCTTAAGAGCTGAATATTATATCATCACGTTTAAGCAGATTGTCGCATTATTTAGTGTCTCTGTTTCACTCAATTCCACTGCTTCATAACTTAGTTGGGCTCTCAGTTAGTTCTTATGCTTACAAATATCATTGTTTGCTATTGTTTCTTATTCCATTGTCTCATGTAAGTCTTCACAGTTCCATATTACTCTCAATTCCGCTGTTTCACTTATGTGTGTTTCATATTCCGCATTTGTTTCTAAGATTTATATATATATTGTAATGTTATTTAATCATTCCAATTTTATCATATCCATATGCATTGTTCCATGTTTCAATTTTATTGTTTCAATACTCAATACATATTTCAATACTCAAAATGCTTTTTAAAAAGTGAAAGTCTGGCAATGGAACATATGAAACACAAAATAACATTTTAAATACAATATAAAATATTATTAAATCAATTTGAATCATTAGAAATTATATATGAATATATGTAAAGTTCATGGAACAATGAAATTGAAACACCTAAATTGCATTTAGCATGCTTTTCAATGTTTCCCAATTCATAATCAACAATGCCAACTTCATTATTCCCATATCGAATTTTCCACTTTGCTGTCGTTTCATTTCCACTGTTTCTGTCAGCTGTTATCTAACCTTTAACAACTTCCAATTGCAGCGTGGCGTTTTTCAACAGAATGCCAGCAATTTTGTCATCCAACCGCTGCCGGCGCGATTTGGAGCGTCAGCGCATGTGCTCTACCAGGCGCGCTTAGATAAGAGCGACAACGGCAGCCAGACAATACCGTTAGACAGTCAGCTGCAGTTCGAGCCCGATGCAGATGAATTCAACGAACCGCAACAGCAACCGCAACCGCAACAGCAACAGCAGCAGCAACGTCAACAGCTGCGTCGCAAATTGCAATCACAGCTGCGACTGCGCTATCAGCCGCGTCATCATCATCATCATCAACATCATAATCATCAGCCAAAGTCTCAGCATCATCATCATCAGCATCATCATCATCAACATCATAATCATTATGGCACTGGCATTGCCAGCGAATCCATGTCCAACACGCCTCGTCTACGCCGGCATATTGATGAGCCCTCGCGTCGCCCCTATGTCCCGGACGAGCTGTACATCGAGACGGCGATCTTTGTGGACAGCGACCTGTACAGGCACATGGGCAAGAATTATCCCACGAATACAGAGAACGAACTGATGCGCTTTGTGCTCGCCATGATCAATGGCGTGCAGTTACTCTATCATCACGACACTCTGGGCAGACGCATTAATTTTGTGCTCAAGCGCCTAGAGATCCTGCCCAAAGATACGCCGGGCCTTTATCGCTCCAGTGATATTGACATCTATCTGAGCAACTTTTGCCTGTGGCAGAAGAATCTGAATCCGCCTCTCGATGCGGATATCTTGCACTATGATCACGCTGTCATTCTGACCGGCTTGGATCTCCATGTCACCGACAAGAATGGCAAGGTCACCAGCCAAGTTGTCGGCCTGGCACCCGTGGCCGGCATGTGCACGCCCACCTCCTCCTGCACCATCAACGAGGGCAAGCACTTCGAGAGCGTCTTTGTGGTCGCACATGAGATCGGCCATAAGTGAGTATTTAAATAGAGTTCTATATATAGTACATATATAGTAATAATCATCTATTGATATCACATTAAATATGTTATCTCTGGACACATATGGCAAAAACAAGGGAAATTAAAATACTGTAATTTCTTTTCCCCACGCATTGGAAAATTTGTTTAATTTTTTATAATATATTTTTTAAATTTATTTATTTGTTTATTAATTTATTCAATTATTTATTAATATATTTATTTATAAATTTATGTATGTATTTATTTAAGTATATATTTATGTATTTATTCATTTGTCTATTTTTTTATATACATTCCAAATTTCCCATGCATTGGAAAATTTGTTTGATTTTGTATAATATATTTTTTAAATTTATTTATTTGTTTATTAACTTATTAAATTATTTATGCATATATTTATTTATTAATTTATGTATTTATTTATTTAAGTATATATTTATGTATTTATTTATTTTTTATATACATTCCAAATTTTTTTCCCATATAATATATTTTTTTAATTTATTTATTTTTTATTTATTTATTAAATTATTTATGCATATATATATTTATTTATTTAAGTATATATTTATGGTATTTATTTATTTATCTTATTTTTTATATACATTCCAAATTTTGAGGCATTAATAATAAAGTAAGATTAATTATAATATTTTTTTTTTATATCATTTTTTTTTTCTCTAATTGTTCCATTTTTTACTATCAATGTATTTTTAATTAAAAAAGCTATTAAAAATTTTCGTTTCATTTCCACTATTCCATTTTTAAAATCCCTTTCTAAAAATAATTTCTTTACAGCTTGGGCATGCGTCACGATTCCAAGGAGAACAATTGCGATCCCAGCCTGCATATCATGTCGCCCACTCTGGGCAGCGGCAAGATAACCTGGTCGAAATGCTCCCGTGGCTATCTCGAGGATTTTCTAACGTAAGTAAAGGTCACTCGATAGCTCACTCAATCTGCCATGTTCTCCCTCCCTCTCTCTCCCTCTCTCTCTCATCTCGTTTCAGTCTTAAGCAGGCGGAATGTCTGTTCGATAGAGGACACTTCATTGGCAAATGGGATCACTCGGCGAAGGGCAAGTTGCCTGGCGAGCGCTTCGATGCCAATCAACAGTGCATGCTTAAATTTGGACGCAATTCGGTGCATGCGAGCAGCCAGAGCAAGTCGGAGATTTGTCGGGATTTACATTGCCAGCGCGAAAGATTAACTTGGACCTCACATCCGGCACTAGAAGGCACCGAGTGTGGACCGGGCATGGTAAGTAGAATACCATAAATTCACAACTCACTTGAAACTAATCCGCAAACCCTATTACAGTGGTGCCGCGGTGGCTCTTGTGAGCCGCGTCCCAACAAATATCCCATCGGTTCAATGAAACAGCTCAGCGCTGGGGGTTTGGTAAAGCCCAGCTATGAGAAGCACAGCGCCATCTATGCCGAGTCTTCGAGCAGAATGGAACAGCTGCAGCAGCCCTATAAAGCCAGTGGCAATGAGCTGCCCGGCATTCATAGCACCTGGAGCGATTGGGGTGAGGCCAGTGCCTGTGATTCCAGCTGCCTCTATGGACCATCGAATCGTTTGCGTGAGGGCAGCACCGGACTGCGCACCTACAATCGCAGCTGTTTGAGCTATCCCAAACGCTGTGAGGGCTGGGATCGCAAGTTCGAGGCGTGCATAGCCAAGCAGTGTTATGTGGTGCCCGTGCATACAATTGGCGATTTCGCCACGAATGTGTGCAACAAGGCGCGCAAGTCCGACAATGAGCTGACGGGTGAGGGACTGCAGCTGGTTGGTTCCATAGGTGAGTGTGTGACTAGATTAGAGTAGGAGTATATAATATATATAATTCAATATAACCTATTTAATCTTGCAGAGGATTCCTGCAAGATTTTCTGCCGCACCAAGAGCAATGGCACCAAATCACGTCGCTGGACCTTTCCGGATGGCACGACATGTCGTGCTCAGGATCATGGCCCGGAGCATATTGCCTATTGCATTGCCGGTCGCTGTGAGAAGTTCTCGTGCAGCAATGCAACGGATAATTTCTTCAAAATGGATAATACATTCTGTGCATATCGGGCGCCACGTCCACAGCGTGATTCCACAGAGCTGGAGAGCAAACAGCAGCCAAGCTATACGAATAACATTAGCTATAAGCGCAATGCTGAGCGTTCGGATCCCTACAGGAATCGCTATGAAAATGGTGAGCAGAGAAAGAGGGAATTGCTTGAATTCTTTTCTCTAATTGGTTTTCTCTAACCACTGCAGAGGTCGCTGTGCGCAGCTATCATGGACAGGACAATCACTTAGCGCCATTGCCAAAGTCGTACAAGCACAAGGTCTCATCCTCGTCCTCCTCCGCTGCGTCCTATTTGAATGATTACAAATACAACTACCATGTTCAGGATTCAATTGGCAAAGCGGCACCACCGCCCGCTTCTGCCTCGCTCGTTGTCGAATCGGACTTGTCCTCGGAGTGGCAGGTCGAGTCCGGTTGTCATTCCAATTGCATGACAGAGTCAATGGGCGTACAGGCGGTTAGGTCACGGCACACGGGTCGACGCAATATACAGTTATGCACGCACAAGGTGAAGCCATGCGAACGCCTCCAAACAGCGGCCGAATATGCTGAACAAACTTGCGCCAGATATAAGCTGAAAGTGCGTGGACTATCCGGTCATGGCTCCCAGATCTCGGCCAGCATCACGGAACCGGATCGCAGTTGCCGTGTCGGCTGTCAGGATGAGCATATCAAGTATCGCTATTATCTGGTCAATGGCATCAATGGTCACTTTCCCATTGGCACGCGCTGCTCTCAGGTGGGCAGGCGATATTGTGTGGATGGCAAGTGTCTGGAGTTCGGTGCGGATAAACTGCTACTGCAGCAGTCACACATTAGCTTGGCACTCTTCCGGAATAAACGTGAGGCATTGAGGCGAAAAAAGCGCAGCTTCCTCTACTACGATCCGGTCAATATAACCGAAACAATTAGCCAGGACTTTCTCAACAACATTGTCAACAGTATTATAGATTTTGAAAGGCAACATCAGGGTAGGTAACCGATTGGATAATCATGGATATAATTAATAATTATACAGATATTGAACTATCCAATTGTTCCTAGTTCGATCTATTTATTTGCCTGCATAGCTCTTCAATCTGTTTATCCGTTGACCAAGATTGTAATACATTTATCCATTATCCATTTATCCATTATCCATTTATCCATTCATTTATTTATCCACTTTTTTTTATCCATCTATACATTTTTAATTTTTTATCCACTTATCCATATATGCTTATATCCATTTCTAATTCAAATTCATATTCAAGTAATATTTGATCCATTTATCCGTCTTTTCATTGATTTATTTATAAATATATATCTATCACACCTATCTTCTCATTTAATTAACTATTTATCCATCCCTTTACTCCACATAATCATATATAAATATATATTTACTTTCTCTTTTACAGACATTTCCTCTGACAACATCGAATTATCCAATCCTATACACGTCTCTGCGGACGAATTAAGCAACAATTAAATATAATTTTATTCTGGTTATATGTACATCTCTGTCTCCTTCTGCATATACATATATGTATGTATTTCTTGTATTTTATGTAGTTCATATAGTTTCTGTGGCTGCCGTTCTGCATAGACTGCCCCCACCCGCCCAAGGCGTTCTCAAAAACAAAATCCCTAGTAATTTAAGTTCTAGATGTAAAACTTTAACTGCAAATTGTACGAATATTAGTTGAAATAAACGTGCGTGAATGTGACTGAAATAGGTTCGAAATGCTAACTGAATAAATAAATAAATATATTTTATACATATATATTATAATATATTTTTCCATTTATTATAGCCACATATATGATTTTATTCAACTCCTTAGCATTATTTCCTATTAAAAATTCATAGTTTCTGGCATTTCCTGATTTTACATACAAATATACAAACAAATGAATTGGAAATCTCAGCTGACCTTTCACATTCTAATAATAATTATTCAGGTGACCCCAAAAAACAAATCATCAAATTAAATGTTTTTGTTGTTCTTCGATATCGTCTTTAAATAAAAATGACTTTTCAAATTGTGTGTGGCACACTTTTAGGCTGGCCGATAAAACGCTGCACAAGGCGCACAAATGTAGACACGCATTACAAACACACACAAACACACACACACACTTGTAAATACTCTCTACAGTAAGCCACGCCCACACACACACACACAGGCTGAGCGCCTAGCACTCGTCTGCTCATCCATTGTGTTACCAATTTTGGCGTTTGCATGCAAACACCCGCAGCCATTACCAATATTCAATACCAAAAAGGGATAACAACAACAACAACTGCACACACACACACACACGTACACTCGAGTCATTTGTCTGTGTGTGCGTGCGCTAGAAATTAGATAAAAACACCTACAAAGCGCTGAATATGCCGCAGTCGACAACTAAAGCGCGCTCCGTGCAAACCGAACCCAAAAAAAAAAAAAAACTAGAAAATAAAGAAAAAAACTGAACGGAAAATTGAGGAAAAATTTCAAGTGCTTCAACTTGTGTATGTGGACTGTGCTTGTGTTAAGTGCTTTTTGGCCTTTACATTGTAAACTTGACCAGTGTTTGGCCTGTGGCAAGTTCAATGCACCAGCTGCTAACAAATCGCGTGTGTGTGTGTGTGTGCGTGCGCGTGGCATTTGCATATATCAAATGCATTCATTGTTCATTTACAAATCGAAATAAAAATTTCAGTGTAGAACTAAGTGCTATTAACGGTTAATTAGCCGTTGTAATTGCTGGTCATTTGGCATTGACATTTTGATGGGTGCTAGACCCCAGCTCTCTCTCTCTCCCTCTCTGTGTGATGTACCCTCCCTGGGGACTCATTCAATTTGGGTCACATGCCCAGATAATTGACTTAGCCTTCAAGGCTTTTACAATTTGTTCCTTAATTTGGTCATAAACACGCAGTTCGCAAGACAGCCAAGTGGGAAAACTGTGTCAATTGGTTTTCCAATTTTTTACAATTTTATTTCATTTTACTCGTTTTTTGTTTTTCTATTTTTTTTTGCGCACGCAATGTCCTTTTGGACACTTGGCGCTCAATTAGTCATTCAGAAAATATTCAATTCAAGCCATTTGGCAGGCGGCTGCAGTTGTTGGTTGAACTGAAAGTTCACACAGCATTTGCTGCCACGTGCTAGACAAACACTCAAACACTACACCTACCCAGGTCCTTCCTGCCTAGTACACAGGACCTTGAAGTCCTGCTCTACTTTTGATAGTTTTTGTTATTTTTTTACGAAATCGAATTATCGACCTGTATCTAATTGGTTTGTTTTCGTTGTCGTCGCCAGCAGGTGCGGCAATTGAATGTATGTACATATGTTAGTTGCTTCATTAGGCGCCGCTGCCCACAAAAGTATGCAATGCTTTCTGTTCCTTTCAGAACTGCTGTCGTTGCCCCCAATAGTATGCTATAAATTAAAAAATACATTTTTATATGCATAGAGTAATAGGTTTAAATATGTATGATTTAGCAGACATTTACTCTGTGTTTTAGTTTTTTTTTTTTTTTTTTACTAATTCTGGCTAAAGTGCAAAATAATTAAAATTTCTGTTGATATTTTTTGAAATGTTAGAAGTCTAATTCATATTAAATTTTTATGGAATATATAATCCATATATATGAACTTAAGCTGGCTTTATCCTAAATTTTAAAAATATTTAAGAACATTCATTATTGAAAAAAAAAATAAATAAATAAATAAATAAAGTGTGCCTTCATTTTCTATAATTAATAATTTCATAAATGTTGAAATATATTTTGAAGTCTTTGAAGTATATTGCATATTAAATTTGTATAAGATATGTATATAATACCTAAAGCTGGCTTTCTTTCAAATTTAAAATATTTTAAATTATTTAATTTATCAAGTAATATATATATTTTAGTGTGACTTTATTTGGCAAGTGTTTATAGAATGTATAATATTTTAAAAATATTTTCATACAATTTTATTTTTAATTTTTTAAATTATATATCTTTTTATTTATTAAATATTAAAATATTGATATTAAAAGTGTTTATTAAATATTTAAAATTAATTTGGAAAGTGTATAAGCATGTGATATATTTTAATAAATTTTAAAATATACTTTGTTAAAAAAATATTTAAAATTAATTTTCAATTTATTATATCAAAAAGTTATATTTCTAAAATGGCAGCTCCATTTAAAATATATTTCAATTATATTTATTTCATATAAATACAATTTTATTGTTATTATTAAATTAAAAGCAAATATATTTTTTTATTCATTTTATTTTAGTTTAATTTTATATTTAATTAATTAAAATTGATTTATAATAGAAATTTAAACAAACCAAAGTCACTTTTAGCTAGACCTCTCTGGCCCTATATACCCATCTATCTAAGCTATCTATAGTTGCATTGAAACTAGGCTGAGCATGTTTACATATGGTATCCGCCCCCCATACAAGTGTTCTGGCCATTCATATTTAATGCAATGGCACGCGATTCGCGCACTGCAATTGGCCAAATGAAAGGCAAATAGCCGGCTGCAGGCTGAGCTGAGCATTGGCAATTGTTGAGTGACCGCAACAGACATTCACATACAATGCGTATTGACCAGCAGCTAAAACTAAGCGACAGACCAGACGTCGTTGAACTTGCAAAGCCAACGGACGAACTAGCGGACAAAAAAAAAAAAAAAAAAAAAAAATTAAAAATAAATATTTATAAATTAAAATAAAATCTGAAAAAATAATTGTGAAAAATTTGTGATTCAAGGAAAAATAGAAAACAGAAATAAAGGAAACATGTGTCGTTTGAATCGCGACTGGAGCAATGTGCAGAGTCGTGGACTTTAAGCGTTTTGGTGTTAAGAAATTTGTGGCACAAGACGTTAACGGTAACTGCTTGAAGGCATGCCACCAAAGCGTAGACGTAGATTTCATGGACTCTATTACCATTCATCGCCGCCAAAGGGTGAGTTCATTATGAAATTATGAATAGAGCTGGGATATTGAGTGCCATTCGTATTCATTAGTTGTGCACACCTAATTGAGCCAATTATAATTGATGTGTGTGTGAGTGCCAGCCAATTAAGTAACACATAAGGGAATTCCATAGAGTGAGAGAGCGAGAGTGTAAGGGAGAGAGAGGGGGAGAGTACGACATGCGTGACAAAGCGCAGACATGGCCAAAATTTGCATATTGCGTGAGTCCCCAATGTCAGCTCAACAAGTAAAGCCAACTGGCAGGACTTGATGGAGTGGTTCGAACAACAGCAACTGGCGACGACATTAAGTGGCAAACGCTAATGCGCCATTTCCGTGGCAATTGTTGCCCTTTTTTTTTTCGTATTTTATTTTGCCACACAGAACTCTGTGGCAAGCGATTCGAGCAACACTCGAATCTAATTTACATGTGTGTGCTAAATATATGGCCAAGGCTTACAAATAAACCAAAGGCGAGGCAATAAAGAATAGTTCTTGCTAAATATTTACATGTGTAGCTAATGAACAGGTTGCTCACACGAGTGGCTCTAGAGCAACTTAATAGCGTGCATATCCTATATGAGGAAGTTTGCTCTTGAAGTCGTAGTATATACGTATCTATGTAGTTAGAGACTAGCAAAAACTGAGGTAATTAGCTAATTTTATTACTTTCTTTTAGAAGTGCTAGAGAGAGAGGGAGTGAGTGAGAGAGAGAGTGAGTGAGAGAGAGAGTGAGTGAGAGAGAAATAGAGAGAGAGAGTGAGTGAGGTAGCGACTTCAAAAGGGAATTTCCTCATATAGTTCATTTAATTTATAGTATAAATGTACTTGAAAGATTATGTGAAAAAGCTACATTTTATTTGTGGACGATAAAAAGGTACTAAAAACTCGAAGGTGAGAGAGAGAGAAAGGAGAGGAACAGAGCAGGGAAGAGCGATAGAGTAAAGGAGAGAGTTAGATTGGGAGAGAGTTAGATTGAGAGAGAGAGATAGGCAGTGAGGAAGTCAGAGAGTGAGAAGGATAGAGAAGAAAGAGAGATACAAAATAAAAGAGAGAAAGCTTGAGAGAGAGAGAGAGAGAGAGAGAGAGAGGAGAGAGGAAGATATTAATATAGAAATAATATAATTAATATAATATATAGAAAGATAGGAAAGAGAGAAAGAGATATAGAAAGGCAATGAGCAAGAGTCATTTCTTTTTAATGGAAGTTAAAAATAGTGTTCAAGTCTAGTATAAATGCCCATGAGTTCTACTAAAACATGCATATAATGAGCTGATATTTAATCTTATGGAAATCAAAGTAACTAACTATGATATTATAAATCTCTCGGTAAACTAAGTCACTGAGAAGAGAGAAGAGTAAGTGATAACGTTCCCTGCTAAAAAGTGATAAAAAGTCGATTTAGATTTTCGATAGAGACGTACATATATTCATAGTTTCCGCCTTGACACCTGCAGGAAGCATTACAGGTATCCAATTAGTGGCTATCACAAATCTATCGTCCAGCTGATACTCATGTTAGCCTTTGCTAAAGACATCATAGTTAGATGACACTCAAACAGACCAATGAGCTTTCACTCGATAGAGAGTCAGTTCTTAGTGATGGCAGATAAGAAAGCGGTAAAAAAAGCGATAACGTCATAATAAAACTGCTAGCACTCTCACCTGTATATAAATAGAGTACCAAACATGTAGCGAACTTATTTACTCAGAAAATAGAGGAAAAATAGGTGAACGACAGGACGCAATTACCGCCCACCTTGGCCACCATGGCAAAAAGGGCACAACAGAAGCAAAAAAAAAAAAAAAAAAAATGAAGAAATGGAAAGAAAGCTGAGAAATAACACATTGAGCTGTCCTAAATTCAACACCTTGCTTTGGTCAGCCACGTTAGTTGCCTGGCACACGCAATACGAAGCACAACTAACGGCTGCAGAGAGAAGTCCTTCAAGCAAATAATAGAGCACATCAAGTAGGCAGTTCATTCCGAAGGCCCTTTCATAATTAATCAAGCATAGCAAGCACATATATGTACACAATAATCAAGCACAAATATATATATATATATATACTTATACAAATAGATTTATAAGCAATATTTATAGCATTGAGAAACAAACTGATGATGTCTGATTCACTTGCAGTCATGCCAATGAATGGACAGGCGGCGGGCCAGAATGGACGCAAGCGACGTGACAACGACGGTGCGTATGAGTTATATTTTTTTGTTAATATTTTGTTAAGGTACCTCGATATACTCTAAAGCTTCTGCCGAAGGCTCTTCGTCAGCTGTCACTTTCCCAAATCACTGCTCAATATTTCAAGAGTCTCACACGCCTTGCATAGCAAATGCAACGACCTTCAAGGTCTTAACGAAAAAAAAAAAAAAAATGAACGAAATTTCCTGAGAAAATTTGCAAGTAAAGAAGAAGAAAAAAAAACGAGCTAAAGTAAATTCACAAAGTTGTTGAGACTTTAAGTTGAGCATTTGCTTAGCTTTTAATTTCGTTTTTTACTTGCAAATTGCATGCAAACACGAATAGTCAAAAAAAAAAAAAAAAAAGAAAAACTTTTGCCGAAATCGAAACCGGAAAAGCGAGCGGCGAAGGGCAATGTTTGGCTGGGGGTGTGGAAGGTGATGGGCGTGTCTGGTACTATGCAAATTCTCGTTGTTAAATTAATTTTTGACTACACTTGGATTTTCATTTACATTTTTTTTTTTCGAATAATAGATTTCTCGGTGAAGCTATCGACCATCCGCATCTGGATGCACGAAAAGGATATTGGCAAGCTGACGCGCATTTTGTGGGCGGGCCAGGGACAACGCCTCTGTCAGCAGGCAAGCAATAATGGGCGTGTCAAGCGATTTCTAGCCGCCGTGCCGCACGTCATGGTAAGCCCCATTATGACTGACTTGTGCGCTTCTCCAATTGAACTGAACTGCCTCTAGAATGCCACCAAGGATCTGCATCAGGCGGTGATCGATAACAATTTGGAGACACTGCAAATGCAGCTGGAGCCACCGGTGCCGCCAGCTCTGGTCACGGCCAAGGATAGCAATGGCCTGAATGTCATACATAAGGCCGCCGGTTTGGGTCATACCAAGATCTTGGAATATCTGGTGGGTCTTTGGCCAGAGGGCGCACACGAGATCGACATCACGGGCAAAACGCCCTTGCATTGGGCAGCCAGTGCCAAGAACAATATGCGCTGCTATACGCTGCTCACACAGGCCGGTTGCGATGAGGAGGCACTGGATTATGTAAGTAGCATAGATATATAATAATAAAAGTCCATATGCGTAAAGCTAAAGAATTTATACATAACTGGCGAAGGTCAAGTTCTTAATAAACTTTTCACATAGCTCGCTCAATTACTACCTCAAGTACTATTTGACACTCCATTTACATATTTTTCGACTCAAATTTATAGAAAATGAAGACCCCTTCATACTATCGCCATAAGCCACATGAAATCGAGCGAGCTTTTTTGGTTTATGTGCCGGAGGCGCCGCGCATCTCCCCAGATAGCGTCACCGATTGGGAGGCGCTGAGCGATGATAACGATAGCAATGCTGGCGGTGACGCCAGTCGCAGCAGCAGTAAGCAGGTAAGACAGAGAGAGAGACAGAGAGAGAGACAGAGAGAGAGAGAGAGAGAGAGAGAGAGAGAGAGCGCGAGCGCAATGTCTATGGCTAAGGCTGTGGCTTTGCTGCTTGGCTAATTTGATAAGCTTATGTTCTCTTCAATAGAAATTGGCCATTAAGCCGGCAGTCATTGAGAATGGTCGTAAATCGTTGGATGACAGCGCTGAGAATACCTCCGAATTGGACACGAATGATGGGTAAGTTGTTTGTTGGCAAACACCTTTGACATTGACTTGGCCTTTGGCATGGCCAGCTTTATGATGCGCTGCGAGGGGTGGTTGAGTTGGGGCTGGCTAAAAAGGCTTTTGCTACGTTTTTTTTTTTTTTTTTTTTTTTGGTTTCTTTTATGTTCTGTTGGTTTGGGCATGGCTTTTGAGAGTTTTTTGCATTTTGATCAAAAATCGAATCGAAATCCACGCAGTACCAGCGCCATTGAGGATGATGAATTATCCAAAGCGGATGCGGATGTGAATGGAGTTGCCGATGCGGATGCCGATGCGAATGCCGTTGCGGATGCTGATGCAAATGCATCGCCGCCGGGTCAACAACGTCGACCGGAAACACCGGCAGCTTTTGCCACCACTGACAATGGCAACGACACAGCCGGCGAAACCGAAAGCGAACCTGAGGTAAGTCCCTCGATGCTAGCAAAGGCCTAGAGCCGGAGATCCTGTTTTGATTTTTGCTGTTTAGATGCTTTGCACCCTGCGCTTTTGCTGTACAGTTCCTTAGTTCTATTACTTTTTGGATCCATTAGTTAAGCGAATAGCCGCAGCTGCAATCGTTCGTCTTAGTTGCTGTCAAAGTAAGCTATTGTCGGCTATGATGCGGCTTTCTTTTTTGCCCCAGCCACATACACACACACACAGACATTGAAAACAGAAATACACTCACACTGATGTCCTGCTAAGCTATGAAGTGCGTAGGTAAAGGCTCTTTGATAATATTCTCTATGGAACTTTAGGTTTGTGTGGCTTTAGCTATATTTTCTTTAAGTCTTTACGACTCTGTTGAGAGTGTATTGAAGATATTTCATATATATCTTCATATATATTCATCATTTATATATTTGCTTTGAAGTTAGAGGCGCTCTTCTATAGAAATTATAGAAATTGATCTTTTGGCTATAAATTGGCCATGAATAAACCAAGAAATGTGCTTGGAACTTTTTTTTTTCAGAAATTTTCTACAATTTCTCATACATATAAACCTATGATAAAAATATTTTTTAATTGGATAATTTTAGCCAATATACTTGAAACTATTAGCTACTAGCTAATTGCTAGTGAAAGGACTTTATAAATACTATCAATAAATAGAGCAAATGTCTTGCAAAGACATTAAACATCATTTATATATATATGATGTATGTAAGTTGTAAGATATTATCCTTCAAGTCTCAACCTACATTTAGCTAAGCAAAATATTGTTTTTATTAAGAAAGCAATAAATTGACGATATAGGCACACAAATCATTTTTACCCAAACTGTATATAAAAACAAAATACACACACACACAAATACAAAAAAAAAAAAAGATAAAGAACACGCATATTAAGCGCTTCTGTCAGCTCGACTGATCAATGTAGATACAAAAAAAAAATAAATAAATAAATAAAAAATAAAAATAAATTAATTACAAAATTACAACTTAGAAAGTGTTCACAAAGGAAAGCAATCAGTCGACAATTGTTTACTTTTACAGAATATTGCAAGAGCTGTAAGCGCTGATGAAGCTGAAGTTGAGCCCGAGGCAGCGGAGCCGGCGGTGGATGGCGTTGAGGCAGAGGCGAGTGTAGAACCGATTGAGAATGGAATTATGGATGATGCTGAGAGTGAGCAAAATGCAAACGAAAAGACTGAAGCGATTGTGAATGAGAACGAAACGGAAAAGGAAACGGAAATGGAAATTGAAACGGAAGCGGAAGCAGAGGCGGAGACGGATATGCAGCAGCAGCAAGAAACAGAAACTGCAGCAGAAGTACACGAAGAAGAGATTGAAGATGAGAAGGCAACTGCAGATGCTGCTGCTGCTACTGCTGCTGCTGAGGATGATGAAGTGGAGGAGGACGACGATGAGGTACAGATTGGCTTGCTTTAAATGCCAATTCATGTGCAGTCAGATCAAATTGTTTGAACGATTCGATGTTTTGTTGTGTGACGTTTGCTCAAAGCGAATTGTTTTCCCATTTTATGTTGTTTTCAAATTGTGAATTGTATAAAAAAAAATCTAAACAAAAAAAAAAACAAAAATTAGCTCAGCTGCTGGCACACAAATTCCTAACCAAATATATACATATATCTATATGTATAGCTAAATTATGTACAACAACAACAACAACAACAGCAACAGCAACGTAGCCGCAACAGCAACAACTACAACAATAACTAACACAGCTATATATACATATATCTAACTCTTGTCTATATACGATATACGAATTGCTTAGTAAATGCTAGAAATGATTTTTCGTGTATTATCCCATATTGATATCTAACTAAACATATATATTTTGTAAACGTGTGTTAAAATTTCTTATTCTAATTCTTAAACTTAACTCTTAATTAAAAAAAGTAAAGAAAATATCAAAACTCTGCAATAAAGTAAACGCAACTCATGTGTTTTTGTTTATGTTTTGCACTCGAACTCAATTTCCGTCTTACTTTCCATTTTCCATTTTGTGTATGTCTCTCGCCCACCACACTACACTACACTTTCTCTCTCTCTCTCTGCCCCTTCCTCTAGATCTAATCAATGGCTGCATTTTGAAATTGTTTTTGCGCATATCGATTGGGCAAACGAAACCAAATCAGCAGCTGTTTGGCTGCAGATACACTTTCAATGCAAACTTTTATTTATTATTATTATTTTTTGCTTCCTTTGTTGTAGGAAGAGGGTCGTACGTATGTGCATCTATAAATATAATCGTATGTGTGCCTCTGATGCTCGTGTGTGCTCTGGCATTTCACTTTCGCTTGGCATGTCCTTCATCCCTGACGTTCGCCTCTGGCTGTCAGGCAGCCATTCAAATGGCAACTGAGCATGCAATACGTCAAGAACAGTTGTAAACGTTAGATATTGCAGACATACATATATATATATATATATATATACTATATATCCATATATGTTAGAGATTCATATTCTGCAATTTATTACATTCAATTTGTTTATACACATTTGCGTGGGCGTTTTTGCAGCAGGCAACAACATTTTAATGACTACAGATCGTATCTGTGCTTGACTGCAAGGTAATCAAGTTAATGCAGCGTAAGCGCAATATTACGTATACGACAAGGTATTGCAGCTGCAGTTGCAGCAGCAGCAGCAGCAACAGCAGGAGGAGTTACAGCAGCAGGAGGCACCGATTCGCACCACTCCATTGTACACACTCCATTCCCAATCACCTCCCACTTATGTCGTAGTTGTTCTTAGTCCTGTGTTTCGTATCCTTGTAGCACACTCTTTAACTAGCTCTTAGCTGTTTAGCTTTTCAAGCTAACCGAATAAATGCGCAAATTCTCTGCAGGATGTGGTGGCCGCCAAGCCGGCGCGTACACAGGAGGCGGAGCAGCAACTGGTGCAGGACAACGATGGTGGCGATTCGCTCACATCGTCGCTGGCCATCGAAGGCTTCGTGCAGGGCGCCGCCGAGGATTATACAGTTCAGTCTCAAACATCAGCAGCTTATGATGAAGTGGATGAAGTATAAGCGGCTAAACCTTTTTTCTATCTCCCATCTGAAAACTAAATACCAAATAATGCTCTCGCCCTATTTTATTTGCCCACACGAAATTGCCAAATTGAAAATTCTTCTTCTTCTTCTACATTGATTTTCCTTTGACTTTCCTTTACGGCACCGTTTCACCCGCTTTCACTTTATGCGCACGAAACTGTTGTCGCTTGAGCTCCATTGGCCACAACAGAGTTTATCTCATGCTTTCTTCACAGGATGCCCGCTTGCAGCAGATCATTGAGTCCGGCGACATGGAGCAGCTGGCCGAGATAGTGCTAAATGGCGAGGGCGGACGACTGTTGGGGCTCAAGTCCAAGGAGCCGGAAATACAGGCCTTTCTCAACAACGTGCCCAGCTACATGGTCTGTACATTGCCTTTGCTCTTTGCTCTTTGCTCTTTGCTTTGCTTTGCTTTATTTATGTGCAATTGTCCACTAATTGCTGCACTTGCTCAACTTGCAGGAGAAAATCCATCGCGTGCACGATGCGGCACGTGACGGCAGTTTGTTGGCGTTGCAGCAGGCGCTGGATCGCCGGAAGTTTGCCATTGCTAAGGACGACATATCACCAAATGGCGCCACGCCGTTGCACGTTGCCGTTCTCTTTGGCCACAGTGGTAAGTAAGAGATTGGGGAATACTATGGGGGGGGGGCTATATATACCCCAATCAACTCTGTGTGCCTGTGTCACAGTTTTGTTCAGCTGGTTCTAAACCCAAACCAACCCTTAGATATTGTACGCTATTTGGCTTCACGCTTTCCGGAGACCATGGCAATTACGGATAATGACGGACGCACGCCGCTGCACTATGCGGCCACAATTAAGGACAATGGCCACTTCTACAATGTCCTGTCGCAACTGGGCGCCGATCCAAAAGCTGTCGACAAGGTATACATATATATGCTAAATAGAACACTCTTGCATAATTAACAGCTAAAGGCATTAGAGTAACTCTTTAATTTAAGATATTTTGTATGGTAAGCAGAAAGCACTAGAGTTTGTAGCTAGATTATCCTTGTACTGTTAAAAACTTTATGTAAGCTAGGCCAGGCCAAACACAGCCAGTCTAATGAAATGGGAAAATCCATTACGTTGTGAATATAGATATAGATTTATATATAGATATGTATATAGATATCAGTACTAGTGCATATCCATATAAGTTGATTAAGTCATAGAAAAGAGGAGCAAGAAACACATAGAAAAAAACTTATATATATATATGTACATATGTATGTGAGTGAATATATTATAGAAATCATTTGAGCTCAAATTCAAACTTATATGAAAGCAACTGTAATTAGTTTGTACGCTCTATTCACGAGATCATACTCACACGCTCTCGCTCTCGCTCTCGCTCTTGCTCTTGCTCTTGCTCTCAATCTAGCTTTCGCTCTCGTTCTCGGTCTCCTTCTCGCTTCGCCTTCGCTTTGGTGTTCGGTTGAGCGTTTTGCCTTGAACTATTCGTGTGGCGCTCTTTTTTTCGAACATCGTGTAGAGAACGAAAGAGAGAGAGAGAGAGAAATTGACGCTCGCACACACACACACTCAACTGCGCTGTTGATGTGTGTTGATGCGAAAACAAAAGTCGCATACCAATACATATACAAAGACTTAAATCAGCCAAACTCGCGGAGAGTAATCAGAGCGAAAAAAAATAGTTTCTGTGCGTGCGTAAACGAATTCAATTAACCGCTGCAATCGTTTGCTCTCAGAGATTTCTTTTTTTTTTTTAAGTGTGAGTGAGAGACATTTATTTGCAGACATTGAGAAACGATCAATAAATATTTTGCGAGCTTAGCTAAAACTAATTAACTATGCACCCAGAGTTTTAGGCTCTAATGTAGACGCAGCGCAATAAATGAAAACTAAGCAGCAAGACTTAAGCAATTCATTTTGCTAAATTTTTTTGTTAAATTTTATGCATGTATAGAAAAGCTGTAACATAATTCGTTAATCTAATAATGTGATTGCTTTTAAACAATTTTTATTTTATTGATTCATAAACTTACCAATGTGATTGCTTTTAAATAATTTCATTAAATTTATTTTAATATTGTTTCAAGCTAAAGTAAATTTTTAGCTCTATTTCTGGCTGATGTCTATACTTGATTTATAATTTAAATAAAAATCTGTTGTCAAAAGATATTTTTTAAGGAATATTTGAATGCCATAAACACACCCTCTAGCAGAGAATTGATATGTAAAAACTGTTTCACTTTTCATTATTGCTTCTGTTAATAGCTCAATTAATGTGCTTTAAAAATGTACTCCGGTATATAAGCTGTTTAAGCATAACCTTCTTCCCTCCTCATTTTCTATTCAGCTGGAAAAATCAACAGCTGTTTTAGCCTTCTACTCCTTTCGACTGTTAGCATTGAAACGGCTTAGCCATAGACTTGAAACTATAAATTAAGTTCAGAAAATGGGTCAAGTTAAGGCCTATGTGACATTCATTTAGGTTAGGCAGTTAGTCAAAGAGCCTTGTCTTCGAACTTGAATCAATATCGTTTATAAATAAGAGATTAACCAAACGGCATATATTTTATTTAAAAATTCTACACGCAGCTGGGCCATACGCCCGAGTTCTATGTGGATATGGAGAAGTCGAAAGATGTGCTAACCTATAGTGAGCTGCTGACTGTATTTGGGGCCGAGGAGCTCGAGAACCAGTTGCTCAGTGATCAAGGTAAACAGTCATTTATCCATTTTATTTTGCATAATTTCTGTTTGCTTTGCTGTTTGGCTTTGGCATTGTTGTTATGGCACGCACAATAAACAAACTCACACACACACACACACACAGACACACTCACACATATGCATAGACACACACTTGACTAGTCATCAAAAGGCACTCGCAGTGAAAATAATTAAATACGTTTTTTTTTTGTGTTTGCTAACCGAAACTTCCGGACTTGATTGGCTGGCTCGTTGACTTTGCCCGTGCCAAACATCGATTTTCAGTCATACACAAACGCACACCTACATACCAATCCACACACACACACAAACACACACACTTATATATAATACGCGTCCTTCGCTGGGTGCGCACTCACGTATTCATACCTCGTATAGACCATATAGTTCGTATAGTTAGTCAACTTTTGGTGGCTAATACGCGCAGTTGGTCTCACAGTTAGCCGCGGACAGTTCCAAACGCATCAAAATGGCGGCAAATCGAGAATTTTTCAATGAGATTATCAATAATATAGATGATATTTTCGGTATGTAAATGATACGGGCAACATCTTTTAGTTCAAGTATTTTTTTGTTTAATTTAATTAAAAGTAGAATTAGCTGAAGTTGAATTATTCAGAAGACTGACGTAGCTATTCTGATTTCATTTGAAATATTTACAAGAATTTCTAGATATATAGTAGTAGCAATTATATGGGCTTAGCTAAAGAACTCTTATCAAAAACGAGTGTCAAAAATAGCTATTCAATAACGTTTCTTGTTTTTATAGATCTTAGGCAGTGTTGGCATCTTATGTGTAAATAATATTATAATAAGTAATAGAATTATAATAATAGTTAAAAGTCAGCCAGAACACATATCTTACAAAATATTATTACATTAAAATATTTTGAATAAAAATAAATTTAAAATTAAAATAAATACAAACTTAACTTTTTTTAATTTTAACAAGAAAAAAATATATAATATGTATAGCAGTTAATATGAATAAAGAATATTTAAAAGTAAAATTAAATTTTAAAAAAAAAATAATTTAAATAAAAAAAAAATTAACTAAACTAAACTAATTTGAATAAAGAAAACATATTAGAAAAATTATATAAAAAATAAACAATTTAAATAATTAAAAAAAAAAATAAATAAATTATAAAAAAAAAATAAATAGGAAAAAATAAAATATAATTAAAGCTAAATATATAAAAAATTAAAAAAAGATTAACTAAGTTAATTATATTTTTGGTTGGCAAAAAAAAAAAAAAAAATGTATATATATTTTTTTTATATATTTTTAAACTCCTATCTATTCAATGTTTAATATCATTTCAAATGTGAGCTAGACAACTAGATAATATAATTAAATATTTGTTGAGCTAATTGCCTGACATTTCAGAATAATAATAGAATAGAGTTTAATATTTTTAGTCAGCTATTTAAAGCCAAAGCCTTTTGAAATATTGTGTCATATTTCATAGCATTATTGAACCACACAAACATGAATAATATATGCCCATATACACTAATTTACAAGACCTCATCAATCACACTCTCAACTTGAACTACATTTGCACCTGTTTGAGCACATGCGCCTATTTTTAGCACACACACACACACCTACAAACACAACACACAACAAGTCTCTTGAGCTGCTCTGTGTTCGTTACCGTGTCTCTCTGTCTGTGTCTGTGTGTTTGTTGGTATTACAACTAGCCCGCTGTGCTGTACTGATAATCATCAAACAATTACACCCAACGCTGCCCAACAACAACAACAACAACAACAACAACAACAACTCAAACAACGACCAGTGCCCGATGATCTGCATAGCGCTCGTCGTGAGCTCCAGGATGGTGAAATTGCACGAACTCTCGAACGTTGCTTCAGCGTCATTACGGAGTCTGGCAAACTGTTGAGCGCTTCGACAGCTTCGGCCTTGTCGCATCGCAAGCCATTGAGTGCCTCCTCGCTGCAGCTGTCGGTGACGAGCTATTTGAGTCGGTTTCTCAAGCGTCCTGTCTATGAGAAGATCAAACGTCGGCAAACGCGTCTGGATCACAATCTCTTCGATGTGCTGTGGCCGGCAATGCGTAAGACGTCGAAGCTGCGCCACCTGGAGGAGGATATCAATTGTGGCATTATAGCGCCCGATTTCGATGTGTTTGTGGTGTTTCAGGAGTTTCTGGTGCCGCTGCTCAAGGACATGCACTGCCTGAGCATCGATGCAGAGTTCAAGCCGCAGCCGCGACTCGCCTACTTTCCCATGGATAATGGCGAGCGCCTGAATACGGCTGCCTTTGTCTACGACGACGAGTCGCAGCTGGTGACGCGTTGCATTGTGGAGGCTTCACGGAATCTGGATCAGCTGGAGCTGCCACTGAATCTGACCATTGGCCAGATCGAGCAGGCCGAACGCCTCATGATGGGTCGCATATTCACGGCCAGCTTTGCCGAGGCCATTGGCGAAACAGAATCGGGCAGCTATTATACGCTGACAGAGCTCTTGGAGCCGGACTCGGAGGTGGCCAAAATGCTCAGCAGTCTGGGTCTAATGATACCGCTGCTCGATGGCAAAGATCTGGTCCAGGCAGCCGAGTCGACGGCCTTCAATGGTGCACTGTGGCCATATGGACGTGGTGTCTACGTCAACTCTGCCCACAATATGGCGCTGTGGCTCAACTGTCAGGAGCATTTGCGCGTCATCTCCGCCAGCAGTGCCAAGGAACCGGCCGATATGGGCGCCACCTATACACGAGTGGGTCGTGCTGTTACCTATCTGGAGACACAGCTGCACTTCAAGGAGAGCTATCTGCTGGGCTATCTACAGTCACGGCCATCGTATCTGGGCACAGGTCTCAAGATGACCACCATTGTCAAGCTGCCCAATCTGATGAAGGAGTTGGACAATTTGCGTCATCTATGCTCGGTGCGTGGCCTTAGCATGGTCACCAATCGATTGTCCAAGCTAACTGTGCGCCTGATCAATATGCAGAGCATGGGCATTGTGGAATATGTCCTGTTCCAGGACTATTGCACAGCTGTCACCAACATCCTGTCACTGGAGAAGGACATGTCGCTAACGAACTCCAAGCACATTGCCACCATGCTGGTGAAGATCTTTAAGCGCAAAAAGAATAGCATAATCGATCGAAACTAAAACCAATTGAGATATATACAAGCCACAACAGATACTTAATGAAAAAAAATAAACACAATTCATACATTAATCAAATTCAATTTCTATTGTAAATACAACAGAGCACAATAATAAAATACAAACAAATGCAAATTGTAATATACATATATATATATAGCTATATATATAGAATACATATATACAGCTACTCGATCGATTAAATAATTAATTAAATATCAAAAAATACCAAAAAAATACCAAAAAATACCAAAAACCACATCCTTCGCTTCGGCCGCAAACGTCGCACGCAAAAAGTTTTCATGAGATACACGTACGTACCTATTGCTCCTGCTACACCCCGCAGCTAACCCAGATCCTGATTAGCAATGTGTACCGTTCTTTGATATGATTTGCCTCAATTATCAGTTACAAAGTAGTTGTCAAACTCGACTCTCGCTTTGTATATATATAATTAGATATATATATATATATAGTATATATAATTTATATTGCATGTACTTAGATGTTATGCTAATCTTTGGCTTCTCTGCATTCACAGGTCAGTCACAGCCCGTTACCTTTAAGGCCAATCCCATTTTTAAGACGGAACAGGGCAAATATTTAGCAGACAGTAAGTGAAGCATCATCATCATCATCATCTTCAGTTCATTTCATTTCGATTAATCAAATTTCCTTTGTCAGCTCTGGCCGATCCCTTGATCAAAGCCTTGACAGAAATAGCCAATAAACGCCCCAAAGATCCAGTTGCCTATTTAACCAGCTATTTGCAGCAGTTTATGGGTCAACGCAAGGCCATTACAGAAGTCGTTGTCCATTCGGGCAATAGCAAGATGAGCAGCAACTCCACAGCTCTGGCCAACTCCGTCTCCAAGCTGAATGGCACGGGCAAGACCCATGCGGATATTATTGAACTGGATGCACGTTCACTGGCCGAGGATCAGGAGGAGAACGATGAGGATGCTGCATTGGCTGTGCAGCATTTGGAGGAACGTGATGAGCATGGCCAGAGCATGTTGCACTTTGCCTGCGCTCGTTCGCATCGTCGCGGTGCTCTGTACACTCTGATCGAAGAGTCACGCATCGATATCACCTACAGGGATGAGCTATATCGCACGGCCAGGGATGTGGCGCTGCAGGCGAATCAGCCAAACAATGCCACAGAAATCGATCGATATGTGCTCGCCCAAGCAGTGCTAGGTGAGTGGAAAGACTAAACAGTTTAATTTAAATTTAATTTAATTCATTCCATTTTCCAGGTGAAGTGGAACCCTTTGAGCAGCTGGCCCTGCAGGGTTACGATCATATACTCGATGTGGAGGATGAGAATGGCAAGTCGATTGTAGATGTAGTCAAGGAGCATCAGCATGAGGCACTTTCTAGCTTTTTAAATGGTTTACGCGTGCTGGAGGAGACACGCGAGGAACTGCATCAAATGATACGCGATAAGAATATGGAAAGGCTCAAAGAGCTAACCGCTGTGCCTAATGTCAAGTGGCTAATAAAAACCAAAAACTATTACGGTATGAGAGAGAGAGAGAGAGAGATAGGAAGAGGGATGTTTGATTAATTGGTCTGATTTTTTCTATCTTTTAGGTCGCACTGCTCTGCACATAGCCGTGCTAAAGGAGTCGGAGGAAATGGTGCAGCATTTGGTACAGCTTTGCCCCGAGGCGCTCAAGGTTACAGATAATGTAAGTTGAATGTTAAGAGAGATTGTGTTAAAGATGGCAAGGGCAAGCCAAGGAGAATGTAATATTGAAGAGAGATCTGCTCTTCAATCATACTTTCTCCAGATCTCTCTTCAATCTTACTATCTCCTTGGCTTGTCCTTATCATCTTTAACCCAATCTCTTGCTATCTCTCTCTCTCTCTCTCGCTCTCAGCTGGAACGCACTGTCTTGCATTATGCATTGGGCACCAATTTCTGTGAGAGTGTCAGTCGCATTCTTATACAAAATGGTGCCAAACGCACGGCCAAGGATCTCAAGGGTAGACAGCCGAGCTACTACTTCATCAACAAGGCGGACATCTTGCGCCTGCAGGAGGAGGAGGAGGAAAGTCGCTGAGCAATATTTATTTATATATAGAAATACAACTAGCTCTAAGCTGTTCTAGTTCAATAAAAATGAAAATCGTTTAGAAATGCGCGTAATTAACTTATATTCAAACTGAAACTGCTTACATATTTTACACATGCTTTACACGATATCTGCCCAAGTGGCTCATTGTGATAAGTGTGAAGATTTGCTTAAGCCGCCAGGCGATACGCTCATTCATGGCTATGAAGTGCTGCACGTTGGGCAACTTAATTGAAGAACTGTTACATGCTGAGATAAGATTACGACCCTGGCCTTGCTGTGATTCCCATGATTCCCTGTGCGGGCTTCACGACTTTATAGTTCAGCAAGTCTCAGTCACAAAGTCTTATATGAAAACCAGCTGTTTGTATTAAAAAAAATATATATATTTTTAGTATGCAATTATTAAAAGTGTGCATGAAAGCTGTTAGAAGAATTTATCTACTCATTCATGAAAGTGAAATGAATATATTGGTTTTGTGAAATGTATATCTAGCTGTCGCTCTGTCTGCTCGCTCGTTCATTCAGCTGCTATTTAGCTAGAGAAAATTGCTTTAAATATGAAGCTGGCAACATTTTGGCCGTTAATGAGTATTCTACAGTCGTGCAATGCTCGACTGCAAGTTTCTTATTACGTATTATTATATAACTCTTTCAGTTGGCAAATCGAACTTGCTCTTGTGTGAAATTAAGTAAAATATGTGAGATTATTCAGAGTCTCTAGCAGATGAAATATAAAAATATTAATAAATGTGTTGAGGTTCATAAAAGAGTTTTTTATTATTATTATTACTATTATTATATTATTATTTTTATTATTATTATTATTATTATTATTATTATTATTATTATTATTATTATTATTATTATTATTAATATTATATATTATATATAATATTTAAGTTTTATTTCGGAATATTCAAAAGATTTTCTGCCAAACGAATGTGTTAAGATCACGTAAATAATATATATATATATATATATATATATATATATATATATATATATATATATATATATATTATTTTTTTTATTTTATTTCATTTTTAAATATTATATTTATAAGAATATTTAAGTTTTATTTTTGAAAAGAGTCTCTACGAAATGTATAATGTTTAGTATACGTATATTTTAGTTTTATTAGAAAGAATTTTTAATATTCTTAAAATATATTACCACATATATCATATATATATATATATATATATATATATATATATATATATATATATAGAGCATTTAAAAATCATGAAATTCAACTCAATGATCTCTTGAGCTTCAACTGAGTCTTCTGTCTGTCTAGCCATGAGCATTATCTAAGTAAATAAATTGAAACACACAATCAATGAGAGTAAGTATGTGTGTATGAGTGTATGTGTGTGTGTGTGTGTGTATGCATAAATTTCTGTTTGATTTGCTGTCAATGGCCTATCGGAGTATGTGAAATTTACTGATACCAACTTTCAACAAAATTTTGTGTGTAAACGTAAGTGTTGTGCGCTGATTTCCAACTAATGCTAAATATATGAAGCATTGACGTGCAGCTGGCTAGGTGTAAAGCCAGCCGAAAACAATTGAGAGTTTGAGTTGCTTTTTGAAGCTGAACGTGCGCGGTTCTCCAGCTAAAATCGAGCGATGACAACGAAAGTGAACAAGGGTAATAATGCAAAAGCCTAGAATATAGTGATCAATTTAGCCAAGTGCATTAAGTGTGATATCTTGATAATTTCAATCTGTTATATGACTAACATATTTAGTGAATAATATTTGAATATTATATTAAAAAAGTTCTGGATATTTCTGCAATTTGCAATTTACAAAACACATGCTACAGACTTTTACGAGTGCAAAAAGTTTTAGGTTAAGCAAATGACTAAGAGAATATAAATTTTTGTATCGACTAAAATTGATTTATTTATAGAGATCAATTTAATTTTTTTTTTTCATATTCAATTTCGCCTCCTGCTCTTAGGTCCCTGGCTGGGTCAGCGTCATGTGCAGGTATTTTTGCTTTTTCTCTCGATCGTCGTCAATTATATAGCAAAATTCAATGCTGGCGTCGCTGTTGTCGCCATGACCAATGCGGAGAGCACAAATCCCAATTTCCCAGTGAGTATGTAAATGGAATTAGATTTGAACTTACCCTGAATCTTAGGCATTTGATTAGGAATACGATTGGAATGAGATGGAACGTTCGTTCATTTTGTCCAGTTTCTTCTGGGGCTATATAATGACTCAGTTTCTGGGCGGCTGGCTGTGTCGTCGCTATGGCGCCCGCTTGACCATGTTCATCTCCACTTTTGGCTCAGCTATGCTGGTGCTGCTGGTGCCCTTCTCTGTGCCCGGGGGTGGCTGGCAGGCTTACTGCACGATTCGTGTGTGCATGGGCTTATTTCAGGGTCTGATGTTTCCCTGTGTGCATGCACACTTGGCCAATTGGAGTCCGGTCGCAGAGCGTAATCGGCTGGGTGCCTTGGCCAACATGGGTCTGGATTGTGGCACACTGCTGGCCATGTATGTCAGTGGACAGGTGGCCGCTTCTAGCATGGGCTGGCCAGGCATTTTCTATATCTCGTGTGCTGTGGGCATTTTCTGGTGCATTGCTTGGCTGATCTTTGGCGCCGATTCGCCAAAGCAGTCCAAGTTCATAAGCAAAGCGGAGCTGAACTATATTGAATCGTCGATCAGTGAGAATAGCAAGCAGGAGGAGCTGAAGGAATCGAGTCGCATACCTGTACCCTGGAAGGCGATTCTCACCTCGCTGCCCTTTTGGTCGCTCTTCCTGGTGCGCTGTACTCAATCCTGGGGCTACTCGACGCTGCAGGCCGAGATTCCGGCCTATATGAATGGTGTGCTGCTGCTGGAGATGAAGAGCAATGCATTGTTCTCGGCACTCCCATACTTGGCCTCCTGGATCATGGCCTTCGTCTATTTGATTGTCTCGGATATTCTGTTAACGCGAGGCATACTAACAATTACGGGCATTCGTAAGACCTACAGTTCGTTGGCCTCCTGGCTGCCTGCCATTAGCTTGATTGGTCTCAGTTTCTTGGACAGCCATCAGAAGACCTTGGCCATCGTTCTAATGACTGCCAGTGTGGGCATCAACAGTGGCTCCACAATTGGCAGCACTCTCAACACCATCGACCTGTCGCCCAATCATGCCGGCATCCTGATGGGCATTGTTAACACAGGTGCTAATATTGTGCCCATCCTTACGCCGCTGTTGGTGGGAGTAATAGTTAAGCATGAGGTGAGTTTCTTTAAATTGCAAATCTATTCTAAACTTAACTAATTGAATATAATATTTTTCAGCACGATCGTGTCGAATGGCAATTGGTATTCATTATATCGGCCATAGTATTCTTCTTTGGAAATCTGTTCTACATCATTTTTGGCCGCATGGTGAATCAACCCTGGAATGAGGCTGACTTTTTAGACCATCAAAAGCCAACGCTTAGTCAAGAGGAGGGACGCGCAGCAAAAGTGAAATCTAAAGCCTTGGACGCACACAAAGGCAACGGCACATAATGCTGCAATTACTCGATCAATGTAGGCCATTTAGTGATAACAAGAAATATGAAATAGCAGCGCTAATAGTACTAAGTAATATCAATTAAGAATAACTCACGGCTGGGTCGTAGATAAACAGCACATTTTAGCTAATAAATATATTTTTAAAGACTCAACAAATTGTTTCTAATATTTCTTATCTGAACGTACTGAAAGAGTTTATACTTCAGGCTAATCTCTTTTAATTATAGTACAATTAAATATATAATTGAATTTGATTTTAATGTTAATCAAGGCGATAGAGTGAGAGTTTGTAGTGAATAAAATATATTTTTAGTTAAATAAATCTTCTTATTTTTCGTTGAGAATCTAGTAAATAAATTAAAAGAGAGAGAGAGAAAAAAATAAATAAATAAGAACAGTTGATGGATAACAATAATTAATATAATAAGTCTATATAAAATCGAATAAAGTTACCTTTACTAAAATATATAAATTTTAAGCAATCGAAGTGTAAAATATTGTAAAAGTCATATATTGGATTTTTTTTTTAAATTATTAAATGTCTATATTTTGTTGCAGCTTTTGTCATTGACATGCTTAAATTTACCTTATCTAGGGAGATGGTTTAATGCCTATTTTGTCTATTCTATTCTTCATTAAAATTGGATTTAGAAACTGATTTATATTTCCATCAAAGTATTGCAAATTAAATGTAGAAGAAGAATTAACAGAAGACAAAGTCCACAAAGGGTCATTTAGAGCGTATGAGCGGAAAAAACTTTATTGTAAAAAAAAAAAAAAAAAATATTATATAAATATTGTTATTAAATAGAGAAAAAAATCTTGAAATATATTTTCTTTTCATACTCAACATTAGCTTAGACAACGTGAAAGTTGAAGAGAGTCGCTGTGAAAAAAAATTATAGCATACTTTTGTGCGGCAAAGAAAAGTAGTACTTGCTAATCTCGAAGGGATTATTGTTATTGTTGCCATAGGTCAGTGAATATTTAATAATGTTTTCACCTTGGTAACTGTTTTTATTGACTTGCCAATTATAGCATTTTATGGCAAAAAAAAAAACAATATTGTTTTCCAACTCAATATATTATTCGCCGCTGGAGTTCAGTTTATTTGGGTAAGTGGGTAGCACGTGCCCGACCTTATCGTTGGATAATCAATGCTGATAAGTTAACCAAAAATGTGAACCCAATCAACTGCGATAAGATCGAACTAAAGTGCCAAGAACTCAGCTACTATTGGCTTCAATTATTCGGTTGTGGTCAGGTGTTTGGATTAAACGTGGCAAAACACAAAGGCGCAAACCAAAAAAAAATAAATATATAAATATTTTTTTTATAAATTTTTGGTCAAGGACTTGAGCGCAGAACACAATGACAGCTGAGGTGAATAAAGGTGAGTTGAGAAAGTTGTGATATGTTAATAAATATAAAAATAAATTGAATTTTACTGATTCATCATAAGATACAAATAAAAAAATAAATTTATAATAAATATTCAATTAATCAAATGTAGATTTTAAACATAAATAATTTTATTTAAATTATGAAACTCCTCAGGCGACTTTCTACATTCTTAAACTGTTTTTCAAGTCTTAAAAAATTATACAAAATATTTACTTTGCCTAAGTGCAATCGGAAACAATCTATAAATATTTTGAACTTTTCGTTCAAGTCGTATAGCTAGCCACGCTGTCTAATAAATTTCAAGGTGTTTTATGATCTGTTCATTTTGTTTGGACTTTAAGCGCAGCAAATAACTAAATAGCTTTACTATATGTTTAACATTCCCATAAATTATATGCTCGTTGTGTTTTCAGGTCCTATTCTGGGCATACGACATCTGCAGGCATTGCTTATATTCATAACAATCACAGCCGTCTACATTGGACGCCTCAATGTGGGCGTCTCTGTGGTGGCCATGACCAATGCCGAGTCGACAAATCCTGATTTTCCCGTGAGTAGAGAGTGCAGCTTGCTAAGAACTTTCTCAACATAATATTTCCCTTAGGAATACGACTGGACGGAGGAAGAGAAATCGTATATTTTGTCTAGCTTCTATTGGGGTTACATAATTACCCAGTTTCTGGGCGGCTATTTGTGTAAGCTGTTCGGCGTGAAGAGCGTCATGTTTTGGGCCACGTTTGCATCGGGTGTGTGCAGTGCTGTCACGCCAGTCTGCATTGGCTGGGGCGGCTGGGGTAGCTACTGTGCCATACGTGTGCTGATGGGCTGTGCTCAGGGTGTGATCTTTCCCTGCATTCATCAGCATTTGGCACGTTGGTCACCGCCCGAGGAACGCAATCGTTTGGGCGCCTTGAGTCACACGGGCATCGAGTGCGGCAATGTTTTGTCCATGTTTGTGAGCGGCACGATTGCCAAGGGTCCCATGGGCTGGCCGGGCATATCGTATATATCGGCTGGCGTGGCCTTTGCCTGCTGCGCTCTTTGGTTTGTCTTAGCAGCGAATAATGCCACCGAATCACGTTTCATTGGAGAAGCCGAAAGAGATTACATTGAAACCTCATTGAAGCATGGTCAGAACTATCACAAAGCCGTCATTCCGATACCCTGGCGAGCTCTGCTCACATCAGCTCCATTCCTGGCACTGATAGTGGCCCGTTGCGCGGAGTCGTGGGGCCTGAGTACGTTGCAGGCCGAGATTCCCGCCTATATGAATGGCGTACTGCAAATGGACATCAAGGATAATGCGCTCTTCTCGGCCTTGCCCTTCCTGGCCATGTGGATCATGTCGTATGTCTATCTGGTCCTTGCCGACATTCTGCTCTCGCGCAAATGCCTCTCACTGACAGCCCTGCGCAAGACATACAACTCGATGGCCTCCTGGCTGCCAGCTGCCACATTGATTGGCATTGGCTTCCTGGACGTGGACCAAAAGACACTGGCCATTGTCCTGATGACAATCAGTGTGGGCTTCAATAGTGGCGCCACAATTGGCAGCTCCCTCAACTCCATCGATCTGTCGCCAAACCATGCCAGCATCCTGATGGGCATAGTGAACACGGCCGCCAATGTGGTGCCCATTGTGACGCCACTTGTTGTGGGTCAGATTGTCAACAACAATGTAAGCATCAATTTTCGATTGACTCTTCCAATATCTAATCTCGCTCTTCTCTTTCTTTCAGGCCGATCGCAGCCAATGGCAAATTGTGTTCATTATCTCCGCTGTGATCTTCTTTGTGGGCAATGCCATTTATCTGTTCTTTGGCACGGCTGTCTTGCAGCCCTGGGATGCTGAAGATTATCTGCAGCAGAGACCTATTGCCGGACTGGAAACACTTGAGAGTGAACACAAAAAATCAGACTCGAAAATGGCCATTAGTTAATTGATAGCGCAGCCAATCAAGTATTATCTATCGAACTAATCAACATCTAAATGCCAAAAATATAATAACCCATAACTCAAAAGTTGTAAAGTACACAAATTATGTTAGATATACTCAACAGTTGCCATTCTATTAACAGCATTTCGTTATGTTAATGAAACTGTTAATAGCAATTAAATGTTATCATCAGACACTGCGACAAAATTGTAATGAAAAAGAAAAAGTAAAGAATATTTAAATGATTTTTACCTTTTTTTTTATATTTTGTGAGATATATATATATTTATGATATGCAGATATTATCAAAATAAATGTTCATAAATTTTTTATATTTTTGCATTTTGTATTAGATAAATAAATATAAGAGTTTTAAAATACAAAGTTCCAAAAAGGTTCTTCAGCAGCTCATTTATTTCTTATTTAACTGATATAAAATAGAGTTCAGTGACATATCTCATACCAATTTCTCAATTAGTTTACTTAATCAATATAAATATTCTGCTCAAGTACTCATATATACCGAGCAATTCTCTGTTTGAAAATCTCTCGTGATTCATAAACAATTTCAGCAGCTGAAAGATATTGATATTCAATATTAATCAATACCGTATTTTGAGACCAAATACTATATACACGATAAGGTGTTTCAATGAGTGAAAGTTCAATTAAGATTCACTTGAATTGTAATGTATAAAAGTCGGGAATTTTAATTGATAAAAATCAATTCATTCATTAAAATACTTGTATTATGAAAACAGTTCATTTACTAAAATACTAGCAATGGAAAGCGTCTTTTCTTTTATACCACTACAATATCATAGCAAGCTACTATCTTATAGGAAGAATTAATAGATACGAAGTCCACAAAGGGGATATTGAGTTCCGCAAGACTTAAATAAAAGAAAAAAAAAAATAAATAAATAAAGAAATCTAAATTATAAATATATATAAATAATATGCTAATTTATATGAGAGATCAGTTCTAAACCTATTGAAGCTGACCTTTGTACAGGAAGTACTTTAGATTCTGTCATCGTAAACCTGAAAGCAGAGTTTGAGTATATTATGAACAATTGATTAATGCGATAAGGCAAAAGTGTCTAGAAATATAATGTATTATATTCTAAACAAACTCTCAAGAGTTGTCAAGTTATTAACTGCAATAGGATTAAGTAGATAAGATATACTTATAAAGCACTAAACTGTCTCTTGAGGCCCTTCCTTATGTCTATCTATCTGACTGAAGCAATATATCTATAAATATAAATTAATTGAGACTGGGTGGGTAATGGAATTTGCTATTTGCATATGAAATAAATGTTTTCATTATGATAAAGCATTAATCACCATTCACTGTTCTGACTAAAACAATAACGTGTCCCATCCATCTGCTTCTTCCTCGCTTAGCCAGTGCAATCGCAAGAGTTTGGGGTCTGTTGATAACTCAATTTAACTTTACTTTATTTAAAGTGAATCAATAAAATGTTATAAATAATATTAAGCAATTGTTGACATTGTTATTCCCCCAGTAAGACAGAGTTTTTTCTTTTTCTTTTTATATGACCAGCTTATAGTGAAATGCACTGAGAGAAAAGTTTTTGGGGCGATAAATGGAAAGTGGAAAATATCTAATTTTAAATGCAAATCTATTATTAAATAAAATTAAACAGCACAAAGAATGAGTTTACTAAATTTAGCTGTTTATAGATTTACGATTTATTTATTTTTTTTCTCAGTGTACTTGCCACTTGAGCGGCAATAGATTAT
The DNA here is from genome assembly GCA_035047405.1 of Drosophila stalkeri. Taxonomy (NCBI): domain Eukaryota; kingdom Metazoa; phylum Arthropoda; class Insecta; order Diptera; family Drosophilidae; genus Drosophila; species Drosophila stalkeri. Next base: position 9,982,651 of record JAWNPR010000090.1, read on the forward strand.
TATGATTATATATTTTGTTTTATTTGTTGCGAATATTTTGAAATCATATTGATTATTTGTATTATTTATTTAGTTAATAGCATCGCTAATCAGGGCATTATTATTTACTTGACAATTTGATTAAATCCATAAAGCACATTTAAAGAGTTTCATTCACACGCCGAGTATTAACAGCTGGCCTGGTTAACAGCTGTTGGCCCCAAAGCGTGAACTTCAATATTCATTTTGATTGGCCAAAATCTTATAACAAAATAAACTAAGACGTCACATCCATTTCTAATTATAGCATTTCTATATTTGCATTTGGTCATAGAAGTTGTTCAAAACTTTGCCAACGTCAATTGATGTTTTCAGAAAGTTCGAAGTTTTGCGTCAAGCATCCGGCATTCGTCTGTTTATACACGGCTCTTGTCTGAATGTGCATGAATGAATTGCGCTGTGTGGCTAGTCTAGTCAGCCGCGGCAGACAGCCTGCAGTTGCGTTTTCATATAAAAGTCGACATTGCCGTAGCGACTAGCTCCAGAAGCGTTCCATCCAACAACTGGCACGCAGATATAGTTCATATATAATTAGTTAAGTACTGTTAAAACAATAGCCAACTACCTGGGTGTTGAGCCATGGGTAGCCAGTGCCAGGTAGAGAAGGGTCCACGCATCGGTGTGCGGCATTTGCAGTCGTTGCTGCTCTTCCTGGGCCTCACAGTCATTCACATTGCGCGCTTGAATGTCAGCGTGGCAATTGTTGCCATGACCAATGCAGCCTCCACGAATCCCAATTTTCCGGTAAGTTTGGCAGCCTCAACAGCAGCAGCTTTGCTGATCTCGTCTATCTGTAGGAATACGATTGGACGGAACGCCACAAGTCATATATTTTATCCAGTTTCTATTGGGGCTACATTTTGACTCTGTGTCCGGGCAGCTTTCTCTGTCGTCGCTTTGGACCAAAGATTGTGTTCTTTGTGGCCGCCATTGGCACGGCTGTGTTTAGCCTGTTAACACCATGGTGCATCTCGTGGGGCGATTGGCAGGCCTTCTGTGCCATACGCATACTGCAGGGCCTCTTCCAGGGCGTCATCTTTCCCTGTGTGAATGAGCATCTGGCCATGTGGTCACCGCCAGAGGAACGCAATCGTCTCGGCGCCTTTAGCTATACGGGCACAGATTGTGGCACTGTGCTGGCCATGTTCATCAGTGGCATGATTGCCAACGGAGCTCTCGGCTGGCCGGGCATTTCATATGTCTCGGGCATATTGTGCATTATCTGGTGCGTGCTCTGGCTCATCTTTGCCGCAAACAATGCAACCGAATCACGTTTCATTAGTGAGACCGAGTGCAAGTATATCGAGTCCTCGCTGCAGCACAATGAGGACTTCCATGAGCGCAGCATACCCATACCATGGCGTGCCATTTGCTGCTCGGTGCCATTTATGGCACTGCTCGTCGCACGCTGCTCAGAGACGTACGGCCTGAGCACGCTGCAGGCAGAGATTCCCTCGTATATGAATGGTGTGCTCGATATGGATATACAGAGCAATGCTGTGTTCTCCTCGCTGCCCTTTCTGGCCATGTGGCTGCTCAGCTATATCTATCTGATCGTTGCGGATATTGTGCTCAAGCGCAAGTGGTTGTCGCTCACCTCGGTGCGTAAACTCTTCAATACGCTCTCGTTTTGGATACCCGCCGTGGCATTGATTGTGATTGGTTTCTTGGATGACGATCATGCCAATTGGGCCATTGCCCTGATGACGCTCAGCGTGGGCATCAATGCAGGCTCCACAATCGGCAGCTCACTGAACACAATCGATCTGTCGCCAAATCATGCTGCCATTCTGATGGGTCTCAGCAATACGGTGGCCAATGTAATACCCATTCTAACGCCACTTATCGCAGGAGTCATTGTGGTGGATAAGGTAAGGGATATTGCTAGAGATATGTATGTCTCATTTGAATCACATTTCTCTTCTCATTCAAGCACGATCGTGGTCAATGGCAAATTGTATTTGGCATTGCGGCCGTCATATTTTTTGTTGGCAATTGCGTGTTTTTGATTTGGGGCACGGCAGAGGCACAGCCCTGGGATGCCGATGATTACCTAAAGCCCAAAGATGTGGAAAGTTCGAAAAAGAAATCGACAACAGTTGCTGCCATTACGCCAGCCAAAGACTCTGTGCTGGAGCAACGGATGAGCTGGCCCGAACGCTATGCGACAAAGGTTACGGATTGATTTGAAGCGGACAAAGAATTAATTGTATTTATCAGTATTAACAAATAAGCAGGATGTAATTTATTTTATTTATAAGGCCATAAATGTGAGCTTAGGTAAATTATATTTATAGAAATCAATTTAATTTCATATATTGTTTTTATTGGGGACGGATTTCAGTACTTCAGCTGCAAGGAACGCAACCAAAAGTCAAGAGTCGCACAATCTAATCGGACAATTTCAATAAAATATATATTCGACATTTATATGAATATTCAAGTGAAATATTTGGTCAATTGACTGCAATATCTTTTGCTATTGCCAACCGGCCAGCTGTTGCGACAGAGAGACAAAAAGAGTTGAGATCAAGCAGTTGTGAAAACATTTGCCACATCTGTTTGAGTTAGCAATCAAGTTCATATTGATAAGAAGCACCAAGTATATTGTATCTAATAGCTATGTATGTGTTTCATACGTGCTTCTAAGTGAGCTAAGTTTAATCATAAGCGGGGGCAATGCCAGAGCACAGAACGTGAGGCCAGGCACGCGACTCACTTGTAGTTTATCTGTCTGTCTCACTAGCTTGCGCAATGTCTCATTCTCTCATTGTCTCATTGTCTCTCTCTCTCTCTATCTAATCAACTAGTATTCAAAGTTCAATAGCTAATCATCTGATAACATCTAATTTCTGATCGTAATTGCTTCCGATTCACAATTGATTTATCAAGCTCTGTCCATAACTATTTGCACTTTGATAAGAATTGTTGTCATTGAGCATGCCCTAGTCCACTAACCTAGACTATTAATATATCTATATATATATATATATATATATTTATTTATTTTTATTTGTTTATCAACAAACTATTATAGAGTCGTTGACTTAATCTGTTTTGCTTTGCCATTTGCTCAGCTAAATCGTTTAGCAAGTCTATCGCACATCTGTTTCGTATTCCATTTCTTTTTCTTTTCTAGTAAATTATTCTCATATCATATTTCATTGTAATTAGTTTTTACACTAATTTGTTCATTTTACTAATTGGCTGTCACCTACAGCGCCACTAACTCAAGAACTAAACACATTTCACACTTTACATTACAATCTGCTGTCTTGTATTCTATGTTTACTTGTAAATGACTCAATGTCAATATGAATTTATGAAAAAAGCTGAGTACACAGCTCAACTGATATATATTTTGATATATATATATATATATATATATATTACATATTTATATATTTTTTCATCTGCAGTCATCTAATTCCATTCTTCATTTATCATTATCTTTTATTTCTATTTGCTTTAATTATTGCTTTCTTTACTACCTTAATAAACTTCTTAATAAACTTTTTCTTATTTTAAAAATTAGTATTAATCCAAGTAGTCCAGCATTTTGTGCTGCAAAAGTGTCTCCTCCTAAAGTCGCAGAACTTATTGAGCAGACACAGACCAGCTTGTATTTAATTTGCTTATCAATAGCAACAAGCGTAGGCTGAGAACCGTACTTAATATTGTAATTATTATATCAGCCAAAAAGTATGCTATAGAATTTTGCAGTTCTCTATTAATCAAGTGCTTGCTGATTGGTTCATTGGCTTCGTAAATTTTAAAGCATGCGCCGCTTTTGATTGGAAGAATTTAATAACCAATAAATAATAACAAATAAATAAAATTAACGTTTTAGTTTAGAGCTAAATTGGCTAGTATCATGGATAAAGACAATATTTAGCGAAATGTGAAATAAAATATTTTTTACTATACATTTTTTTTCTCTCTGTTTGAAATAAAATATTTTTGACTATAATTAAAAAGAAAATATAATATGTATATACATATATGTATTTTTTTTTGCACATATTAATTTATTTTGTGAAATATATTTAATCTAAGATTTAAGGCATTGAAGATAGTCAACTTAAGACATTTAAGGCAATTTAATTAATAAATAGCTTTTTATATTAAGAAAAGAGCCTCAGTTCGTTGCCAAAGTCTTTTGTTTTGAAATGCAGAGAAAGAAATAAATTAGCAGCATATAGCAGAGGCGTATGTGAAAAATGTCTCTTTTTAAAGTGGCATCATATATAGGTTGAACCTGTTGTATGCTCAAATATTTGTCACGAATAATTCTGATAAATTTTCAAAAATTAGTTGTCCATTTTCATTTACAAATCTCAAAGGTAGAGAAATACATATGAATCAGCATCAAGACCATGATTTATATTCAGTTGTATGAAATTAATATGAAACCTCTTTATTTTATTTTTTTATTTATTAATTAACGAAGCTCCTTTAGTTATATTAATGCTTAATGCCATTATTCTTAGCTAAAGCCGTAAAGTATACTAAGGAAAACTATGATTTACAGCTATTTTACTAACTGCAGTAGCACCGTTGCTTTCTTACGTAGTTCACATATCAAACTTATATTATATTTATAATTATATTTTCTTTCAATTGCTAATTAAGTAAATAGTTCACATACTTTTAACTCGCTTGTGTACAATATAATTTTAATAGCTCTTTAATGAATTGGATTCGAATCTATTAATTATAAAATATATTAATTTATGCCAACATAGATTAGTTTGCTATTTTATTCGCCTTTTCTATTAAAGCTCTATAACTGCCAGGGCTAAATAGTGATTGGCATAGCAACTTTTAGATCCTGGTCATATAAATACGAATGATATGCCGACTGAAATGAACCAGCTTATATAATATATATTTTGCTGGGAGTGTTATTCGCGTTAAATATATATTTGAAATTATCTAGACTCTAGCTGCAATAGCGCCATAAATAATAGCATTTGGTCGTCAAATTTATATTCATTCCGAATTTGTTACGCCCCCAATGGGAGTATGCAAACTATTTTGAAAACCCCTTGATGTAAATGGTGTATATATGTTTATTATATTTCAAGTCTCTATTAAGAATAAAGTGGAGACAGATAAACAGATACTATTTTGATTGTGTATAAGTATAGTAAGAAATATCAATTTGTTACTTAATCAACGAGCATGAACAAACAGGTCAACCAATATACCCGTTTTCATTTGGTAAACTAGCATAGCTACTGTATCAGCTCTGATGACGCGTCGCAACGCTTCAAACTCACCTCGTTGCTGTGCCCATTTTGGCTTATCTCGAAAAGTTCTGGGGACTACCTGTTACTGTTTATGTTGTTTGGGTTTGTTTTCAATATCTGGCATGTGTTTAGCGTGAAGACAAAATATAACAGACAGGTAGAAGTGTTTTATGACTTAGCCAATAAATCGTTACCTGATGGACTTATAATTGAATTAAACATTTCTACAGATTAGATTGGAACTGAGGTTTAGAAGCCATAATAAATAAAGGAACGAATTGTATAGAGAGCTATCTCTGAGAACTGCCGGCCGATGGGATTTTCAGACTAAACGGGGAGAAAGTTCCACATAAGAACTTTCTTGACAGTTGAAAGAAGTTTGAAGAGGCTAGTTAATGTAGAGTCGTAGAATATTCTTGATCTTAGTAGTTGACATTTTTATATAGCTTATGGATTCGAAAAATTTGCTAGAGTATTAATCATTCGCTGTTAGCATGTAACTCTGCAATTCTGTGATTCACAAATATCTTTACTTGACTTATTTCGATAAAACTTTAGCCTGACAGACAATTGACGCAATTCGCGCTTTAATCTGTAGCATTTGTGTTCACTTTTGTTAGCTTTAATATCTTTTAAAACATTTTAACATGTACTTGATAATAGCTACTATTGTACTTATTATTGTGAGATGAACTTGTTGTTGATGAATCTATAAGATTTTATGCTCCACTAACTAATGAATCAGTCAATTTCACTCAAGTCTTCGCTCTTACTTATATTAACTCAAAATATAATTAGCTGAACGCACATTGAAACGAAAAATTCTACAAATTGATGAAAAGCAATAAAATCGAATTAAATGCATAACTATTAAGAAAAACCAGAGAATCAATATAAAAGTCAGTTAATTATTATGTATACAATGGAATATATATAAATTTATATATATTTATATATTGCATATATTAAGTACAATTCCCCTATTGAACGTACGTAACTTTCGGTTGAAAGTCCGCAGACTCAAATCAACAAAATCGCATTGCTGTTTGGCATAGCTAATCAGAGTTTTGGCCTAGACCAGAGAGTGCCCAATCAATGTCATCGAATATCGTCGGCTCAATTGTTGGTAATTAGCATGCGCCACGTTGTGCTCACAATACCGAATAATACCGATACCGCTAACATTATAGCTATCTATACGCCAATTTAGTCAGCGACACATTTAGTTTCCATTGTGCGGGTGGCTAAAAACTTGGGAACTTGAACTTGAATTTACATGTGATTGACGCATCGCTTACAGACCGTGTTCACGTAGCGCAAAAATTAAGGAACTGATTATGATTGACCAACTTTGGCTATGGTCAAGTTCAAACTGCGAAACGTTTTGCATATGAAAAGCGAGAGTGTTGCAGTTAAAGTTGAGCGCTCGAAGAGCAGATGCCCTGGAATTATATTTTATGTATTCAAATTTGAAATCAAATAGATTATATTTGTAGATATGCATAATTTATTTATAAATAGTAAATTGCCTATATAGTTTATATATATGAAAAATGTGTGCCAGGAATTCCTGGAAAATAAATTTTATATTGATTGATATCAAGACTCATATTAGATAGCCAAATATTAGTATATATTTCAAAATAAAGGGTATTTTCTTTATATCAAAGTCATTTCTTATATCTTAAAGGAACAAATTTAACAAGATATAGAATCTCGTAAAGTTAGCTAGGCAATCTCTCTAGTCACAGGGTATATTGAAATAAAATGATGAGCTGGTTTTTTGGCTTGTAGCACAGCGCAACACGTCGTAAAATAAATAAATGAAATGCATTGCATTGCAACTGTTCATTTAGTTGTTGTAGAAAATATGTCAATAGTATAATTGCGAGCCGGATTACCTATAAATACAGTATATATATATATATCTAACATGAACGGGCGTGCATTTCGCATTTCATTCGTATTTCAATTGCATTACAAACAGCAATTATTTTCGCCCCTAAACATTGCAAACTGTCTAAATAAAAGGAATCTAAACACAAATCGTATGTATCATTAATATGTTATGTGCCCACAACTTGTACAGCAATAGAGATATATAGATAGAGAGAGAGAGAGAGATATAGCTATAGAGTTACAGTTACAGCAGGCGCGTGGCAGAGGGGGGGCAGGTCTTAGCAAAATTGCCTTATCATTTGCTTACAAACATTTCGTTCATATAACTATTAGAATTTTGTTTAATTGGTCTACGATTTATGACTGTTCGCATATTTTGATGATTGTTGTTTTTTTTTGTTTTTTTTTTATTTTTTATTTTTTTTTTTTGTTGTTGCTCAAACTCACTTCATAAATCATGAGTTTACAGCCGGAACTTAATTCATACTATCAACAACTGTTTCTACACGTTAGTTTTACAACTTTAAAGAGTTTGACTTGAAAGTGAATTGTGGCAGATAGTTTGAATCAGACATAGTTTATATATTAGTACATAATGAGTTTGGTTGAATGTCTTAAAGTAAAAGCCTCGACTTAATGTATATATATAAAATGATCGATTTACCCATTAAGAGCAGTTCTTGCTAGATTTATTTATTTATTTATTTGTTTATTATTTATTTTTTTATTATTTATTTATTTATTATTTTTTATTTATTTATTATTTATTTATTTATTATATATTACATTACAAAGTTTCAAGTATATATATATATATATATATATATTTTTTTTTTTTTTTTTTTAATTTATAAATAAATTTTCAGTATAAATTGAGTTCTAAGAAGATGCACGACTACAATATATAAATAAATAATTGATAAATATATAACAATAAAACTTGTTAACTTAGAAATACCAAAATACACAGCTGATAATATATGCAAATGTATGAAATTAATTTGAATTGGATTTAAATTACATCAATTATTGGTCTTAATAAGATATTACAATTTACATTGCTCATCTGTGCAACATTGTCAACCTTTTGGTTGGCTGCAATGACATGGAAAGTGCAGTTAAAACTAAAAAAAAAACAATTACCACCTGCGCTCAGATAATAAAATCTAATTATTCTGTTTTTAAAATCAAATTCCAGCAATACAAACAAAATATCTGATATATATATATATATATATATATATATATATATATATATTATAGTAGAAACAAAATCAACCAGCTGACATAACAATGAGAATTCCATTCGCTCAGCGAGGCATGAACTAGACCTGACTAAGAATTTCCGATTAGTGCTAAGCCAACAACTATCTACTGCTGCTGCTAGTAGGTGCTACTAACTGCTAATAGCTGCTGCTGCTGTCCATTCTAAACGATGCCATTCTAAATGACAAAAGAGAGAGAGAGAGTGAAAGTTGGGTAAAGTGCGCTAAGCGCTCGGCATGCCGGGAATGTGCGTTCAAGTGCTACAGATCGAAGAGTAATGACAAAAATGTTTTTTTTTTTTTTTTCTTTGAGCGGGAATTGCCAAAACAAGTTTGAGATTTTATCTATATGTTGCGCTTATTGCGCATTAGCTTGCTTGACTTGGGCGTCATGTCTTGAGCATTAGAAAGAGAGAGAGAGTGAGAGAGTGGGATGAAGACTTGCTTAGCTATGGCCTGCAATACTTCCACAAAAAAAAAAAAAGAAGAAACAAGAATAATCATGTCTATGTTTGATCGACGATATCAGATATTGGGCCAGGGTCAGGCAGTCCAGTGTCCCTGCGCGTCATTTTATTTCGTTACCTAATCTAAAGAAGATTTTGATAAGATTTGATACGATTCGAAACGTTGCTCAGCTGTCCACGGGCTAGAAGTGTGCTGGGAGTTTTTTATATATATATATATATATTTTCCCCGTATGACTCTGCTCAAGTGCCGCTCACATTGACTGAGACTGAGACGTTGACTGCGTTGTAGCGTGGCAGCGACGCTTACAGCGCAGCGCTGCAGACCGCACGCTTGTACGCCGGGAACGTGTTCGAGTGGGCCGAGTGTAAAGAAAGCGCCGACAACCCGAATGCCATTGCCACATATAAATGGAGTTGCCAGCGTCGGCTCAGCGTTCAGTCGATCTGTAAACAGCAAACGCGACGCGTCCTAGCCAAGCAGCGCATAGCATCGATCTATCAGCGAAAACGATCGATTCATTGGTTAGAAATAATCAATTTGTGTTTTTTTTACATTTGACTACAATTAAAATGCAAAGGAACGCATTAGGCACGATCGATACTCGGCCAATTGCGCGGCACTAAAGCGAGCGGAGCGGCAAATGCTACGCCACATTAAACAGATTTTAAATAAAAAATAATAAATAAAATAAAATATATACACAAATATATATATAACATAAATCATTCATTTACGCGAGCAACGGTCATAAAAAGTGCTTAAAATAATTTTTTAAAAATTAAACTAAAAAAAGTGCACAAATATTAAAAAAATACATATATAATATTCCTACATAAAATTTAAATAAAATATCACAAAAATGAAGTTCATTTGCTGCGGCAATAAGGGCGACATGACGGTCAACGGAAATGGAGCTCAGACGGAGAACAAAAAGGAAGCGGAAGCCGAGGGCGTTACAAGTAAGTTGAATAGCAAAAAAAGTAGCTAAACTTAAGTGTTAAAAAAAAAATTAGTTGAAGGAATATTTTTAGCAATTGAATGCACATCAATTCAATATAAAATATATGTTTAGTTCATTATTTAAAAAATTGATCCTAAATCTTCTTTCAAAATAAAATATTTTTGCTGTAAACAAGCTAAAATAAAAGCCATAAAATCAAGCTGAAATATAAATTCAGTTTCAGGTATTTCATATATATTATAATTATATATATGTAATTATAAATCTGTTAAAAATTGATTAGTTACAAACAAAATTGAACTAGTTTCAGCCAAATTATATAAACAAATAAATAACTTCAACGTTTAATGGAAGACTAAATGGTATTTTATATAAAGAAATAACTTCATATATAATTAGCTAAAATAGCTATATATACGGGTGTGTTTATATATTTGTTTATATATTTATATATGGAATTCTAGTGCATATCAAATTTTAAAAAATCGTAAAACGCACAGACTAGAAATAGTAATAGTATAGTTCAAATCAATTTAAATAGATCTATAAAATAAATTTAAATAAACATATAAAAAATTAAATAAATTTATAAAATAAATTTAAATTAATCTATTAAATAAATTAAAATTAGTACTCAATTTATTATAGTATTTTTTATATGCATTCTAAGTCTGCTCATCAGCTATGCTAAACACTTTGCGGCAGATATTTAGGTATATAACGTAATTAATAAATTATTGAAGCTTGATTTTAAAATAAATTTCAATTAGAATTGCAAATATTATATAAAAAGAATTTGCGGAGAGCTTGTGTATGTTTTATATGAAATTCACCGGGGATTTCTCTCACACAAAGAAAATATAAATAAATAAAAAAATAAAAATTAAAAAAAAAAAATAAATAATCTACTTAAACTTTTAAGTTATTAAGCAACAAATGACCAACGAAGCTATTTAATAAAATTATAATATTGCAAAGATGAATTTATCTTTAATTTAAAAAAAAAAAAAACTAAGCAAACCTGTCTGTCTGTAAACCACATTTTGATCTATTGACATTCAAATAAAATGCAAATCATTTTTGAAGTGTTCTTTTTTTCTTAGTCATTATTTATATTGTTTACTCTTTTTTTTTTTTTTTTTTTGGTTCACTTCAAGTTTTCGTGATACAGTCAAGTGAAATTTTGTTATTGCTGCTTGGCCTAGACGCAGTTTGAAGCTGTCTTGTTAAATGTTGAGTGAAATTGTTTACAGTTTGCTCGCCGGCGGCAGCTCAAAGCAAGACGTGACTTTGCTGATGATATATAACAATAAATGATATGCATATTATGATTAGCCGTTGCTAATTAGTTAATATACTTGGCGTGAGCATAAACAATGTTACGCTCGATTCGCAAGTTGGCCTGCTTACATATCACCATAGACAGGAAGCTGACAGCAACAGCAATAGCAACAACTGCAAACATTTTGCTCGTCAGAAGTTTGTATGCAAATTTGTTGAGCAATTGGAGCTAGAGCTGTCTACGCTGTCTACGCTGTCTAGCCGCTGTTGAACAATGAGCGAGCAAACAAACACATGCCCAAACGATCGACCGACAAGCAGTCTGTCAAGACTCTCCAGAGACATGCGCTCTCTCGCTCACACGCTCACTCTCCCTCTCTCTCGCTGCCTCGCTGTCTCTCTAGTTACCAGTTTGGTATAGATCAACTTTAATGAGCGACAGATTTCGAGCTAGATAAATGCCAACTAGAGATACTTTCTTTGAACAATTAGCTACGTATATGGCTAAAACATAAATCTAGCATATTTACTAAAAACACACACACACTAATACACACACTCACACACATACATTTAATGTTCCTGGTTTGACTAAAGTGTGCTGCAAATATAACAGCTGCCAGCAAGTAATAAACAATTAAAAAAGGGATCGACCGCTAATTACAGGAAGGTGCTGAGTACTTCTCTTACAGTTCATAATGTGTATATAAATATATATAATGTGCATATATATGTATGTATATATATATATATATTTAGTTATACATTCATTTGCATTTTGCGCTTTTGTTAGCACTTGATATGCCTTCCGTACAGACATAAATTATATATATTTCAAGCGATGCCAATGTTTGATTATGTAATTGTATTATACTCAAAAAAATATAAAATGAAAAATCTTATAAATTGCAAATTATTCAGCGCGGCAAGGTAGGCGCCAAGCGCCAAGCGCCAGGCGCCGGCACAAGGCGTTAGGTTTATGTTTATGTTGACACCAGCACAGCAGGCACACTCACACACACACACACACACACACACACACACTTGACACACAATCGAGTGACAAGTTCAAAGTTGTCTACGCGACAAAATGAGATACAGATAAAGCAACAGATCTAGCTACAGCTACCGATTCTGATAGACATAATAACAGATATAAAACTATCTTTATAGTGTTAAATAAAGATGCAGTCTAAAGATATAGCCAAGTCTAGAGATATAGCTAAAATAACATAGACAGCTACATTTATAGCCATCAATGCAGCTGCTAACTAAAACACGCTCTGCTAAACCGCAGAGACCCTAAAAAAGCGGCATCTGAGCATGAGTAAAGTGCATGATAGACCGCCTCACTAGGTGACTTCGTGTCAGATTCATTTGTAATTTTCGATACTTTTTTCTTTCTTTTTATTTAAAATTAGATTTAGAATTCAGATTTGTCACCTCATATCCGACAAGTGGACGCATTGGCTTTATCTGTTTTTCTGTTTTGCCCATTATCAATTAGTTCTATCTGATGGGCATTTCAAAGTCGTTCGGCTTTTGTTGTAAGTGAGCAGCGCAAAAACAAGAAAATCATTAAGTAATAGGTGCTTCTGGCTTATCGCTGACACTTGAGCGCACGATCCATGGCGTATACGCAATATTTGCACAAACTAGCTATCAGCCAATAACGATTCGAAGCCCTTGATTGGAAAGCAAAAGGTACTCGAACTCTGAGCGATGCATAAGTCATTTGAATGCGATATTCACACGCTTTAAGATGTGTGTGAGAAAAAAATAAATTAAAAAACAACTAGCTAAATAATTGATATTGGATTAACAATTGCAATTGCATTGCATCTAATTGCGAGCAGTCAACTTTAACGGCAGCTCCAGCTGGCATGCATAATGCAAAAAACTTAAAGCTTGCTAAATGCAGAAAGCTCTTTGGCTGGTTCAGCCCAGCGCTGCTATACTGTAACCGAACAGCTTTTTCTTTTTGGTTGCTTAAAAGTTGCAAAAGCTTTGCTTGAAAGCTTTAGCAAAAAGCATTGCCAGCTGGAATTACACTCTCGAAGCAGCTAACGGATTATTTTGTATTGGCAAAAGCTGAACTTTGTTAAACTTGATTAGAAAAATTTATTTTGAATATGTTTTATTATACTCTTTTTTAATATTAATAAATATGATAAAATATTATGAATATGTTTTACTTTTAATATTCATAAATATGCTTAAATATTAATTTTGTATTTTTTTTTTTAATTATTTTTTTTTTACATATTTTATAATGTTATTTTAGCTTCTAAGCTGCGAATTTTGTAGCTAGATTTTAATAGAAATTTATGCAATTTAAGAAAAATAATAATTATTATTTGATGAACAGCTTGATATGTTTTATTTTCTAAAACTTGTAAATATAGAAATATAAAATAAATATTTTATTGTTAATTTAATTAAAAAGCAATGCCAATTTTCAATATTGATTAATTAACAGCCTTGATTGAGCATGCTTAATTTTTCAACACGGATCAATCAGATATGCCCTTAGATTTTATAAAATTATGTGATTGAAAGCGTTTCATTCCTGATAAATCAATTGTTATTTAGTACATAAGTGTTGATAGCCAGTCGATTTAGGCCTAGCTGCAGGCTAAAGTTCTAGAACTATAAAAATGAAATTTACGACCGCACATGCAGATAGACAGAGTCTATATTAGATTACACACTCTCATCTCGTTAAACAAGTGAACGAACGTTCGAATGGTGTTGGAAAATATTGAAACTTGTTGTTGTTTGCACAGTTGAGATGCTTTCGAAGACATCAATCGGTTAGTTATTGAACAGGCTCCGTGGCGTGCGGTCAGAGCAGTTTTCGCAAAATCTAAAATCTAACTAAATAAGGAAGCAGCTGAAATAAGCTTATAATTTCAATATTGATTAAGTTACCTAATCGACAAGTTTTCACTTTCGATAATTCACCAACATGGTTAAGAATCGTCGCTTTGAAGAAGAAGCAGGTACTTGATGCAACACATATGAAGTTTTAATTAAATTTAATATTCTATTGTCTGTGTAAATTGTTGTTGAATTAAACAAATATTTAAACAGCTCTCAAAGTTGTGTCTACATTATTCCGTTACGCTTCAATGCAGCTCGAGTTGATTCAGAAAATATTTAAAGGCAAATCTAACTGGTTCTGTAAAGCATTGTGATACTTACAAGTGCAGTTGAGCTTAAGATAAAAATCAAAAAAAAAAAAAAAAAAAGTTAACTTGATTAATGTGTAGAAATTATATAACTGATAACAGTTAGAACCTTAACTGATGCAGATCTCAATAAACAACAAAAAGTCTCCTAATCTTTAGAAACTTGTAATCTCTATGATAAGCAAAAGCACCTGTAAGACGAGCCCCCACTTAGGTTATAGCCAAGTCATTGCCAGTTGGAAAAAAGTAGCACAAAGCGGTTATATCTCAATGTAGCGAAAAACCTATCTTAAATCAACTCAGTTGAGGGGCTGCATAGGGCGTGGCTATAAACGATAAAAGAGGCGCCAGCTGAGGCGTAAAAAAAAAAAAAATACAAGATCTGTGTGAATGGAATAATTTATTCGTTTTTATTTTTTGTAGGTCTCGCAAAAATTAGCATAGTTAATTTACATATTTAATCTGATTTCGTTTGTCTGCCTGATAAGCTATATCGTAAATCTGTCTGAGATATGCGTGAAGAACTTGATATACAAATATGTATGGGCAACCACGTGCCAATGTGTGTTTAGGCAAAGACCTGTTTGGGTTAATTCCATAATAAATCCACTTTCAACTGCTACGCAAAAGAACAGGAACAGGCTAATGACCTACAGGCGACCTACAGCCAATATGGCTGATATGGCTGATAGCAGAGCATATATTGAAGGCGTCAATCATTCATTGATTAACGCTGAGTGTATGTAAATACATATATTTTTGTATATAAAAACGCACACACTTATAGCATTATACTGTGACTCAAGTTGAAGTTCAATATTCCGTTTGATAATACTCTTGAATCACGTCTAATCGCAATCTATTTTCAGAGCATGGTCTGGGCGTACGGCACTGGCAAACTTTTCTATTTTTCTTTGCTTTGACGGTGGCCTATGCCCAGCGCGTCAATCTGTCCGTGGCCTTGGTGGCCATGACAGATGCCGCCGCAGCCAATCCAAATTTTCCGGTGAGTGCTCAACTGATGCATAGACCATATATGATTTATCTTAATTTGTTTGCTTTGCTTGGCAGGAGTACGCATGGCCAGAGAAGACGAAATCCTTAATCCTAAGCAGTTTCTTTTGGGGCTATGTGTTGACGCAAGTTCCATCCGGTCAGCTGGCACGTAAATTTGGCGGCAAGATCACTTTGCTAGTGGGTCTCGCCATCTGCTCGGTGCTCAACATACTTACGCCTCTCTTTGCCAAATGGGGCGGCTGGCAATTGGTCTGTGCGCTGCGTGTCATGGAGGGCTTGTGCCAGGGCGTTGTCTTTCCATCGGTGCACACGCTCATCTCCGCCTGGGTGCCGCCCAGTGAGCGACCTATTCTGGGCACCTGCGCCTATGCGGGCAATCAGTTTGGCACGATTATCATGCTGGCCACGAGTGGACTGTTGGCCTCCTCCTCAGCTGGTTGGCCGAGCATCTTTTATATTTCCGGCGGCGTTGGCTGCATTTGGTCAATTTTCTTCTTCATCTGGGGCGCCAGCTCACCGGCGGAATACAAGAAAATCTCTGTGGAGGAGCGCAAGATGATCGAGATGGCGCAAGCGAGCGAATCCGTCTCGGAACAGCCCAAAGAGAATCTGCACACACCTTGGCTCAGTTTCTTCACCTCGCCGGCATTCCTGGCGCTGATTGTGGCGCACAGTGCCAACAATTGGGGTTTCTGGACGCTGCTGACCGAAATACCCAGCTACATGAAGAATGTCCTCGGCAAGGATATCAAATCGAATGCCTTGCTCTCCGCTCTACCCTACTTTGCCATGTTCTGCATGTCGTTTGTCTTCTCGTTCATTGCCATGCAGCTGAACAAACGCAACTGCATCTCGACTGTGGTCAGCCGCAAGCTCTTCAACTCCATTGGCCTGTGGGTGCCAATGTGCGCGCTCATCGGCCTGGCCTATGTCAGCGCCGATCAGAGCAATCTGGCTGTCATCTTGCTGACCATTACCGTTGGCTTCAATGGCTCCTGCTATCTGGGCTTTCAGATCAATCACATCGATCTATCGCCCAATTTCGCTGGCATTCTGATGGGCATTACCAATTGCGTGGGCAATATCATGAGCATAATTGCACCTCTGCTTGTCGGCTTCATTGTGACCAATGAGGTAAGTCAGAGTTAGAGAGAGAGAGAGAGAGAGCAGTTTGATGGCATATTCATTTATATTCTTTTACTCTTCAGCATGATGTGACGCAGTGGCGCGTTGTCTTCTTCATTGCCGCTGCCATTTATCTGGTGGGCAACGGTCTCTTCATCATCTTTGGCCGCGCCAATGTGCAGCCCTGGAACGATCCACCAGCCAAGCCACGTCGTCACTCCACGCCCCAGGTAGAGTCTCAGCACTAGAGGCTCATTGAAAGAGACAAAACAAAGAGAGAGAGAGAGAGAGAGAGAGAGAGAGAATCTAGCTAGTCATCTAGTTAACAGTTCCAACCCACTAACTGCTTCGGTCAGCTTCGTGCGACTGAAGAGCAGCAATTTAAATGTAATTCATATCTTGATGTATTCTAACATCATTTGCTATTTGTATATATGTATATATTTATATATATATATATATACATATTTCTATATAACTATTATTTGAATTTGTCGTGTTAAGTTTAGTATATAGTCTATAGCTAAGTCCCTGTTGCATATGTATATAAATACCAAAATGACGAAACCGAAAAAGAAATAAAACAATAAAATGTTAAGCAAACAAATGAATGCGTCTTCAATTGAGTTTTTGAGTGAATTATCTTAGAATTTCACTCAACAAAAATTATTTAACAATTTAAATAGTTTGGAGTAATTATAAAATGGGAAATTAAAAGAAATTTAATTTAATTTATTAATGAAATTACTAAAACTTGCCTCAGTCTAGAATTTTCACAGTCTCCCAGTTGCACTCATGAACTGCTTTCTGCTCTCTTTAAACTGTCGATCCCTATAAAAAAAAAAAAGAGACTCGTGTGCACTTTCCAGTTAGTCTCTCATCTATATATTTTTTTTAACTATCTAATCAGAAGTCAAATTTGCATATGTCACTCAGACGAGGCGTCATCAGTCAAGCGCCTCTGACAGTTGTGGGCGACAAGAAGGTTAGCTCAAAATTTATGAACTCAAAAAGACTTGACTCAAGATCAAGTTGCTGTGCAACATTTTGCATCATCTAGTTGCTTAAGAGTTTTCACTGCGAAAGGAACACAAGGCTAACGTATATGATGTCTGGGAATATTCAAATGTCTAAGAATCGTCGCTTTGAAGCTGAGGGTAGGTTGATCGATAAATTAATCGATAAAATTAAATCGATGTGGGACTCACTTGCTAAGGAGCTCCTTTAAATTACTTTAGCTCATGTCTTACAAGGTGTTTTAAAGGTCATTGGTCTTAAATCTGCAGAAGCCTTAGCTTATACATAAATTAGTTTAATATAAATATTTACTATAATATAATTCATTTTATCATGCGTCAGTTCTTTAGATCGACTCATTTCCACTTAAATGTGCATAACTAAGAAAAATGTTTATCTAATATGTGAAAGATAATAAGAGACTTAGTCTTCATAAAGTTAAGCCAAACACGTCTATTGCACATGGAGGGCTCGTCTATGCTGAGAGTTTCAATGGAATTATGAAGCATAAAGTCTCTACAGTAGAGATATATATCCATATATAGAAAATTTGTACTCAATATATCTATACTCTATATATCTCTACTCTATACTTTCCCACCTCTATTTAATTTCCCAGATTCAGCTCTAGGTGAGCGTCATATGCAAATGTTTTTGCTCTTTTGTGGTCTAATGGTTGGCTTTGCCATGCGTGTCAATCTCTCTGTGGCAATTGTGGCCATGACTGAGCTGCCTGTAAGAAACCACCTCAATGCTCCATCGTTGCTCATATAAATTTTAATTTGCATCCCTTAGGAGTATCAATGGACTGAGCACATTAAATCTCTCGTCTTGAGCAGTTTCTTTTGGGGCTATGTATTGACTCAGGTGCCAGCTGGCATCTTGGCACGTAAATTTGGTGCCAAAGCAACGATTGTGACGGGTTTATCAATCTGCTCAGTGCTGAATGTATTCACGCCCATCTGTGCGAGCTTAGGAGGCTGGCAGCTACTCTGTGGCGTTCGTCTGCTCGAGGGCATCGGTCAAGGTGTACTATATCCGTCCTATCATACGTTAATCTCGGCCTGGGTGCAGCCCAGTGAACGCGCCTCACTGGGCACCTATGCCTACATGGGCGCACAATTTGGCACAATTGTCATGTTGGCCACCAGCGGCATATTGGCCTCCTTGGCTGGTTGGTCGAGCATCTTCTATGTATCCGGTGGCGTAGGCTGCATTTGGGTGGCTGGCTATTGTCTGCGTGGATCCAATTCGCCAGCTCAATCGAAATATATTTCCGAGGAGGAAAATCAATTGATTGAGCTAGCGCAAGCCAGAGAAGTGGAAACCAAATTGGAGCAGCCCAAGGAGAGTTTATCGCCACCCTGGATGAGTTTCTTTATGTCGCCGGCATTTCTGGCTCTCACAGCCACGCACTGCGCTTCCACTTGGGGCTTTTGGACGCTGTTGACACAGATTCCCAACTACATTAAGAATGTGCTGGGCAGGGATATCAAATCGAATGCATTGCTCTCCTCGCTGCCCTACACTCTGATGCTGTTGCTTAGCTGGTGCTTTGTCTGGCTCTCCAAGATATTGCAGAAGAAGTCAATTTCGCTGAGCTTCAGTCGCAAGTTCTTCAATTCAATTGGCCAATTTATGCCAATGTGCCTGCTGATTGCATTGGGCTATGTGAAACAGGAACAGGATACACTTGCCGTAATCCTGCTCTGCCTGACTGTGGGCCTCAACTCGGGCTCTCAGCTGGGCTTCGTTATCAATCATATTGATCTCTCGCCAAATTTCGCTGGCGTTCTCATGGGCATCAGCAATGGCATTGCGAATATCATGAGCATTGCGGGTCCACTCTTAGTTGGAGTTGTTGTCACCAATGAGGTGGGTTATCTAACTATGTATATATTTATCACTCTCTATTTCTATCTCTTTTCTTTCTCATCAATCAACAGCAAGATGCCAGTCAATGGCGTATTGTTTTCTTTGTCACAGCTGCATTCTATTTGGTAGGCAATGGACTCTTCTTGATCTTTGGCAGCGCGTCGATTCAGTCATGGAATGATCCAACAGCAAAGACGCGTCACAGCTCTACGCCACAATTGGAGTCACAGAAGAATGCCGAAGATAGCTCGGTTAGAGCTTAAATACTTGTATTTGTTAGATTGATAAGTTTGCAGTATTTACTAGAAAAAAAAACAAATGTTGATAAGAAATATCTATTAAACTGATCTTGATGCACGCATGTCTACAATGTTTAAAACAGAAACAGAAAACCCCTGGACAAGGTTCGGTCTATCTCTCAGTCTATAATTCCCAACTGGCAGGAAATCCGATTAGACGCTAATAAACATTTATTGCTTAAGCTGTCTATGTCAAGGCCTTATCTAAGTAAGTCAACTTTATCAAAAAGGAAGTGGACTTTACGAGTTTCAGATATTGTCAATCAATTGCAATTGCAATCAGAATTCTCACTTTCCATAAATCAGCATAATTATCTAATATGCCAAGACATTGATATGGAACACGCTTACGTCTGCTGTTCGTTCACTTCATTCACTTCTTGCCGATTTATTGGGCAAATACTTTAATACTTTGTCTAACTGCCAGCCCGTTTACTCACATCACTTATTATCTTATCAAATCGTTAATTAGTATTTGCATAAAATAAAAACACCAGCAGCATCCTCTATAATCTCTCTAACAGCTCAGCGAGTGCTTCCGAATCTCTTTAAAGATACCGAGCAGAACCATTAATAGACTTAGTTTACAAAGTAATTTTGCACTGTGCGGTAATGCTCTATCGAGGATACATCTTGAAACACAATGGCAAACAGCAATGGCATAGCAAAGAATCGTCGCTTCGAAGTTGAAGGTATTTCATTATCTCAAGGACTTGTCTTAATGGAATGACAATTACTTGGATTACAGTCGGTCATAGAAATCAAATGTAGAAAGAGTTTTGATTGACGTTTTTTCTTGACTAAGAAATCCTTTGGAATATCCTTAAGTTAGGACACTGTCCTGTTTCCCGTGCAGCCGTTTCTAAGCTATGTCCTTAAGTTTTCTCTTATATCACTTGGCAAACGTTCAGTCGAATTCTTTTTCACATGGGGTAATTCACTTTTAATTTATGGCCCTTATCAAGGCAGATAACTTTTCTTTGCGCGTAAGCTGTCATAAAGCTCAATTCTACCAAAAACAAAAAATTTCCATTGCCATAAACAGGTTTTTTTTTTGACTGAATATATAAGTATATATCTTGAAGAATATTTTCCATAAATATTTAAATTGATTTCTTCTAGATTCTGGATTTGGCGTGCGACACTGGCAAATGCTATTGATCTTCTGTGGCCTAACAGTTGGCTTCACGATGCGCGTTAATCTCTCAGTGGCTGTTGTGGCCATGACCAATGCCACGACAGTGAATCCTGACTTTCCAGTACGAAATTTTCCAAGCTAAAGTGAATGTTTGATCAAATAATGTACTATTCTACTTTCAGGAATATCCCTTGTCGGAGAAGACAAAGTCTTGGGTCTTGAGCAGCTTCTTTTGGGGCTATGTGATGACACAGGTACCCGCTGGCGCCTTGGCGCGTCGCTTTGGCGGCAAGGTCACTCTGTTGACTGGCGTTTCGGTCTGTTCTCTTATGAATTTATTGACACCACTCTGTGCTCGCCTCGGTGGTTGGTCATGGATTTGTGGTTTGCGCTTCATTGAAGGCTTGTGTCAGGGTGTTTTTTATCCCTCATGCCATACGATTATAGCTCAATGGCTGCCGCCAAGAGAGCGTGGCGCTCTGACCACTTATGCCTATACCGGAAGTCAATTTGGTACGATTCTCATGCTGGTCACAAGTGGACTGCTCGCCTCCTCATCTGCTGGCTGGCCGAGCATCTTTTATGTCTCCGGCGGCTGTGGCATCATTTGGGTTTCCATTTACTACATTTGGGGTGCCAGTACGCCGAAGGACTCCAAGAGTATTACAGCTGAGGAATTCAAATTGATCGAGCTGGAGCAGGCCAAAGAGAGGACATCCAATGCGAAGCTGCCTAGCCATAGGCAGGCAACGCCTTGGCTAAGTTTCCTAACCTCGGGACCCTTTCTGGCCCTCACTGCAGTGCATTGTGTCTCAGCTTGGGGCTATTGGACGCTGCTTACACAAATACCTAGCTACATGAATAATGTTTTGGGCAAGGATATCAAATCGAATGCTCTGCTCTCCGCTCTGCCCTATGTTGCCAACTTCTTGCTAAGCTTCCCCTTCGTCTGGTTGGCCAAATGCATGGAGAAAAGCAAATCAATATCACTTGCTTTCAGCCGGAAATTCTTCAATACAATTGGTCAATATATTCCCATGTGTCTGCTAATTGCCTTGGGCTATGTCACCAAGGAACAGGACACTTTGGCCGTGATCCTGCTAACATTTACCGTGGGCATCAATACGGCCTGCCATTTGGGTTTCCAGGTGAACCACATCGATCTGTCGCCCAACTTTGCGGGCACTCTAATGGGCATCAGCAATGCATTGGCCAGCATAATGAGTCTCAGTGCACCGCTCTTGGTGGGCGTGATTGTTACCGACAAGGTGGGTCGCACTTCCATATGGATATTATTATATCATTATTATATTATTACTATTGTCTACTATTGCCTTTTGCTTTTCTTTATCTCTTCAGCACGATGCGGAACAGTGGCGCATTGTCTTCTTTGTGGCTGCTGGCTTTTATCTGGTGGGCAACGGGCTGTTCGTTCTATTTGGACGCGCTGATGTCCAGCCCTGGAATGATCCACCAGCTAAGTGTGAGCATAGCTCCATACCACAGATGGAGTCACAAAAATCTGATCACTGTGATAAATGATAACAAGAAATAATCCAGTTGTCTTCATCGTTATCGTACTTCACTTAGTCTTAATCTTCATGAAGTCCACTTTTATTGTAGAACCTCAGCTGAGTTTGTAATCTAACTCACATTATTCTCATATTCTGTATTCAGTTTAAGTTTCTATTATATATTCATAATTTAATTGCTTAAGAAAGATTGTTAAAGTTATACAAATAAAAAGAAGTAAAAACTTTAGCGACTGTATAAAAGTTATTTTTAGCTCAGTAGTGAACAAGCAGTAAAATTTATAAATTCTAGATCTAGAATTGAATAAGAGATATAGCTTTTCCTCTATTTGCCACGCCTAAAATATGCATTATATAATTGTAAATACATATATATATATTGGATAAAAATTAACTTTAAAAAAAAGAAGAAAAGTTTTGGAACGTCAGTTGAAATGCCTTAAGACCTATGCATTATCATGATTTAATATAAATAATTTACTCCAAATATATGCTCTATACAAAATTGTTTATATCAATAAAATTTGGAGATTTTCACAGCTTTTACACAAATTATTTTAGTCTTTAAAAAGTTTTTGCCTGTTCATCGCATTAGCATAATAGTTCTTTAAATATATTATTTGTAGAGTCGTCATCTTATCTAATCATATTATAAATAAGACTATTTACTTAAGATTCATAAATACTGAAGCTGTCAAGCAATTGTTGCAGCGCCGGAAAAAGTCGTAATATCTGTCTTCCAGTTTGTGAAAAGATCTTGTGGAGAACGGTAATGCAGCGCAAAGAAGACAGAATACTCAAGGAATCTACTAAAGGCGAATATAAGAGAGGATATTTAAAGGAAGGAAGCCAGTCAAGATGGTGAAGAATCGTCGCTATGAAAATAAATGTAGGTAAAGGACCTCACGAAGGGTAAGGTCTACAACTAAAAGGAAGCTGCAAATTAGAGATCACAAAGAGGCGCCAAGGAAGCCAAAGAAGAATATGAAATAAAATAGTTCAATTTATATGCAAATATAAAAAAAAATAAATTTTTATACAAATATAAAAGAAAAATTCTTCATAAAATCACCATAATATGATTAAATAAATAAATATGATTAAAAAAATAAAATTAAAATTATTATAATTATCATTTTAAAGTAAAGTTTCCTAACCTTGAGATAAGTGAAAAAATCGTTGCTAAACCATGTCAATGTGAAGACAAAGAATAGTTAGATAAGTTTGGCCTTCTTAGTTCATAAATCAAACGAAGGTGGGGGGGGATTGGGGGGGAGCGATTATAAAATCTTCATTATCTCTTGATCTTGCAGCTACTGGATATGGTATACGACACTTGCAAATCCTTTTGCTCTTTAGCGCTCTGACCGTGGGCTTTGCAATGCGAGTTAATCTATCTGTGGCCATTGTGGCTATGGCCGAATTTCCCGTAAGTTAAAAATGCAGCTTAACTTACCTTCCGTATATTAACCCCCTCCCTCTTTATAGGAATACAATTGGTCGGAGAGAATCAAGTCTCTGGTGTTGAGCAGCTTCTTCTGGGGCTATGTGACCACACAGGTACCAGCAGGTCCGCTGGCTCGTCGTTTTGGTGGCAAAGTAACAATTCTGTCCGGATTATCCGTTTGCTCCGTGCTGACCGTTCTGACGCCATTTTTTGTCAGATTGGGCGGCTGGCAGGTGCTTTGCGCTTTGCGCCTGATTGAGGGCATCTTTCAAGGCTTGCTCTTCCCCTCCTGCCATACGGTAATCTCGGCCTGGGTGCCGCCCAATGAGCGCGCTACCATGGGCAACTTCACCTATGTTGGCTATCAGTTCGGCACGATTGTCATGCTGGCCACCAGCGGCCTGTTGGCCTCCATGGGCGGCTGGCCGAGCATCTTCTATGCATCGGGTGCAGCTGGCTGCCTTTGGTCGCTGGCTTACTACATCTGGGGAGCCAGCACGCCGGCTCAGTCCAAGAAAATAAAGCCAGAGGAGCGAGAGCTCATTGAGCTGGGACAGGCGAGCGAGCGAAGTGACGATGCAGAGCTGCCGAGCCATCATCAGATCACGCCGTGGCTGAGCTTCTTCAAGTCCCCGCCTGTGCTGGCCTTGATTGCTGTGCAATCTGCTTATGCCTTTGGCTTTTGGATGTTGCTAACACAGATACCCAGCTACATGAAGAATGTCCTGGGCAAGGACATCAAGTCAAATGCCTTACTCTCTGCACTGCCCTACACGACCATGTTTGTGCTCAGCTTTGTGTTCGCTTGGCTCGCCAAGCGATTGCAGCGAAACGATTCTATTTCGCTCTCCTGGAATCGAAAGCTGTTCAACTCGATTGGCATGTTGGGTCCGATGGGTCTGCTCATTGCCCTGGGCTATGTGCCGGCCAGCATGGATGTCTTAGCCGTGGTGCTGCTCACCTTAACCGTGGCCATCGGATCTGCCAGCAATGTGGGTTTCCTGATCAATCACATCGATCTGTCACCCAATTTCGCCGGCATCATAATGGGCATCTGCAATTGCTTTGCCAATTGCATGAGTCTAGCAGCTCCGCTCGTTGTGGGCGGCATTGTAACCGATAATGTGGGCATGCCTTTTATTTATATTTTTCTTAAAGATTTCTTTTCTGATGCTTTGAATCTTTTATTGCAGAATAATGTACAGCAGTGGCGACAGGTATTTTTCTTGGCCGCCGCCATCTACTTTGTGGGCAATGGACTCTTTGTCATCTTTGGTCGCACGAGCGTTCAGCCTTGGAACGATCCGCCAGCCAAGCAGCGAAAGAACTCAACATCTGAGCTGGAAGCACAAGATGAAAACTGATTAGCAACTGGGAGATTTCTTGAATCGATAAGAGATAGCATTACCATAAAAGTATTAGTGTTATACACTATTTAAGCTAATTGCTGATTGTATTAAAAATGAGAAAAAGTAATAAGAAAAGTAAATATTTGTATAAAAATATCTTTAAAATGTTGATCTTATAGGATAAGCGTCGAAAGTCAAAGTTGAGATCATAATCGAAAAATATGCAAATCCCTAAATCTTGGAAAAAAGGCATTGACTTACATAAGAATCATACATCACCAAAGTTTATTTGCCACCTGTCGGAAAACTCTAGTGCTACTAAAATTTTAATATAGCCCACTTTTAGGTGCTTCTAGAATTTAATTCGTGCATTAAAGAAAAAGTAAATAATTATAGCTCTTACTTGGGGTGTAGCCTACATTAACAATTAATATAGTTGGATAGGGCAAACATGAAGCGTTTATGTATGTATATGATTAAAATAAATAAATAGAGTATACGAATAATACAAATGAGTTAAAAGAAAAAATTAATAACATATGAATAATTAAAATAAAAGCAATTTGCAATACAAATTATTTTAAAGTAACTTAATCTATTTTAATAAATATTTTGTTTAATTAAAATATATAAATATATATTTTTGTATAATTTAGTTATTATTCTTATTTATTTTTATATTTTTACTATTTTTATTTTATTTATTTAAAAATATAAAATATTATATTTTAAGCAAATGTATATAATGTCAATTATATTTTTAATTATTTGTTATATTCTGTAATAGTTTCACAATATAACAGTATATATTTATTTTTAAAATTAAATTTTAAATTGAATAATAAAAAAATTATGAGTTTTTATGGCTATGTTGCGCAATCGGTTTTCTAGTAATTTAATTATACAAACATACGCGATTTCTCATAAAAATTTCTGGCATGTCAATTTAAGCTGAACAAAAGCAGCTCAAATTTGCATACCGTTGACAATTTTTTTTATTTTTAATTTTTTTATATTTAGTTTTATTTGGGACTTAGGGCAATTAAGCCGCTCTAGACCGGCCTTTGATAGCAAATGTTTGTGCACACTTTATGGCTTTGAAATGGGCCCGCATGGCAAATGTGGAAGTTGCGGTCGTGATCGTGTGACGCGAACCAGTTGATAAGCGCCTGAATTTGAATAAACGCACGCGATATGGACCTCACATACAGCGAGACAAAAATACACACATAAACACGCACAGTCATGCGAGTATTCAACAGTATTTGTGTATACAAAAACACGCTGGAATATTTTAGATTATGAAATGCTCCATGAGGCGAAACGACTTCTAAATATATACCCATAATAAAACGGTAAATTTCGAGTCCAAAAAATCACAGCCAGAAGAGCTTATAAATTATGATTAAATGCACACTAATACATACAAACATACCTTTGTATATATGAATAAAGGCATCAAGCCAAAGGATTCCCAAGAATTTCAAAATTGATTAAAAGCAACCACAATAACTGGTTTTTGGCAATTTCGATTTGCAGCCGCGTGTCGAGAAGAGGAAATGGGAACGACGGAAAGACGTGGAAGCGGTTGGCGTGTGCTGCACGAGCAGCTGTTCGGCGAAAAAACAAAAATCCCAAAATTTTGCAGATAATGAAAACCATTAAATACGAATCTTAACGGAGTTATTTATACGATTTACAGTCAACAAGATGCTATCAGCTGAACAGTGCAAATAATATAAGCCACTTGTCGTATCAGTTGACGCTGCACCCGTGCGCTTATTTTTTCAATAGCTGCTGACATCAAATTGAGTTCTTACGTTTTTGTAGTTTTAGTGAACGGGAGCGGCTGCAGCGGGGCAAAGGGCCCAACAGTGGGCTTAAAATTAAACCTTATCTGCATCCGAAGTACTTTAATGTCTGACAACGCGGCAAGAATCAAGGTTTATGGGCGCCAGCGTTAGTGGTGAAATCGTAATCGAACAGGGGGCGCCCCTGTGTCTCTCTCTCTCTCACTTTGTCACTTGCTCTATTAGTCTCTCATTCCTTTTTGAATTCGTTTTGTGTGTGTGTTTATTTCGCTTGCAGCCTGAGCACATTTACGTCATTCCAAAGGCGTTGTACTCATTCCAAAATCGAATTTCTGCAAATCATTTTGCAAGGCGAGCGCAAAGAGCACTAAAAAAAAACCAACTACAACTACAAAGCTCTCGTGTGCCAACAGCAAATAGCAGTGGTTGGGAAGAGAGAGCGAGACGCAACAGTGTAGCGGAACAATACAGTCAGCGTGAACGTCAGCGTCGACCGAGAGCCGATTGGCATTGTACACTTGCGCATCACGTGAACGTGGTCGTCGTCGGCTGAGCGCCGAGCCGAACGTGTGAGAAACGTGATCAAAGATCACGCTGAGAGCGAGAGAGAAGCAGAGCGAGCGTGCGCACACACACGTTCGTAAAATGAGCGCGCGAGAGTGGGTGCGCCACGAACTGTGTATTGAATCCGAACGAATGCATGCATGCGTGTGGGTGTGTAAGTGTATGCAAATATAACACATATATCTATGTGTGTGTGTGTGTATGTATGCATACAAATGGCAACAAATTAACACTACGCGGCGCCAAAGCTGTTGCTGTTCTTGTTGCCGGCAAAGCAAGCGTTGGCACCATTGACTTTGACGCGAGCGCTCTCTCTCTCTCTCTCTCACTCTTTAGCTCGCTCTCTTCATTATACTCTTTTGCATTTTCTTCCTGCGCCATTGTCTTTTTCTTTCCTTCTCTCTCGCTCTCTGCCTGTCCATAGCTCTCCCTGGCTTTGTCATTAAGGTTATCGCAAATTGTTTTGCGAAACTCAATGTTGATTTTAATGCTACGCGATGTTTTTAACAATATTATATAGTTTATTTAATAATAAATAGACATACATATATATATTATTAATTTTTGTTGATAGACATTTCATAATAAAGCATACAAATCAACTGGCTTGCTAAAAAAAAACCAACAACAGTTACTGATATTTTTCTAATCATCATCTATGCACTGTCACGCTGTTTCACAACTTTTTGTATTCATGAATCAAGTTGCCTTGTGACAAAATTAATCAACTTTTTTCTTTTTTGTTTTCTACTCAGCAAATAGAATTAACGAATATGCAAATAAGAGCTGTTCCACTGCTGTTTTATTGTACCGCTTGATCTTTTGTCTCTATCTCTGTCTGAGTGCTGGTGCCGTGCTGCATGATGTCACAGTGATAAATCAGTTTCACTGGCTGCCGCAGTGGCCTCACCCACACAACCACACGCGGGTCCACACGGCGCATACGCAATGATAAGATTTACACATTCTGCGAATTAACTGAGAGATAAGAATGCAGCCATAGATCTAATTATACAATTTACGGAATGACTAACTATATCATCCAGTATCCACTGCAGACGCTCGCTTCATTAAGTATACGCACCGCACCAAAGCTCTCGCAACTAAATCATTTCAATCTCTTTAGTCAAAGATCATGAGCAATTATTTGTGTTCTTCAGCTTATTTGCTTTTGGCACTTTGTCTGGCCAATTTGGCCAGTGGTTTTCATTGTTTATAGTTAGTTGAGAATATATTTAAATATATGTATATATATAAATATATATTTTTTTTTTTTTAGAGGAAAAATAAACAGAATTTCGTAGACAAATAAAGGCGATGTTTAGTTAGACGAATGCCGAGATACACTATAAAATTTGAAACATATTAGTTTAGCTTTGAATATGATGATATATTATAGTATTTAGCATATAATAATACATACATGTATTTTGTAGATTTCTCTTTTAAAATCCATCAATTTTATATATTACTTCAATTATTAATATTATTTTAACAAAGTGAATATATCTATAAATATTGCTGAATTCATTATTTTAATTCTTTTTAATTTATGTATATATTCAATTTATATATATGCACACAATAACGTTTATCGTAAATACTCTGTTATACTTTCTTTTATTACGTCTATTTTTTAAATTTAGACCTTAACTGATTGAATATACTAATCAGCTTTTGTTATCATTATCATAAATACGAAATTTTATTCGTTTATGATACGATAAAGTTCTTTGAAGAAATATATGAAAACATTATGATGATATGATAAATACTATGAAAGTGTGAAGTTCGAGTATATACATATGTATATGAGATTGGAATTGAGAATAGATATATGATATATGATATATGCTTGAATCAATCAATTCATTAGAAAATAGTCTAGTAATCAGATCAGGAAATTTTCATTTTTACAAGCATAGGAATCTGGGTAAACTTTTTTGTATAAAGCAATTAAAGATAGTTTTGATTCTTGAATGAACTTAAATTTTGTATACAATCCTTTAAATATATGGGTACAATGATGACAAATAGTTTTAATTAATTTTAAAGACTCTTTTTAGCAGCAATTGAAATAAATTAAGTAAGGTATATAGATAGATAGCTATATAGACAGACAAGCATATTTATTTGTAAAAAAAAATTCCAAAAGAGTCAAGCACGCGATAGTATCTATCCACGTGACTTTATAGATAATATATACATATATACATATAGTTGATTAAACATATATTTGTTTTTCTTGCCAATTTAACTTGTCAAATTGAATGAGGAAAAGTGTTATGCCTTTGCAGTCGAAGTGTATGGTTGAATGTGAAAATTCAAGTGGCTGCACGAGCTGTGAAAATGAAAAGTTCTATTTTAAATGAACTACGTGCCGCGTGAGCTGTCAACCAGTGACGCCCACGCAGCAACCCATGGCTGTTGTTGACTATGTCCCACAGAGGACGCCGCCGCCGTCGCCACAGTCGCCAACAACAACACAAAGACAGAGGGAAGGTAAAGAGAGAGAGAGCAAGAGAGAGAGCGAGAGAGAGAGAGAGAGAGACTGTGTGCATTGCAATTAAAACGAAAATTCATTTTCAATTGCAATCGCAATCGCAATTGCGGAAAAATAGAAACGCGTCTTTGACAGTTTGCCAGCGAGACGAAATTTCATTGAACGAGTGCAAAATGAAAGCCAAACCCAAGTCAAATATTGTCTAACTGAGGGTGGCTGGGGGTTGGCCAGGTTAGCACCTGGTACTGAAATGGATGAGTAACTATGCTGAAAAGTTTCCATGCGCATGCTAATTCATGTCAATTGAGCTACATCAATTATTTACATACAATTCAATTAGTCTCGATGACAGCCAGATGACCTGGGCAAACATCTATCTCCATATTTAAATGGATATATATTCGTATCTCTATTGCTAGATTGACAAATATATGTAATTGAAATTGACACGTAATATGGCTGGTAAATATTTGCTTGTCCAGTCATCAGCTCTTTATGGTTGCAACTGACTTTGGAGGCTGGGCTCGTTTCGGCTGGGTTGATCTGGGCTAATCTGTTCTGGTCTGATGGAAAAAAACTCTGGTCTATTTGAACTTGGCATGTTAATTCAATGTCAATGCTGGCTGCGACAGTATTCCATTCTATTCTATAATGAATTTGTCCTAAACTCTTGTTTGACTAAATATTTATAGCTTAGTCATGCGAGGCGTATGAGTAATTTATGCTTTGATTTGTATACCTTGAGATGAGTTTAAAGTTGTTGCTTCAAATGTTGTTGACTTGACACAGAATTATGTGCCACTGAGATATAGATACGGATATGGACGTATATGTTATAGATGGATAACGGAATAGACGAATTACGGAAAGAGATGGATAACATGACAGACGAGCTGATATACAATTGGATAAAGGGATAACAATCATATGAGGCTAGAAAGAGATACAGACGGGTAAACGGATAATGTATGTATTAATTAGCATATAGGCAAATTAACGGATAAAGGAATAAACAGCCGGATATACTTGGACAATGATAAATAGATAAAATGATATAGAAGTAGAGAAGAACAGCCAATTAAAAGACAGACAGACACGAGGATAAACGCATACAGTTACAGATGGGTAGGTGGATAAGCAAACAGACGGATTAACATATAGAAGGATATATGGATATAAGAAAAGACTGAGATAGGCATACAAAAGGCTAGACAAATGCACAGACAGGCCGATAGACAAACAATTGGATAGGCAGCCAGGCGGATAGACAGACGAACGGAACGAACGCATAAATTGGTTGACAAGTAAACAAATAGGAACAAATAGGCGAGCGTATTTACGGCGAGTAGACTGAGAGAGAGACATAAAGCAAGGTATGCGAACAGAGAAAGAAAGAAATATATATATATAGCGAGACAGATATGCCACTTTGAATATATATGCATATATATTTGATAGATATATGTGTTTCATTGAGGGCTCGGCACGCCGTAGCATACTCATTCCCGTAAATATTAAACCCTTTAAGCCCAATGGGTTTTCAATTGGTTCAAGGTAGAGAAAACACTCTCTTGACTTGTTTATTTTTTAACGCAGTTTAATTGGCGGCGCATACCAATCGTTGCAGCTGTAAGAAAAAATTCCACTAGCTGTAGCCAAATACGTATTTATGTAACTGAAGGCAATGCATATGTAATATATCTATATGTATCTTTGTGAATTACAGACGTATCTTTATATGTTCATATGTAAATTACGTTTGTAGCGTGCAAAAATTTCTATATCGATATCAAATCACAACACAAACAAGCTGCATTTTAATTGTTACACTCGGAGCTGTGGGAGGTGAAGCTCTGCTGCCTGCTGCCTCCTTCCAGCTGTCTGCTGAGCCCACACGGCATCCACACATCCGTTTCACCTGACGTCAAGTGCGCTGTTTGCCATTTGTCATTTTTTTGATAAGCGTTTACACAGATTTTCTGTTTATTTTGGGGTAGCTTTTGGGTGCGTGGGTGTGACACAATGGCGATAACATCGATAGCGATTAGATTGATTGATCAGACCGAACGAACTCAATCAGTCAGTCCGTCAGTCAGTCAGACCGTGCTTGGGTCTGACTCAAGTAGCTTACTCAATTAAAAGTCAACTAGGCTGATTTATAGTTTGGCTAAATATAGTTACAAATGCTAGCTCTTGGCTGACACTTGATTCTTTTTTATGCCCACAATCTGATAGCAGCCTTATGAAATGCTTAGGCTCTACGAACTCTATTTGGGAAATACTAAAAAAGAAAATCACTGAAATTCAATCGAAAAATTGCCTTTTAAACTCACATTAACTGATAAAGCACGTCGAACGTGCCTAAGAAACGTGTGGAATATATTTGTACCTCAAAAAAAAAGAAAAAAAAATCACTGATAAGAATTTAATAATATATATTTATATATACCTTTCAATATGAATAAAAATTGTGCTGTCTTTGATGGCATCACAATGAATTAAGCGAACTGCGATAACAATTTTGCCAAATCAAAGTCTCAATTGATAAGCATGAATTAATTTGTTATAAAATATTTCACTGCATATAATTGATATAAACTATTCGCAGGGTCTCTATTGGTGTCAATTTGGAATTGATCAATGCACTGATCAGAGTGCTGCCTGCCATTAGTTGAATTCATGTAAGAGTTGGGAACAAGCAATTTTGATTGCGATAATAATATATATTTATAGGTGTATATAGAAAAGACGACAGCAGTTGTCAAAGCTACAAGTAGTTTGTTTTTCTCAACTAGAATGACAGACATAGAAAAAGAAGAAGAAGAAGAAGAGAGCTCGACTTCCTTGCTGAGCCAGTGAGCAAGTGAGTTTATCAGTGGCTTGACCTCGTGAGCGCGGCTTTAGCTTATCAACAGACAAAGAAATGAGCGAAACAAGCGAACATATAATTGAGTCCTTATAACAATGCTCTCATCCAAACAAAAGAGCATACGAGTGCAAGCGAGAGAGAGATTGGCAGCGAGAGAGCACAGTGTGGTATGTGACTAATTTGGTATTTACAGTTCGTACACAGCACGAAACGCCATTATACAGACGCTATAAAGGAAAGAGCGAGAAAGGAAGCGGCGAAGAGGCAAAGTGAGTGCCAGAGGGAGAGGGCGCGGGCGAGACTGTGTAAGTGACTTGTGACTGATAACTCGTTGTTGTTTACATATTGGCCGGCAAATTCAGAGAGAGAGAGCGGAGAGCAGCCAACACATACACTCGCTCACCGACTGCTTTGTATGCGTGTGTGTGTGTGCGCTTGCATGCCAGCGTGTTCGGATTTCACTGATAGCAAGAGCAGCGCAAGCGAATGCGAGTGGAATTCACGCGATACACATGTGTGTGCCAGCCAACAACAACAACAACAATGAACAGTAACAAAGTGACAGCACAGCTCGCCTCTCGGACGCGGCGAACTCTCTCGAGTGCGGCGAGCGCGGCGATCGTCATATTTATAAAAGAATCGCCGCGGCAAGTATTTCAAGCAGTCGCAATCGCACGCTAGAACAAACTAAAAGCCGCATTAAATTCACTCGAACGGGTCGAAAAAAAAAAAGAAAAAAGGAAAACTTATTTAACAAAAAAGTATCTTTAGCTATTGCTGTATTTCTCTCTCACCTTACTGTAAACTGTGGCAGCAGCAGCAGCTGTTTGTATCTCTATGCAGTAGACTGGGAGCTAGTTGGCTAGCGAAACGTGTTCGTAACCGTGAAATAAGCGTGGAAACGAAAACGAAATCGTTTCATTTAAATATCAAAGACATGTGCTTCAACTAGCCTAAATGTCATCCAAGCACGTTGTTTAATACGTCCGACAAGAAATATATAAAATTTCCACTGGCTGCAGCTACTGCAGAGCGAAAGAGAGAGAGAGAGAGAGAGAGGTAGAGCGAAAGAAAAGGAGATTTACATATATTCAGCTGTAACCCCGCGCCGCACACATGACAACCACTTTGAATATGGTGAAAACTGGGAAATACGCCAATGGTATGTAACCAAATAAAAATTAAAAAAAAAAAATAAATAATAATTATAGCTATACTTAAAACTGGAACAATCCTATAAATAATAACGCTTTAGCCTTTAACGCTTATCGTGCACGTGTCGCGTGCATTTATATAAGACAAAGTTTTGCGCGCCGAGTGCAATTGTCAATTGTCTGAAACTTGTTGCCGGAAACAGCTGCCAAACCCCAAAGACCTCAAGCATAAACCCCCCACAAGCCTCACCTCTGTGTAACCCCTACCCTTAACATTATAGTATAAGTATATATAGCTATTCTGTTCTAGCTGCCTTATAAAGCAAATGAATTGTAAACTTATTGCATTTGAAGTGCGTTTTCTTTTTTGAAATATGTCTAAAACTGTAAATATTTCTACGTGATTTTCACTTTATATATAAAGTGCTATCTAGACGACCTCCGCTGCGCATACGTCAAAACTCTAAAGTCTAGACGCAACTTCTTCAAGAGATCAATTCGAGCAGTGTATAAAAAGCAAGACAAATAAAATAAATGTGGAATTTAAAATGTTTTCTTGGCTGACAAAATGAATTTTTAGCACGCTTAACGAAAATGATAAAAATAAACAAAAATAAAACGGAGGGAGGAGTCAAGGGGGGCACATCAAGAGGCAGCCAAATCGGACGTTGTATTTAGCTTTAGCTCTGTTTTATTTTTTATTATTTTAAATTATCTCTCACTCTCCCTCTCCCTTTCCCTCTGTCTCTCTCTGTCTCTTTGTTGCTGATGTAACTCAAGTTTACTTAACATTATTTACAACTATTGTGCGGGGAGTATTACGAGTCGAAAACTTGAAACTTGAAAACAAATACTATACATTATTGTTGGGGCATTTTCCATGCCATGCATAGAGAGCCTGTCTGACATCGATGAGTCCACAGCAATTATCTAATCTGATAGACTGACATGCTATATGGCATAAATATATAGAAATATATATATATATATATACATAGAATATACTAAATATTTCACCTATTTGAGTGTGCGTGTGTGTGTCTGTGTATTTGAGATTTCTTGTTGTTATTGCTCCAATTTATCGTGCTCGTTATATGGCCGTACAGTTACTTTTAGACCTTATCGGTTATCAGCACAATTGCAGCGGACGTGTTTTGGATAGAGTATCAAAATGTTAGAGTGTCCTTCGCCAAATTATCAGCAACGGCCATGAGCTACAGACATACATATAAACAAATGTATATATATGTATAGGCCATAATTGGACATTTTACAGGGTATCTAAGATGGCAAACAAACAACGAAATTCGATTTACAGACATTTTCGGGCTATTTAAGGTATCAAATATTATATATCATAATATATAATCATTTTATAGGGTCAATTTTATATAAATTATAGGGTATCCGTTTGTTCTCTTTCACAAGACCCCAATACCCACTTATCAGCCCATATACACATATCATAGCTACACATATGCCATTTATATGCATTTTCCAGGGTATCAAGAATCAGCTATCAATCATTTAAAATCAACTTTCATAAATGTTTATTGATGATATTTATGCTCTTTGGCAACTTTTTGTTGCTTTTCCAATTATGGAGCAAACATTTAATTGCTTGTAGTTCCTTCTTTTTTTTCATTTTCTTTCGATTAAACAAAAACGTATAAATTAACATTTAGAGCGCGACAATAAAAGACAAAACAAGAAAAAAAAAACAACAATTAATTTTAAAGTCGAGCGCAACTGACTGTTTAATACTCGCTTATGCTTCAGAAGTAGTGAAAGAAACAAATCTAAAACTTGGCGATCTTTGCTATAGCTTAACTCGAACTATACAATTTTGAACGATATAGAATTTATAGAATATTTACATTTTTTTTTTTAAATTTAACTTTGTGCTTGTTTCTAGATTGATTACATAGATATAATGATTAATGTAGAATATATGTCAATAGTAGATTGCTCATTAAATTTGATGCTCCTAACATGATAATGTGATCTATAATATATTATATGGAATCTATAATTTCTATACTATAAATATTATAGACTCTACTCCAAAAATTGCATATTAATTACCGATCTGCCACGTTTCCCATATTTGTTGCACTATAAACCACAAAGATTTGTTTGACTCTGATATATAGAAGTTTTTATTTCAAATGTCAAATCTCTTGCCGAAATAAAATATAGTATAATGCTCCATTAATCTTAATAGTTTATAAGCTGTGTGAGGTCATGAATAAATTTCAAATTTCTATAGCATCTGGCACATAAAACTGATAACAAATAGATGCCAATATACACGCTCAAAACTTTGCTGAGCGAGCATAACAAGGGCTGCTCCCAAATTGTTGCTAAGCGTAAAGAAGAAGCACATAAATCGAAGCGCAAAAACGTGCCAGATACAAATTTAAACAAATAAGAGTTTCAACAGTTTCAGAATGAATCAGCATAATAAACAGAGAGACAAACAAAAGAGGGGAAGAGAGAGAGAGAGAGAGAGAGAGAGAGAGAGATATCTGTCTGTCTAAATTGACAAAAATCCAAAGTTCACGCAGCGCGCCAACCTCAACAATTTTTAATTAATAATTATTGAGTGAATTTAATTAATTCTAAAAAAAAATGGAGAATTAAACTGCATAATAATTATTGAGTGAATTTAATTAATTAATATTTAGAAATAATGTGCGTAATAATTATTGAGCGAATTAAATTAATAATTAAAGCAATAGAAAATTTCTAAAATAAAAGAGAATTCAAATTAATTATATTACAGTCGTCACCTTGAGCCACTGCGGTTCAATAGACGCGCCTTTTGAGGCCGCACCGCAAGGTTGTTCAATTACTTGTGCAACAGCTGCCACAACAAGTGGTAAAAAGAAGTGGCTGAATAACAAGAAGAAGAAGGCTCAACACTAGCTTAAATCTAAGTCCATTTAGGGCCAGTTTGGCGCAGCTAAAAATAAAGCCCAAATCGAGTTTCAATTGTATATACCATATAGGTAGAACCGAAAGACATATGTACATACATATATAGAAGTAGAAATTAATAGCCAACAGCTGTGGCTGTCCACCCATCCGTCCGTCCGTCCGTCCGTCCGTCCATCTAGCTGCACATGGCCAGAACAGAGATCTCTTCGTACGCCTCATGTTGAGTTTGCACTGCGCTTGTCACGTGCACGAGCTGGCAAAACGTTTTTACAGGTAGCTCAAGTGGCTGGGCGGGCAGGTAGGGTGGTGCTGCTGGTGGTGCTGCTTGCCATCTGCTGATTGCTGCTGCTCGTGGTATGTGTCGCGTGTAGCTGGTTTTCAATGTGTGCTGCTGGGTACAGCACCGTCATCTGTTGCTGCTGCTTCTGTTGCACTTCATTGAGGCGCGCCGATCTCGCGAGTAATTCACATTCACATATGCGAGTGGGCGTTGCGTGTGTGTGTTGGGTGTGTATATGTGTGTGTGTGCTTGGGTGTGTGTGTGGCTGGGTGTATGCGTGTGTGGCGGCCACAACAAGATTTTGACACACTCTGTTTTATAAATAAACGCGCCCCACATACAGAGAGAGAGAGAGAGAGAGAGAGAGCGAGAGAGAGAGAGAGAGAGAGTTGGATAGAGAGAGAGAGTGCGCAATCATTGACTTTTTGGCATTGATAAGAGAGCGATATGCTCCAACTCACGTTTTTTCTTCTCCATCTAAACTGAGCTATGCTAAGATATAATGCTCTATATAGTTTTGACTTTGGTCTCAGAGTCTTGAAACATGAGCTATACAACTTTAGCAATTAAATCAATAATTAGAAACGTTTATATCTTGCTCTGTGGTTTGTTATTTTATTTTATTTTTTGTATTAGTTTAGATCTAGGTTTAATATATAAAATATATTTATGAATAAATCCTAACTAATTTTTAATAATTTTATTTTATAATAAAATATATATTCAAAAACAGATTTTATTTTGTGGTTCAGTAAATAGTTCACATTCCATATTAATCTTCACTTGAAAAACAAATTTTTCCTAACTCAAGGTCAATTGATAATTCTCTCTGAATCGCTCACTTCATCTCACAGTCAAACATAGTGAGAAACAAGAGATTAAACTATAATTCGTCTAATTCTTTACATATTAGTTGCAAGTTAAGTTTCGTTATTATATTATGTAAAAATAATCTTGCAATAAATTTGACTATGGCTCAGCTCAAGATTCGCACGTGTCTTTGCTGAACAATCGTGGGTTACTGCTCGGCTCATTTTTAGCCTTTCCAGAATACGAAACTTTGATAATTTTCATGTTTTGTTTACTGCTTGAATAATCAAATTCCAATTACAATGGCAAAAGTAAACAAAATGTAGGATTTCGTTTCGATTCACAATGAAATTTGATTATTGAGCTAGTTTCGTTTGGTGTTCTAGAATAATTTTGTCAATTGACATAAGATAGTAAAAGAGACTGAAATTGGAATGAAGTTTGCTTAACGATTCGTATAGAGGCAAAGTTGAAGTTTTTGGATTAGTCATGTGGAAAAGTCTAAGATGAATATGGAAATGTGATTTTTATATAGATAGAATACATACTTATAGATCATACTATAAGTTTATACTATTTTAATTACTTTCTAGTCAGTTCAATTGTTTCTGATTTTTGTCTAAGATTCTATAACTCAGATATTGGGCACGCTTCCAGCTCTATAGAACTTTTCTTGTCTGTAATTTCTATTTATATTATATATTTATTTTATCTTTATTTTATATTAATTGAGTATACATTTTCAATTATTATAAACCTCAATTTGCATTTACTACTTGCAGATAAAATCATTGGCGTTCGGCATGTGCAATGCATCCTGTGCTTCTTCTGTCTGTCCCTGGCCTATGCGTGGCGCGTGAATCTGAGCGTTGCGCTGGTGGCCATGACTGGGCCATCGAATGCATCGGAGGCCAATGCAACGCTTGACAGTTCGGAGGAGACAGAGGACATTGATGTAAGAGCCAGAAAATCTTGCATAGCAAACGAATGTAATGCTCCAACTCCCACTCTCTTCTGCAGATGTTTAGCTTTACGGAATCGGAGAAGTCGTATATGCTGAGCAGTTTCTTCTGGGGCTATATCGTCACCCAGGTGCCTGGCGGTTATATCGCTCAACGCTATGGTGCCAAGATGTTGCTGATGGTGGGCTTGGTGGCCTGTGCCATTCTCACGCTGCTGACGCCGCTGTCTCTCAAGCTGGGCGGCTGGCAGGCGCTGTGTGTGGTACGTGTACTGGAGGGTTTGACCCAGGGTGCAGTGCATCCGGCTACCCACTCGCTGTTAGCCAAATGGGCGCCAGCCAATGAGCGCGGCATGCTGGCCACGATTTGCTATTCGGGCGCACAGTTCGGCACGATCATGATGTTGGCCACGAGCGGATTTATCGCCGACTCCTTTGCTGGCTGGCCCGGCATCTTCTATTTCGGCGGCATTTGCGGCTTCATTTGGGTGCTTCTCTGGTGGATATTTGCCGCTAGCACACCGGAGGAACATAAGCGCATCACACGCGAAGAGTTGAAGTTTATCGAGGAGACGCGTTCGGTGGGCAAAATGCAGGATGCCCGCAAAATGGCGCCCACGCCATGGGGCAGCATCTTCACGTCGATGCCGTTCCTCTCGCTGCTCGTGGTGCACTGCACACACATGTGGGGCTTCTGGACGCTGCTCACCCAGATTCCCAGCTACATGAAGAACATCTATAGCATCGACATCAAGTCCAGTTCGCTGCTCTCCTCGCTGCCCTACACCGTGATGATGATTCTGAGCTTCTTCTTCGTTTGGGTATCGAAGGTGTTGCAGAACAACAAGTCCATATCGACGTCGTTCAATCGGAAATTCTTCAACTCG
This sequence comes from Drosophila stalkeri, assembly GCA_035047405.1. Lineage (NCBI taxonomy): Eukaryota > Metazoa > Arthropoda > Insecta > Diptera > Drosophilidae > Drosophila > Drosophila stalkeri. The sequence continues at coordinate 10,022,588 of JAWNPR010000090.1, forward strand.
GTGGGTCACTGGATACCCATGCTGTCGCTGATTGGCCTGGGCTATGTGCCGCAAGAGAATTCCGTCCTGGCTGTGGTGCTGCTAACACTGACGGTGGGCATTAGCGCCGCCACCTACCTGGGCTTCCAGGTGAATCACATTGATCTGTCGCCCAACTATGCCGGCACCCTGATGGGCATCACCAATGCGGCGGCTAATGTGATGAGTGGCTTGGCACCACTCGCTGTGGGTCAGATTGTCAAGCATCCGGTAAGTGGAAAGAACTTTGGTGAAATTATTCAATTTTAGCTAACTTTGTGTATTTGATTCCAGGAAAACGTGAGTGAATGGCGCACGGTGTTCTTTGTGGCTGCCTTCTTCTATTTCATTGGCAATCTGCTGTTTGTTGTCTTCGGACGGACGGATATACAGAAATGGGATACACCTGATGTGGTCGATGAGGAGAGTATCGAGGCGGGTCTGCCTTTAGCGGGGGATAAAACTCTTCAACCAATCCCAATAGCGAATGGCAAACCCTAAGCCCTGGACTTAAGACTAAATCATGCTTAAAACTAAGTAAAATTATTTACAAATAATTTTATGATTGCATGTTTGGTGTTATAGTTGTTGTGTTTTTCTTAAACTAAGCGCCTAACTTAAGACAATAGCAATTAGTTAGTTGTTAGTCAAGAATCACCTTAAAATTGCCATAATGACGATCGCGTGCTTCCAATAGCGATATTAATAATAATAATAATAACATATGATAATTGTTTAGTGTGTAGGCAGCATAAATTATTATTTCCAGTATTTCTTACATAATGTACATAAAACAAATAACAATTACTACAAATCAACAACAAAACAAATGAGTAAATCACAGCTAGTTAACAATGTAAATAGCAAAGATTGCTATCTTTAAGTAAATGTAAGAGCTGCTCTATAATTGTTACGTTTTAAAGTGGAACTATATATAAATCATATACACCTTAACTAACGTAGGTCTTTAGTCAATTAGTTAAATTAGTAATAAACAAACAACCAACTTGTGATGTACGAAAAATTAAATCAACTAAAAAAGGCAGAAAAGAAGACATACATATATACAAAAAATTAAAAAAAAGAAACAAATAGAAAAAAAGCAAAAAATATAAGGCCAATAATAAAGGCCAACATTGCAGAAATCAATACAAACAAAAAGCCTGTGTCTTTAATTTCGTGTAATATTTGAATCTGGCGCCCAACGATATGCGCAAACAATCGATTGATAAACTCAAGCACAACTGTTGCTGCAGCTGTGTTTGTTGTCCGATAGTTTTGTTGTGGCTATTGGACAGGTGCACATTATTGACATTTATAAATAAGCTAAAGAGTCTATTAAATTGCATTTATTTTATGCTCCATTTAGCTATAGAAAAGAAAACAGACAAAAGTTAAATGAAGTAAGAATGCTCTGGTCGGGACAGCTTAACATTGCTCAGCTGCAGCAACAAGTGAGCTGTGTTTAGTGTCCATAACTGCTTTGAACAGCAAAATAGTTGTGAAAGCATTTGAAAAGCATTGCTTGTTTTTCGTTCCTGCATTTAATGCTGTAGTTAATAATGCAATCAACATATATATATATATATATTTATACATATTAAAATTGAAATCTAAATTGAAAGCATATAAAAAATTTTTAAATTTTGTTTTAAGTAATTTCCTAAACTGCCACTCGATATGAGTGTGGCTGTGTTTATTGTTCCATAGTTTTTTTTCGTGCCAACGATAGTTATGGCACTGTCGTTCATTGTGAACAGCTATCGTTGTTTGCAAATAAACACAGCCTGTTGCAGTGTTTGCTTGACGATAGTTGCAACTATCGTACGCCTGCAGCTGGCGCAACAGCTGATTTGTGTGTACTAACTAACCACAACAACGTAGAAAATTATAACAAATCGCAACGTAAGCAGCAAACGACATCAACGCTGAACAAAGTTGGCGTGTTATTTTCGTGCATTGCAGCGTAGGCTTATCAGCTGCGCGAAATGCTTAGACGCTCGAACACCGCCATTGCGAACACAACAAAGCAACGGCATTAGAACTAATCAATCAACATGGTATTAGGTTGTTCGGACTGCTGCAGCCATACGGGCTATGACGCCATTGGAAATACAGGTGAATCGTAGTGTTGCGCTGGTCAATTTGATACAGTTCCGGAACATTAGATATTCATTATATAAATATGTTTTTTTTTTTTTATTTTTCGACAGGTCCCCGTTTCGGAGTGCGCCATCTGCAATGCATTTTAGTATTTTTCGGCTTGGCCGTCGCCTATGCCTTACGTGTGAATCTCTCCGTGGCCATTGTGGCCATGACGGACAGCAATCATACCAATCCAGCATTTCCAGAGTTCCCCTGGGACGAGAGCATTAAATCGTATCTGCTGAGTAGCTTCTTCTGGGGCTATGTTGTGACTCAGGTACCAGGCGGCTATCTCTCCGCAATAATTGGTGCTAAATATATGCTCTTCTTTGGCGTGCTAATCTGCTCCTGCTTGGCACTGCTGACGCCATTCTGTGCCATTACTGGAGGCTGGAAACTGGTCGTTGTATTGCGCGCCATCCAGGGACTCTGCCAAGGCGTCATCTTTCCATCCACCCACACATTCCTCTCCAAGTGGGCCCCAGCTGAAGAGCGTGCACGCCTGGTTGGCTATTGCTATTCAGGCTCTCAGTTTGGCACAGTGATTATGCTGTCGGTGAGCGGATATATTGCATCCTCTTCCCTGGGCTGGCCAAGCATATTCTATATATCCGGCTGTGCCGGCATTTTATGGTCTATGATCTGGATCTACTTGTGCGCTAGCACCCCAGCGCAGCACTCTTCAATTACGCCCAGCGAGCGGCGATACATTGAGACATCCGGGCAACTGCGTCGCCCGTCAGATGCGGGTCGCGAAGAGTTCGTGGCACAACAGAATCTGCGCACGCCCTGGCTACGCATCTTCACTTCACTTCCATTCTTGTCGCTACTGTTGGCGCATTGCGCGAACAACTGGGGCTTCTGGACGCTGCTCACCCAGATTCCCACATTCATGAAGAATGTGCTGGGCATGGACATCAAGCACAATGGTCCGTTGTCTGCATTGCCCTACTTTGCGATGATTCTGCTCACCTGTTTCTTCATCTGGCTGTCGGATATGTTGAAACGCAATGGCACCCGGATGTCGTTGGCTTTCTCGCGCAAGCTCTTCAATTCGATTGGCCTGTGGCTGCCAATGCTGGCACTCCTGGGCCTGGGCTTCGTCACGCAGGGCAGTGCGAATGCCAAGCTGGCCATTGGACTGCTCACGCTGGCGGTGGCCACCAATTCGGCCAGTTACCTGGGCTTCCACGTCAACCACATCGATCTGTCGCCCAATTTCGCTGGCACTCTGATGGGCATCACCAACTGTGCGGCGAATGTGATGAGCATCTTGGCGCCACTCATTGTGGGACTCATTGTTACGGATGAGGTGAGCTTAATGAAGATACAGACTTAAAGCAGATATAGATTCAGATTCTATTTTCTTTACAGACCAATCCCACACAATGGCGCATTGTCTTCTACTTTACGGCATTTGTCTATTTCGTTGGCAATTTAGTTTTTATTGTGTTTGGGCGTTTCACTGTCCAGCCATGGAACAATCCCAGCTCTAGGCGAACGCGCTCTGTCTCTGTCAATGAGCAGGGTGAGACGGAGCGTGCGCCTTTAATTGATTCCTAAATATGTATAGAGTTTTGTATTTGATTCCTATGCTATTCGAATTTATACTACATTCTGGGGTGAGTCTTAGCAAGAAACTGATGTACCTTATCGTAGGGTATTATAATGTGGAATTGATTGCCGCTACTTTATGTTAGCTTATAGACAATTTTTACAAAATAAAACTAGTTATGTATGACATATGATATACAAGTTATTTAATAAATATATGCAAAGAATTTTATGTAAACCCAAATTGTATGTATATATATATATATAAATATATATTCAATGTATTTATAATGTTATATATTTTTATTCTCTGCATTTATTTAATGTCTTTTTAAGTTTATGTCTTTGGGTTTTTTTTATGTAGTATTTTCAGCTTGTAATTTTACTTTGTTCTCTATTTTATAATTTTTACTTCCCCAGTTTATCGCTAAGAAAATAGTTTTCATAGTTCAGTTACTTAAATTATATATTTTTATCTTTTAGCCGATTGCCTTGACAAATACCTACGTCAGAGCTCAAGCATAATAAGACTTGCAGTCATATATAGAAAAATTCTATTTAATGTCTGTTTTCTATCCATTAGTTCTTATCTATTAGAGATTGCGTTTCAATTTCTTGGATTTTTGTTATGCCTTGTTTATCTGCGCATTCAATTACAGGAGAAATAATGGTTTTCATTATGTCTGCGCTTTATCTTTTAGCGTTTCAGTTTCAGTCATAGCAAAATATATATTTATAGGATTGGTTTCATCGTTACACTGTGGGGGAGCATATATCGCTGAAATATGATTAGTTTATGATGTTAGACGATTTGGTCTACAGCAACCGCTGAGTGTAGCTAATTGTATTGCTGCATATACCCCGATATAGTATAAGTATTATTATAATATCATAAATAATAATAATTTTGCATAATACTATACCATATTATATATATATATATATACTGACTCGACGGGATCCACTGCAACTTTAATTGCATTTCTACTTGGGTTCATATAATATATATAGAGTATCCCATCTCAGATATATTTCTGCCCATTCCAAAAGTATTATTCCATTTGATTAATATATATTTTTCTCGCTTTTGATTCTTTATTTATGTTAGTTCTTTAATCATTTATTGTACAAAACTTATGCTGTCTAAGGGGTATTAAGTTTATGCTAAACAACTAAATATTTTAACTACTATATTTACTAAATTGTTCGAAGCAATTCGATTAGAATATAGATGGAATACGACATTTATGTATGTATATATATAGCTCTCTATATACGCTTAATTCGTAATTTAAAGCTAATTGCAAGCGGATGTAGGGTTAATATACTTCCGAATATCCGACTATTCGTACTGCCCTCACCTATCTCGTATCGCTTGGCCTTATCGTATTTACATGCGAAGCTCTTCATAGGCTTCAATTTCGCTCAGTGTAGCTTGTGATTGGCGGGCAAATCTTCAGAGCGTATGCAACGGCCGCGATAACAGATCTCTGTCTCGGAGGTAACTTTGGTTGATGTGGATGTCGCATAGACAACATGCTGCATCAGATCCTTGTGGAAGTTATCCTCCTTGTTAGCCGATGGCGTTGCCAGCGTCGTCATGGCCAGCACATCGGCTGGCGCCTCTGTCGCCGCCACTGTGGTGCTCTCCACGGGCTTTGTGCGTCTGATGCTGGTATAATCCTGACGACGCTTGCCCACAGCTGCCAGCGCTGCAGTCACCGCCTGATCCTCGCTCTCGTCAATGGCAAACAGATCGTGCAGCTGTTGTCGTACCTCAGAGAATATGCTCGGCTGCGTGTCCAGATCATCCACATCGGCCGCCGTGTCCATGCGACGCGTTGCACTCTCATCGCTCATAGCCAATGTTGTGGAAATTGTGGTCGTTGTCTCTGGCAACGCTTTGGCGGTGGTCACCTCGTACTCTGCTGGAGTTGTGGGCGCTGCAGCTGTGGTGGTCATTAGCTCAGCGGGACTGCTGGTGGTGAGTGCCTCGGTGGCTGGTGTCATGGGTGTTGTTGTTGTTGTTGCTATTGATGACTTTAACTCCAGCTCTGCCTTTTGGTCTTTGCCAGCATAGAGAGAATTGTAGAGCTGCGGTCCCAGATTCTGCGATTCAGCCGTCTCGAAATTCTCGCCATTGTCTGAGCCACCAGAGATGCGCGACTTCTTCCATTTGCCACGCCTATTGAGGCGCCCAAAGGTGCTGCTTGTGGGTGACTCGGTGGCCAGCTCCTCGGGCGCTTTGCCCATGACCTCCTCCAACAGCTCCGCAAAGGACTTTTCGGGTCTGTGAATGGAAAAGAGTTTGTTAAAGACTTTTTATTACTTATCGCTAGCTAATAGTTTACTTACTTGAGATTGGGTTCCTTGAGCGCTGGTGTGGTGCGCTGTGCACCACCAGATCCACCAAGATTGGCAGCTACGTTGAATTCGTAGGTTTCCGGTTGATCTGTTGGTCCTGCCGTCACAATCTCTGGCTCATTGTCGAAATTGTGCATTTCACTCCTGCTGCCATATTTGGGATTGAGTGGCTTGAAGCTGTTGCTGTTGCTGTTGCTGTTGCTGTTGGTATTGCTATTGCCCGTTTCGGAGGCGGGTGACCATTGCGATTCCTGTCCCTCCAGCTGGAAGGGCTGCTTGTAGCGACGACGTGGCGTATGTGGCGTTGTCTGCTGGAATTTGATCGAGATTAGTAAAGGGATAGTATACTAGTTTCAGCTATTCACTCACCTGCTTCTGTTCATTCTGCTCCTGATTGTAGCGGCTCAATTTGCGCAGATTCTGTCGCTGGGTGACGGGCTCGGCTTCCTCTTCCGGTGCAACCGTTGACGAGGAGGCAGGATGTGTGGGACGACGCTGACGTTGACGCACCTTGACAACACGACGCGGCGGCAGGCGAGAGCGTAGCTATGGATAGAAATTATTAAACTAGATTTAATGCAAGGCATTATCAAAGACTTACGGATGGACGCTCCTCGGGCGTGGGGGTTGTGCTGGTCACCGAAGCTTCAGTTGTGGTTGTAGTCCTAACTCGTGGATAATTGCGACGTATGAAGGGTGAGCGACGTGTGGTTGTTGTCACAGGTGCCTCAGTTGTTGTTGTTGTTGTTGTTGTGGTCGTTGTCGGCGTTGTTGTGGCCAAAGTTGTATAGATGGGACTCACTTCGTTGCGTACAATAGCCTCCGTGGGATTCAGATCTTCCTGATTGGGAAAATAGCCAGGTCCATAGTTATCCTTGGAGAATTCATTGTAATGCTGCGCTATTTGCATTGGCTCCAGCAGGCTGGGCACATAGACACCCTGTTCGCCCTGATCGATGCTATTGCTGGGCGTTACCGTGTACACCTGCTGGGTTTCCGAGGCGGGGCCTTCGGTATTGCCCACATCATAGGAGCTGGGTATGGCCGTGGGACTGGTGGGACGACGTGAGGGCGCCTTGAATACGGGATAGTTCTGCTTGAGCACATCGCGCTGATAGTCCAGATCTTGATCTTCACTTGGCTTGCCATTCTTCGAGCCCTTGTAGTGCTTCTTCTTGGTCTTGAGTGTCTGACGCTCCTCTGTGGTTGGCTGATAGCGTATGCGATTGGGATTACGCAACAAGGGATTACGCGATGTGGCCGGACGACGTGTGCTGCTTGGCTGCTCCTCGCCAGCATTGTCGGCTGCAGTGCCTCGACTGCCATAGGGACGTCTGATGCGATGCGTGGGCAGTTTGGCATTACTCTCCGACTCGGAATAGGACACCGATGAGGTGGTCACCACCTTGGAAACGGCTGGCTTGCGCGTGCGCAACAGAGGACGACGTGTTGGACGTGTCTCATGCTCTGGTTCACTGATGGGTGTTGTGCTTGCTGGCTGCTTATCCTTCTCCTGCAAGTTGTTGACCAAGCCGGGTATGTCAGGTGTGAGAGGTGGCAGCTCGGACGGCACATGGTACGGATTGGGTTCGTACTCCACATTGACCTCATTCTGATTGTAGCTGGGACGATGGTTCAGCGGGGGCTGTGCCTGTGGATCCACATTGTAGCCCACATCGGAGCTTGTCACTGGCACTGCTGCCGGCGTATAGATATTAACACGCTGCTTGGTTCTCTGCGTCGTGGGCTGTGGCGGCTCGTAATCTTGAGAGGATTGAGTGTACTGCACCGACTGCTCGAAGGGTGAGTTCGTGGTTTGTGGACGGTGACGGAAGGCATCCTGCTGACGGAAGTATTGCTTCATGCGCAGCTCTTCCTCGGCGGTAGTTGAAGTGGGTGGCCGTGTGGTCAAGCGTGGCAGTTGCTCCTGCACCACCGGCTGTAGCTGTGGTGCGGTATCGAATTGTGGATATAGCTGACCATTCGAGCTGGGGAATTCAACCTGCGGCCTTGAGCTGTAGGTGAAGAGCGTTTGTGGTGCAGCCGTCGTGGAGGTCGTCGAAGTGGTGGTCGAGGTAGAAGTGGAAGTGGAGCTAGTGGTTGAGGTGGTGCTGGGCTTGGTGCTGAGCGTGTTGAAGAAATCTTCGCCTCCAATTTGATTCAATGTATCGAAGGGATTTGGTGTCTTGGCTGGTGCACGATAAACGGGCTGCTCCACGGCCACATGCTGGGGTCGCTTCTTCTTGTGGCGCTCCTGCTTGGCGGGCTTAGGCGAATTGACCTCCTGCTGCTGGTTGCCGTCCTGCACGTAATAATAGCTAAACTTGTTGCCACGCGTCGGCGTCGGACTGGCCAGGCCACGCTGTGGTTGTGGCTGTGCCTGTGTGGTGCTCTCGAAGGGATTGCGTGTGCTGGTTGGACGCTGCGAGCGCACGGGCTGCGGCTGGACGAGCTCCTGTATGGCAGAGGTGTCCTTGGCGCGATTGATCACAATGGAACCCACATGCGGCTCGGGCAGCAAAATCTTATTGAAGCCATTGGGCGTGCGATAGCTGAGCGGTGCCACGAAGAACGAGACATCCTGCAGATCACGAGTGTGCGCCAATTGCGACAGATAAGGCAGATCGAACTTGACATAGCCATCGGGTATGGGCATACCAGCGGGTCCTACGAAAATCTCTGGCGTCTGCTTGGTGGGTGCATCGATAACAGAGATGGCGCGTGCATTGCGCAGCGCTGCAACCACATCCGATTGAGTGGGTCGGGCATTGGGTCGCAGCAGGAACATGGCCAATGGTGGCTGATGGGCCTTTGGCTTCGGCTTAGCCGTGGTGAACTGTGGCTGCGACTGAACCTGCGCTTGTGGCTGGCCAAAGCTCTGGAAGATGTGCTGCGGCTGTGTTGTGGTGGTGCTTGGACGTGTCGTGGTGCCAGAGTTGAAGAAATCATTGCCTACGCTCGGATCTTGGGTGTAGAACTGATTGATCTGATAGGGATTGACAGCGGGCAGGCCGGCGTTCACATTGAACTTGTTCACCTCGAAATTGCTGCTTGCACCGAGACCCGCAGAGTTTTGAGACTGTCGCTGCTGATTGTAGAGCGTATCGTAGGGCACATAAAGCAATTGGACTTCCTGCTGCTGCTGCTGCTGCTGCTGATTGCCAGTGCTGGTAGCAGACGAGGGGCCAGCTGGCTTATTCAAGCCAAACACATTTTCTGGCTCGGGATCAACGGGAAAAACTTGTGGCGTTACGCTCTGGAGGGAAGCCTGAGTGGGTGGTATGGGCTTGCCATGAGACTTTAGTGGAAAATTATCTTGAATAAAGTTCTGCTGATGCAAAGGCTTGCTCAGCGCCTGGGCGAGTGGTTTCTGGTAGTCGGAATACTGTTGCGGCTGCTGGCCAAACAGCGAGGGTGGGCTGAACAGCGAGGAGGGAGCAGGCAGCGAGCCAGCGCCAAAGGAATGCTGAATCTGATAGCCCGTTTGCAGCGTGGGCGGCGCATTGGGCTGATTGGCCTCATTGTGGAAGGGCATCTCGAATTTGAAGAACGACTGTGAGGTGGGCTCCTGGGAGGCGCTGCTCTTCAGCGGCGGCGGCGGTGGTCCCTGATGTCGCAGCGGTGCAGCGTTGGGAAAACGTTGAAACTGATACGGATAATCGAATGGTTTGCTTAGATCACCAAAACGCGCGCTGGGCGGAAAGGATTGCGAATAGGTGAGCACACGTCCATTGGCCGAGCGATCTTTGCCAGCCTCTTCCAGTGGCTGTGCAAGGGGCACCCAATCCAGCGCATCGGCAGTATCAGCCGTTCCAACAGATTCCAGCTGTCGCGACCATTTGCCAGAGGATTCCTTCTGCGTCTGTGCATAGCTGACTGTGGCCAAAAGGCCCAGCCAAACGGCAATGAGTTGCATGCGTCGTTTCATAGTCCAAGTGCCTAGGGGAAGATAGAAGAGAGAGACGAGGTTTGATTGGTATGGGAAAGGATATTTCTTTTGAGTGATGCAATAAAAAATTATATTAAAAACTTGAAATGATTCATTGCTTCTATATACATGTAATTTGCTTTACATCTTTGTTTCTTCAATTCTTGCTTGAGTTGAGTAAAATATAAAATATTCTCAGATAAGATAATTCTCCTATAATAATGTTTGTCTCTTAATTCTATAAAAGTCAGCTACCATTTCTAAGCAAATATTTTGTATATTTTGTGATTCAATCATAATAACAGCCTAAAGCAAAGCTCTAGAAGAACTTCGTCACGATACGTGCAAAGAGCTCGATGCAAGGTCAGTGGGCGTGACAATTCTATTGCATTTGCATTTGAAGGAATGTGAAACCTGTTCATAGACCTGGGACAGGTGAAAGGTTGCTTTAACCACAAGCGCAACCACGGCAACCACAGCAACCATTGATAATTGCCGGCTGTAGCCGGCTCTTGGACTTGGCCAAAGCAAGTCGACAACACTGTCTCGGCCTAACGGTCCATAAATGCCAACCAATTGCCATAATTGTAGCAGTTGCATTTGGTCATTGCGAGAAATTGTGTTTAGTATAAACAGTGTCTATAATTTGTCATCATGAACAATGCGATCAATGTGCGCAATGATCTGTGATCGCTAATCGCTCAACTGTCCAATGATTTCCTTATTGCTGAATGATTTTGCATATGGATAATATGTTAATTCGTTGCGGCTGGGCTGGTCTGGCCTGGCCTGGCCTGGCCTTTAATTGCATCATCATTATCAAGGTGCACACACACACACACATACACACATACACACTAACACATGCAGAGAGTGGAGATTCCAAAACGAAAGTCAACTGACCGGAGTCAGCATGCGAGCAACTGATCAGCTAACTGGATAACTGCAGCTCTGATCACTTTCGTTTTCACTTTTCCACTGCATTAAAGGCGAACACACACACACATGTATGTGTGTGTGTGTTGGTATTGTTACTGTTGAAATGTAAAATGCACATGCTTATAACGGATGCCAGAGCCGACCTGACCAGACCAGACAACACTGCGGACCAGACCCGCATTAAATGGGTTAAACGAAAGCAAAAGCTGCAAAAATAAAAAAAAATAAAAAAAAATTAAATGCGAAATATCGTAACAGCCGCCAAAACGGAACTCAAACCCAGAGCAGGAGCCAGATAGACCCATTCGTGGAGGTCTACAGGTGGCACAGTGAAAGAAGAAAGTTCAACTAACGCAAGAGAGTAATAGAGTGAGATAGAAAGATAGAGAGAGAGAGAGAGAGAGACAGAGAGAGAGGGCGCTAGTAAATTATAGAAATTAAACACACTTGCGGTCACTTTGAATAGCTGGATGGTCAGAGGGGCCAAGAGGCGATGCCTAGCCAAAACCCGTTGTCACACCCGACTGACTTCAGCGCAGCGAGAGACATTGGCCTGCACTTGAAATGATTGTCCATATGCACATGTTGTATGCAATGCAATAACTATGCATGTATATGTATGTGTATCTTTGTGTCTTTGTTTATATGTGTATCTGAACATTGAACATTGTATCTGTAGCTGCATATAGATGCATCTTTGTATATATGTTATTATAGATTATTCTATCTTTGTATCTGTATCTGTATCTGTATCTGTATCTGTATCTGTATCTGTATCTGTATCTGTATCTGTATCTGTATCTGTATCTGTATTTGTATCTGTATCTGTATCTGTATCTGTATCTGTATCTGTATCTGTATCTGTATCTGTATCTGTATCTGTATCTGTATCTGTATCTGTATCTGTATCTGTATCTGTATCTGTATCTGTATCTGTATCTGTATCTGTATCTGTATCTGTATCTGTATCTGTATCTGTATCTGTATCTGTATCTGTATCTGTATCTGTATCTGTATCTGTATCTGTATCTGTATCTGTATCTGTATCTGTATCTGTATCTGTATCTGTATCTGTATCTGTATCTGTATCTGTATCTGTATCTGTATCTGTATCTGTATCTGTATCTGTATCTGTATCTGTATCTGTATCTGTATCTGTATCTGTATCTGTATCTGTATCTGTATCTGTATCTGTATCTGTATCTGTATCTGTATCTGTATCTGTATCTGTATCTGTATCTGTATCTGTATCTGTATCTGTATCTGTATCTGTATCTGTATCTGTATCTGTATCTGTATCTGTATCTGTATCTGTATCTGTATCTGTATCTGTATCTGTATCTGTATCTGTATCTGTATCTGTATCTGTATCTGTATCTGTATCTGTATCTGTATCTGTATCTGTATCTGTATCTGTATCTGTATCTGTATCTGTATCTGTATCTGTATCTGTATCTGTATCTGTATCTGTATCTGTATCTGTATCTGTATCTGTATCTGTATCTGTATCTGTATCTGTATCTGTATCTGTATCTGTATCTGTATCTGTATCTGTATCTGTATCTGTATCTGTATCTGTATCTGTATCTGTATCTGTATCTGTATCTGTATCTGTATCTGTATCTGTATCTGTATCTGTATCTGTATCTGTATCTGTATCTGTATCTGTATCTGTATACTTATCCTTGTACCTTTACATCTACATCTGTGTAGCTTTCCATCTATATCTTTCTATTTCTACATCTATATTTCTCTATCTTACTGTACAATGAAAGTGAAATGCGACAATGCCCTCAGTTGGGCATCTGTTGTAACAGTGTTATTGTCTTTCGGAATGGTTGCAAGTGAAATTCCCTTTCATCTTGTAATCTTAAGGAAAGTTGAACAACATTGTGTGGGCGTGACTTTAACGAGCATATGGTATGGTTTTTGTTAGCCTTGAATTAATTGCAATTGGTCAGCTTAATGCCCGAGGCTGCGGTTGGGCAGCCAACCCAGCCGGATGTGTGTGTGTTTGAACTCTTAACCAAAAAACCAAACAACAAAAAATATGGCATAGTCTATACATATATAGATCTATATGTAGAGATACATAAGCTGCTTACAATCTGTTCCAGCCTCAAAACCTATGTTCAATCGGCTTTCAATTTGTGCGTAATTGCAACAATTGCTCTGGCATTGACATTGCCTCATCGACTGGCTGCCGACATGATTAACTGGGTGTGGGCTTTAGTGTCGCCGGCACGCCCACGCAGAGTCGCGCCCAAAATAACAAAATTTAATTATAAAGCGAAAAAAAAAAAGCAACAACAACGTACTCACCATAAACAGCGGCAGCAAAAGAGCAACAATGCAAATTCAAGTGGCCAAATGAGTTTCGTTTTGTTTCTTAATGGGATTTTTGTGAAACTGCAAAGAGAAATATGCAAATAATGTTGAAAAAGGTGTTGGAGATATTACAAAATAATGAGACCCCAAGCATTGCAAGTGCTATAAAGCAAATGAATACTCTAGGCAGAAATTGGCTAACGTATCTTAGGTAATGTTGTTTTTATACTTAAATAAAATATTCTAGTGAAATTGAAAAAAAAAAAATTGGATATATATATTTTTATTCATATATTTATATATATTTATTTGTAAATATGTATTTTAAACATTTTTTTATATATAATATATTATTATAAAAATAGAAAAAAATGTTTAAAAAATCTGAAAAGTTCTGCTGATGTAAAGGCAACAACAACAAATTGAGATCTATATTTATTTAGGCTAAAAACGTATGTCAAAATTCTCCAGATTTATGTTTTGATTTATGTTCAATGTATATAATAATTCTTGTAAATAAATATTAATGAAAGTATATTTTTAAAAATTTATATAAACATCTAATTAAATTTTGAAATATATATATATATTGATTTATATATGTTTTATATATTTTTTCCAATGCTACATTCCAAGCTAAATATTAGATTCCTTTAATTATTCGCTAAGTCTTCAACACTCCATACCTTCTAAGAGTATCTTTAGATAAAAGTACTATAAATATTTGCACATAATGACAGACCTGAACGCTTAATGTACAATAAGTAGTTAACAGAGGTCTCACTGTCTCGCTGTCATGTTGCAATGCATTGCAAACAATATACACAGATACGAATACAGAGAGCTACAGATATAAAATGTACAAAAATCTCAAATGCGAGTTAAGATTTTAATTGCATTTGGTTGGCAAAATCAACGCCTCGTTGCTGGCCACGCTTTGTTGACTTCAACGGCAAATGTGACGCGACTTGGGTGTGGGTTAGATACTTGTAGCAACGCCTGCAGCTCAAGATACAGATACTTATGTGCTCACAAAAAGCCAAGAAAAAATAAAAATAAAAAAAAAACCTACAAAATGCAGCGTACACAATTATCAGAGCACATCGAACGCATTGCGCCTCGGAGGCTGCACGTTTGGCAATGGAAACACAAAAATAATAGATTCAAAATACAAAACTGTTTGTTGAATCTGTTGTCAGTTGTTATTTGTTGTCTGTTGCTTGTTGCTTACTGGAGGCAACATTTGGCACACAATTTATGAGTCAACAGTTGCCAATTCCCAATTGCCAAAAACTAATTGAAATGCTACGCAGCCAATTACCAAAAAATCATAGCCCAAAAAATATTGTCAGCCTAGAAAATGTAAATGCTAAATATAAAAAGTCGGAACTTGAATACTCTAATGCATATATAGTATAGATATTTGTGAGATTTTGTAGCAAAAGGAGAGTTTTCTACTTGATTTGTTCTAGATTGTCAATTGGAGATCGTGTCCATAAAAATATATATATAAATCTAGTTATTGCTATATGAGCAGCTGCTTATCAAAGCAAATATGCAACTGCATAAAACTTGACTTTTTCAATTGAAAAGTAATAAGATAACAAGTTTTTGCAACTCGACTTAAAAAACAAGTCTCATTTTAGCAGAGGCTGCATCTCATCTCTGGGTAAGTCTTTGGATAAGTTGTCCAACTGAATTTGCCATTTCAGCAATTCAACAACAATTGATCGGAATGCATGTTGTATCTTAGATGAAAGCCTTGACAGGGTTAAATGAAAATAATTAATACATAATAGGAAATACTTTGAAAACAAATTTGATAGATGTTTGACAAATAGTAGTCATGTTTACCATAATATATAATATATATAAATAGATAAAAGTTTAACTGGTTTGCCAAAGTTATCTAGCTCTTCCACTGATGTTATCTTATTTTGATTTTACAGCTGTCTAGCTTTACATATGTACTTTTTATAAAAGAGCTGATTAGAAATGGGATATTTTTATGTAAGCTAAATTAATGTTAAGTCAAAATTTATTATTTAATAATTTATTTTTATTATTATTTAATTTATATTTAATTTTAACTCTCAGATACATCGGTCATGTATAAAAAATATTGACTTAAATGGAGCTATATTGATATAAATTGAAATGGGAAAATTTTTGCGCCTCTTTTATAGGTAAATGAGTAAATTTTAAGTAAGTCAATTAAATAATAAATTATGATACAAATATATGCAAAATATGAATAAATGAAACTCATCTAACTTGATCTATATTTATAATTTATTTATAATTAAAAAAGCTTGTTTTTTATTAACTTTAAGCAAGGAAAGAAGAGTTTGCAAATCAATGACTACAAGCAATAGGTTGGCTTAGACAATTCGTATAAATATCTGCTCAGTTAATTTATGTAGATTGTCCAAGCATATATAATAGATATTCATATATGTAGATATCTGCCCAGTTAACTTATATAAATTGTCCAAGAAAAACTATTGTAGTCAACTTTGCGATCTCCTCTTTACGGAAGTTTAAGTAAAGCTTGATCGATTGACTCTGATTCCGATTTGAAAGTGTTATTATTGCTGTCATCATGGAGAGCATGATGAAACTACACTGAGAATTCACAAAAACTTGCCCGCTCTTAAAAATTCAATATACACTCAAATACAAATGTTCCTCTTATTATATTTATTGAAAAATCACTCAAATACCTGAATATATATTAGAGTAAACTCATTTCTATAGAAGTATACATTCTGTATGAATTTATCCATAAATCAAATAAATCAAATAAATATATATAAATCTAAAATAAAACATATTAATAAACAGCTATATATGCTACATATTTTTTGATGGCAAAACTGTACTACCCTGTTGCAAAAGAGTAAAATAAATCAAAGCGTTGGTTTAATGAGGGCTTTTGCACAAGCAGCTGCTGCTGCATATTAAGTCGCAGCTGCGAGCTGCACGTGTGACTAACTAAATGACAGACAAGTATAACTAATTGTCTAACTGTCTCGTATATTATGAAGAAACATAGATATGTATATAATTGAATGAATGTCTTGCGAAAAGTATATATATACATATATATCTGAATACTGTGTATATTATATATGTACATTTGCCGTTACACATTTTGGTTTCACACAGATCACAGTTCAAAGATACTCAACCAAAAATTCGCAATCTCTAGGCCAATTATGGAGCCGTCGCTGTCACTGCGCTGGGTGCAGGCAAATTTATGACTAAAAAAAAAAAAGTATTGAGCGCCCCTCGCGTCGTAACGTTGCGTTGTCGTTTTGGGGCCAAAGGCGTTCAACGGCAATGCAAAATTTATGCGCCGCGTGCTTGGGACATTGAACTCCAATGAAAACGAAAGCGACAATGAAATGCATTTTATGGCTTTGACTGCCGCTCAAAAGACCAACAACAACAGCAACAGAAATTGCCTGGCCAGTGCCCCAAAGCAGCAGCTTTGAAGCTTGTTTTTGGCTGCCGGAAAATTCAAATGCATTAAACAAAAAATTTTTGTTGTTGTTGCTGTTGCTGTTGCTGTTGCGGCTGCCTGCCTCCGGGTGGCGTACTGCAGACAGGGCCAATTTTGGGGGCCAAAAAAAGAAACAAAATTTAATTTCGATTTCTGGTTTGCTGGGCGTCACCAGACTAATTCCTCAAATTTTATGCCGCGACGCACATGAAGGGGCGAAACGTGAAATGCTTCAAATTATTAAACGAAATGTAAATTTCACGCCGCTCGCGGGCTAAAAACAACAACAGTAAAGAAGAAGAAAACTTTCATTTTTGTTTGCTTTCCAAATGAGCCAAAGAGCACCTGCTCAGAAATCAAATGGAATCAAATATGCCGCCTCGTTAAGCAAGGGCTTGCGCAATCTCAAGAATTTATGACAACCCTCGTTAGGTAAGCGATTTAGAAAGTTTTTCTCACTTCCCCCTTTCGGCAATGCTGTGTTGGAATGCGCATCACGCGCTATTACATTTTATTTAAATTTTAATTATTAGTTTATTTATGAAGCAACCAATTCGTTACCGATCTTTATCGGATTTTAATGAGCTGCAGCCAGTCCACTCAATATACATATATATATACGATAGCTGCTTATGCATATTTAAGTATCTTAAGTACATGAAGCGGGCAGAGGGAATATAGTTTGAGTTGTTAAATGCCTGAGTTGAGCATGGCACAGTCGAGCTCTGCAGTAAGAGTAAGAGTGCAAAGAGTACATCATCCGCATTCCAGTTAAATAATTTTCACTTTGGTTTATATCATCATCAATGGACTGTGAAAATGTTTACAGCTTTTACGACTAGGTCGAAAAAAGGAAGCTTTACTTTGAGGCTTTGCTTAGTTGATCTGGAGTTAGTTCAAAAGAATTTAGTAAGCTTGAATTAGAGTAATATTTTTTCATAGGTCTGAAACTACAACTTTTTATTCATATATATTTCCTGTAATTATGTATATAAATATTTATATATAATTTAATTTTTTTGCAGAATTTCGCAACAGTCGCAACTTTTCATAATTAAAACTAGTTTGGCATTTATTTTCTTGCGCAATTAAATTTAACTTATAAATTCTGCTGGCATTTGAAATATTTCTTAGAATTTTCCTTGCTCTGTTGATTGAGTAATATCATTATAATTTATAATTATCTGTTGATTTAATCCTAAAAAATCTAGCCAGCTCTTAACCAAGCTCTAGATAAGCTGTGTTTGTAGTTGAGCTCAAATAAAGAATAATTTTTATTTTAATAATTTTTATAAATATAAATTATGTGAAATAATTAATCTAGAAATATTTCAAGCTCTCTCAATCAGCCTCTATAAAATTAAATTTAATCTATAAATGTATCTAGAATTATTTCAAGCTCTTTTTAAGCTAAAATAGTTATGCAATCAAGTGCTTCACTGAGTATAGAAGTTCTTATATATATTATTTATCAAATTTAAAAATTATTCTAAATTTTCCTTTTTTTTTTACAAAATAATTTTTATTTTCTTTGTAATTCATAATGCAAAAGATGTCAAGAAAATTTCTTTTTGCTCATTAAAATTCATTAAGATAAAAAAAAAAAAAAAACATTAAATTGAAATGCTGACTCATGCTCAAAGTTTTGCATTTGAAAGCGAAAGTATTTTGCGTGAAAGTGCGTGTAAGTATGTGACCACTGTACAGTGCCTTCCAGTGCCGTGGCACAGTAGCTTAACTGCCGGACATGCTCAATTGAGCAAGAATTGGAAATAGCCCAAGCCTTAATCACGTTTGATTTGGCCTTAAAGCTTAACCAATATGTTTTGCCCAAGCCAAAGTAGCGACAAGAGTCAAAGCGGATGCCTGAGGCTTAATGAGTCAGTTAAATTGTTAAAAATTATTAAAATTGTTTTTAGTTTTTTTTTGGGGTTTTATTGATTTCGCAGCCTATTGCGTAAGGATGCGCAACACGCTAATTACATAGCGTCAATTGCAAAGAGCTAAAACAATGTGACAATTGCAAAAGTTAACTAAGTATAGACACAATCACTAACAGTTGACAAAACAAAAGCCACAAAGTCAGCCAAGTGTGGCCCCCAACTCAACTGAAGCAGGCAGCCTAAAGAAAGCAAAAGTTGTGTGTGAGTCGTCGCATGAGTACATATATATATATATATATATATATATATATATGTATGTATACAATATATATATATATACATTCTCACAGTGAGCTTGTGCAATAAGCTGCTCGAAATTAACATAAATGAGTGCATTTAGATATATAGATGCTGCTTTATAGATGCACATTAGCAATCAATTCAGAGACACGATATATGGAGTAGATACCAACACGTTGCTCGGACTGTGAGAAAATATTGCACCGAATGACAAATATATAAAGCAACACACACACACACACACATGTATGTGTGTATCCATGTCTAGCAGCAACTAAAACTGGCTAACAAATAGCTTTGGCTAGCCTCAACTTGTTTTTTGTTTTCTATCTCTCTCTCTCTCTATCTCTCTGTCTTTTCTAGACTCTGGTCTAGAAACGAAATTGTACGCCTTGCTTGACACGGCTGACTAATCAACTGTCGAAGCGTTGATCTGGCACATGCACCCAGGGGGCAGCTGCAACTTGCAACTGCAACTGCAACAGCAGCAGCAGCAGCTCACGATTTATGCGACAGCAACAACAATATTTGCCTTTATTTGCTTTAGCCTTTTATTTGGTCTTTTGATCTATGCGATATTTATGCAGTATTTTCTTGTTGTTGTTGTTTTTGTTGTTGTTGGTTATATACCAAACATAATTGTAGTTATGCATCTTAAGCATATTTACGCAGCTCTTTAGTTGATTTTTCAATTTGAATTTTCGATTTGGTGCTGTTTGCCTAACAAGTTTGTGTCTTAAGTCTTTTGTTTTAGTGTGAAATTCAGCTGAAGCTGAAAGTCTTTTTGGTGTTTGTTGAATAAAAGATGAGAGACTAATCAGCAGCAGGAGAGAGTTTAGGATAGGTTTTCGTCTTAAGTTGACGTTAATCTATGTTGGGTAATTTGAAAAAAAAAATTAAGTAAATAAACAGAAATTCAAATCAAATAAATCGCAATAGCTTGTTACCTGAATAAAGCCAGGTAGAAGTCATTGAAGTTAGCGCCAAATGGTCAATCTTAACCTTGCTTTAGATGCACATCATAGTAATTATAATAACAATTAACGAAATGTTTTGGCATTATAATACCAAAGCGTGGGAGCTGCTAATAATGATTGGAGTTGTGAGAGCCTTCAAGGTGTCGAAATATTTTAAAATATATATATTTATGTCGTTCATATAGTTAATGAACAAAATGTGTATAGAGTATGGTAATATATATATAAATTAAATATATTTTAAAAAATATATAAATATAATATACAAATATTTTTTTCAAAATTATATATATATATATATAAATTCTTTTGTATTTAAAATATTTCTATTTATTTATTTTATTATTATTTTATTGAAAAAGTTTGCTTGGTAAATTTATATTTATTTAAAAATGAGTTTGATATCTCAGAAAATATAGAGAGAGAAGAAAATGTATATTGTTTGATATTATCTTATATTTTTTTAAAATTACTTTAACTTAGTACGCTCTAGAGAATTTAAAAAAAAAATATATAAATAGATACAATATGAAAGACATGACTGGGCAAATGTATTCCTAGATCAGCCTTAAGCTTTTTGCAAAACTCTTTAAGATCCTATCTAGCTATAAGATCTTTAATGCTTAAATGTTACATCAAAAGACACAACTTTCTTTCCGCAAACTTTGCTCAAGCAAAGACAACAATTTATCATAAAAGCCAACAAGACTTCTAGTTATATAAAATATGAATAGCTATAAATGCATATTTATAGTTATATAAAAAAATATTTTAAAAATTAATGGCTTTATCTGTTGTCTAATCTCTTGTTTAAGAGAGATCTGCAGCAGTCATTTCATAGCAAAAAAATGCCAATTCTAATTACGAATGAAAAACATTTCTTTATTATGCTTCAAGCCACATAAAACTTGGCAACAAAGAAAAGTCGAGTTTTTATTGCTTCCGTTGGTTAAGACAAAATGTTTTTTTTTTTCATAAAAGAGTTGTAATACCTGTTGAGAGAGCACTAAAGTGCGCCTCAATAAACAAGGCAACAGCAAAAAAAAAAAAAAACAATTCAAATAAATTGGCCCACAAATTGCGGCCGTTTGTGGCGACTGTCGAAGTTTCTGGCTGAGACCGCACAGGGCGGTTGGCACGTGCAATGGCATAGCTTCTGGGCATTTGGGCAATCCATAAACATGTGTGTGAGTATGTGTGTGTGTGAGTGTGGGTATTTGCACGTTTCACTTTCGTTCACACACAAAACAATTGTGGCACGCGACGTGCAGCCTGCTGGGCGTGAAGGGGGCACAAAGGGTTTAAACGGCGTTCCATGTGTTTTATTTATGGTTTTTTTTTTTATTTTTTGTTTTTTTTTTTTGGACTGTCAATAAATACGGCTAAGAGCCAAATAAACAAACATGAAGCGCCATACACACACACACATTCACGAATATATATATATTATGACAATAAAGAAAAAGTGAGTTTTGGTTGGTTTTTGCTTTTGTTTTTGTTTTCTTGACACTTTCGCGACTTTGTTGGCCAATGCGTCGGCTACGTGATTTTAGCCACAGCCAAAGGCTAAGAAAAAACGTTGAACGGACATTGCCTGCGTTTATTGTAATTAGAAAGTATTTAATTTCGCAGACGAACAAAAGAAAATCAGAAATTATATATATATAAACTATATATATATATATATATATATAGAAATAAATTCCATATAAATATGCGTGAGGCAAGTTTCGCTTTCATGTTTTGATTTTTGCCAAAATGACAACAAAATGCGGCACATTAGCTTCGTTATGGTCATACGCCATAGAGTGCGGCTTGATGGATTGTTGCCCATGTTGATGATGGCCCATTGAAAGCGAAAAGCAGCGAGCTGGGGCAGCTGCCAACATTTGTCATAAGCAGCAGCAATAGCTCTGCCCTGCTCCGCTCAACTGTCTCGCTGTCTATGTAAATGTTTAGATAAACCAGGTTATTTTTTATTTTCGTGCTAGCCGAAAATTTCACTTAAGTGAAAATTGGGTTGAGTTGTTGTCTTGTTAAGATCTTTATCTAGATGGCTCTTTGTGTCAATGGGTCGCGGCTGCAGAGCATCCGCTGTGCTGCACAATAAATCGCTTGAACATTATTGACAGGCGTCTCTTGCTGCTCTATCGCTGCTGTTCAATCGCTATCTCTATCTCGCTCAAATTGCATGCCACTTGATGAAGATGAAGATGAAGAAAACAAAAATCAAATTTCCAAATAATTAGAGCATGAAAATAAACAGCAAATTGCGGACCGATGAGTGCTGAGTGTGTGTGTGATGTGTGTGTGATGTGTGTGTGTGTCTTGGCTGATAAATTTCTATTTGCCTTTTTTGGCAGGTGCTACTACTTACCTCTAAACAGCTTCAGCTGCTGCAAGTGGGCAGCACTCTATATCTATCTTCCTCTTTGCCTCTCTCTATTAATGTTTTAATTTTTTGTGTTAATTTGCGAAATTATCAAGCGCCACTCGCGGGAATGGGGGGGGGGGGGGCGTGGCTGGCAGTGCAATGAACGCGTATTAAAAATTTCACTTGCTGCTATTTTTTTTTTACAAAAAATATCTCCCACTTTGATGGCACAACAAAATGCAGTAGCAGCAGCAGCAGCAATAAAACTACAAAACACAAACAACTCGTTCAGGAAGCTCACGCACTTTCAATCCGCTCTGGTACCACTGTGCACTAGTTAAAACAGTTTTTACAATTTACAGTTAACAGTGAAGCTTGCTTGCAGTTGAGGTTGATTGTTGTTGTTACTCTTAGCCGGAGCTAACGCGTCTGCATCGCTGGCGTGCCGTTAACAGACTGAAGAAATGAAAAGCGTCTGTGGCCAAAAGTAAGTAAGAGTGGTTTGTGGTTTGCTTTTCAGCCAGCGGCGCCGGCGTTGACTGCGCAGCAAACAGAGGCGACAGCGACGGCAGCGACGGCAGCGAGGCGACGCGAGCGACGCTTAAAGCGGCTTTTAAACATTTGTGTAGCTGCAGCTTTTAGCCAGGCCACAAAAACTGTACCAGCACGCATACACACATACAGAGGCACATACACGTACATACACACACACACACTTCCAGTGCTCGTAGCAAACAAAAGACTTAGGCAACAAACTTGCTCGCTCTTCAACTGTTCTTCTGCCACAGGAATTCGCTGTTGTTGCTGTCGACCGGAAAATTAGCTCAAAGCTATAAATGTCACCTCAACTTAACTTCTATAACTGAGCTGAGCATAGTTATTAAGCGTAATTTTGCAATTGTCGCCAAGCCAAGCTAAATCGATTATTGCATTTGGCTTTACATCAACTCTTGCTGCAGTTGAGGCTATTTATGAATCATGTGCTAAGACCCCGCCAGCATTGGCTGCCATAATAGAAACATATTTCTCTCTATATATATATATATATTGACTCATTGCCACGTCTTAGATCCGTATATCAAGCTTTAATGGGATTTCGCTGATGGCATGTGGTACTCAAGGTCGTCTCGCAATTCAATTCTCTGTTACATAAATTCCATTGTATTTAATTAGGTTGTTTGTTTGTTGTATCTGTGCTTCTATTATGCAGGCAGCCCTTGTGCTGGCTTTGAATTCGTTATATTTTAAAGATATTATTTAGAATTGGCTTAAAATTAAATTGCAATTTATGTGCGCACAACTTGATCTTGAAGAAGTTGAAGTTGTAATTGAAGATTTTTTTCGTTTCAGCTTTTCTAGCTGAGTCATGTAGTTAATCAAAGAGCTTCCGTTAGCTTATAGCTCGAACTTGTTTAGCAGTTTAAAATTACGTTCTTAGTTCTTTTATATAATAGAAAAATAATGGTAATTATGAGAGAGCTGACTCTAAATACAGAAGACTTGAAAAGTAGTCTAACTTGAACTACAGAATAATATTTTTTTTTTTTTATTACATTTATTAAATAAGCACTATTATATTAATTATTAATATTAAATTGTAAATACATTTTCGAAGAAATTAAATGGATGATTTTTTTATTTTTTTATATTTAAACTTTAATAATTAGAAGAAATAATATGATATAATTTAATATTAATTCGAAAATATTTTTCGAATGAATTTAATAGAAGATTATTTTCCCATTAGAACTTCAATAATTATAAGAAGTAAATAATATTTAATCAAATAAATTATAATAATTTATGCTAATTAAATATAAGAGTGTATAATAAAAATATATTATAATAATACATAAATATAAATTAACCAAAAAAGAAAATGCTTTTAAATTTATAAAAACTGCAAAAAATATTCCCAACATAAATAAAAAATATAATAATAATAATAAATAAATTCAATACAATAAACACACATAAATCTACATAAATATTTCCGCTATTCAAGCCCAAATGAAACTAGGAATCTGTAATAAAATTTGTAATAAGAATATGATATAAATTTGCTGAGTTATTGCCAAAAATGGTATGGCTATGTAGTTCGATTAATTATCTGCCCAAACGGTAAAGCCTTCTAAGCACCCTTAACAGCCTTCGTTAATAATGTGGCTTTGTCTTGTCAAGAATGTTGGCCTTAAGCAGCGTTTTCGTACTCTTCTCTTCTTCTTGTTGTTGTTGAAGATATTTCTATAAAACAATTAAAATATTCTCAGAGCAAAGTTTTGTCTTCTTAATTTCCGCTATCAAAGCAGCTGCAATTGTTTTGCCCGACTTTTATAGATCGTGGAAATTAAGTTAATTAGCATAGATACACATACATACATATAGAGTAATATATGTATGCATATACGTTACAGTCTATGCAAATTATGTGTGTGCATTAGGTAACGACTCGAAGCTGTTTCTGCAACTTGTCAAAAATTGTGTTGGTCAAAGACGAAAGACCATCAACGAGCTGCGGCTTGCGGCCTGTGCAGCATGTGGCAAGCAATGCGTTATGTATGTAATTAATTTACAGCATTTTCTTCTTCTTCTTCTCTTTTATACAGTATTACAATGCAAATGACTAAATGAGAGTATATTAGTTTTTAGCAGGAGCAAGTAAGGGAAGGAGAAGATATATTTTAATTCTAATGATGAAGGCGAAGACTGTATCTCTCTTTCTCTGTCTTTTCCGCTCCCTCTCTCTCTCTCATATACAGGATATATGTTTTAGATCTTCTTCATACTATTTCTTTGTCTGTTAAGTCTCTCTTTAACTTTTCTGTTTGTCATTTCACTATTTCATTCTCTCTCTCTCTCCATCTCTTGGTCTATTTTCACTGTCTTGCATAAATACAAAATTAAATATTGTCGTCATGCTTATATATCTCTGCTAATTACAGGGTATCTACGAGTCAGTCACTCTTCCATTTGACCACTATTACCTGTTTTGATAATAGACTTGAACTACGTGGCATGCATTCAAGCGTAACAGCACTTCCGCTCTGCAGCTTTGAGTCCATTGTCTAGAAGCAGAACGAAACACTTTCGTTTTTATAGCTCAACGGGCAACAGCAGCAGCAGCAATTGAAGTCAATTGACGCTGCATTTGTTGACCTTTTCACAGGTGTTTGTTGCCGTGGCAAATGGCGCTCACACGCCCAAATGCCAACAATGACAACAACAGCAACAGAAACAGCAACAGCAACAATGGCGACCTTCAGTCTTCGTTTATATATATTATGTTTAACTCAGTTATTTTGCTGTTATTTTTCCCAAGCATTTTCCAAGACGTATGCGGAAAAGTTTAACAAATAAATTTGCATAAAATGCGAACCAAATTGCTCGCAATGCAGCTGCTAAGCAAAATCTTTTCCCACAGCTAATTGAGTTATGTGTCGCATTTAAATCATTGTAGAATTTTGTTTCAAGTGAATTAAATTTGTGATTTTTCGCATAATAATATTGGTGTATAGCGGCAACTGATGCAACAGTGACATGCCTGACGACGGCTTGCCAATATTATTATGCAACATCCCAACTGGCCAACGGACCAGATTTGGCCAGGAGACGCATCGACGCATCGAGGCATCGAGGCAACGAGGCAGCGAGCCATCGTGAATGCCGTCAGCTATTTCTCGAAACTAAAACAACTTTTTTGATTTTATTTTCCTTTTTGTTAGCTTTTTTTTTTGTGCACCTGCAACTCCCCCCACCCCCATTCAGCCTCAACTCTTTATCTAACTTTGGCTTGGTGCCAAAATGCCTTGCGTTTGCCATATATAGAGTATATGGGACTCTTTGAAAAACACTTCCTGCTGCTGCCGCCTGTGGTCAACTATGCTTGAGATCTGGTCGTAAAATGGATTACAAGTGCGCCCCAGAGACACCACATATGGCACACACACACACACACACACACACGTACACCACAGGTGTTTGTGGTTTAGTTTGGTTTCCTTCCTTATGTCTTGGATTTGGGTTAGCTAAATATTTATTCAAGCCGCTTTGCTTGTTGTTGTTGTTGTTGTTGCACTCTAATATGGTTCATGCCTGGCACATGCTGTGTCTTTGCTACCAGTTTTTCTTCCAGTGTATTCCTTTTACAGCTGCTTTATTATTGGGCTCGAAGTATTTATTTCCTACAGTTTTGGGCTAAAAGCTGCTAGCTATTAAAGAGAAAATATTGTAGAGAAATTAGCTAAAGTTATGAAATAGTTGTTAGTAAGCAGTAAAAATTAAATAAAACCGAAATAAGAAAAAAAAAAAATATATATATATATAATATGTATATGCATATCTTGTGAAATATGTAATAAATATCTATCATCATGTAAAAGTTGCAAACTAAATTAATAAAAATAGGTCTTGCAAATATTTATCACACTCTTTGGTATATAACTGACATATTTATTGTGATCAAATATCATTTATTAATTATATAATTATTTATTAATTAAATAATACAGTTTAAGCTTTTGCTTAACATTGTCACAAAGTTGAGTAGAGGAAATGAATTTTGGTATTTTGATTTCTTTTCAGCAAGCAGCTATGACTTTTTTTGTAAGCTTTTATAAGAAATCTTAGATATATAGGTTAAAAATTCTCAGAAGTTTACCAAATGCACCTACTTTGCTTTCCAATGCAGTATCAAACTAAAAAAATTTAAAATATATAATAAAAAATTAATTTCAATTTAAAAGTATTTAAATTTTTTTTTTGTTTATTTATTTTATTTTATTTTATATTTTATATAACAAGTTTTCTGGTAGCTTTCGTGGCTACTTAATATAGTTATACATAAATTAAAAAATTTATAAAATTATTTATTTATTTTTAAAGATTTTTATTAGCAAAATAAATCAACAAAAGAAAGTCTTTATTGAATTTACTACTTATACTTTCTTAAAAAATATATATTTATTAAGTTTAATGCAGATTTTTCAATTTTTTACTTAAAAATAATCTGCATAAATTGCTTGGCAGCATTTCCGTCTGTTGCTTTGGCTATATATGCGCTCAATTCTTAACGAGATTTTCAAGTCAAAGTCATTAAAGATTCTTGGCCAAGATTTGAAAATCGTCTACCAGCCGGTACGTATGTATCTCTCTCAGGAGGGTATTCCATTTACCATAATCGCCCATTTCTGGTCATTTTTATTTGTTTGTTGTTTTCCGACTCGAACTACAATTAAAATTTTGTAATATGTCGAGCAGCAGCAGCAGCAAATCAAATTGTGGCAAAACATTTGCTTTGAGCAAAAAATAAAAAACCAAAAAAAACAAAAAAATGGCTGTGGCATGGAATGTTGCTGGCAGCAAATAATTGAAGCGCTTTCAAAATCATTTTACAATTTCACTAAATAAGAGCGACAGAGAGAGAGAGAGAGAGGGCCAGAGCTATGTATGTATGTACTCCATATAGCAAAGGCCTTGCAACGCCAATTTGTTAAACAAATAATTATGCATGCGACGTCTTAGAAACATTCGAACTATCCAAATGAAATTGAAAACAAATCGAACGCGACCCAGCAACAGCAACAAGAAATACATGTACATACATATATATCATATATATATATATGTTTGTATAGCTCTGTTTTCACTTTCCTTTCCCTAGTTGGTGCAGCGACTGCATTGCATTTCAATTTTATTTCTATTATTCATTTTTTTTTCGTTTCATTTTTCTTTTCTTTTTGAGTTTTTCCATATACATATATATACAAATATATATATATATATTTGTTTTATTTTTTGGAGTGCTCTTCATGTTAATTGCTGTGCGGACAGGTGTGAATCAAGTGGATATGGAACTGTTAGCTGGGAACTGCTCAACAGGCCCTCCACTTGCAGCGAAAGCTAATAATGTCTTGACTAATTAAAACCCGATGGGAAGCATTAAAACTTACTGCCCCAACACAAAATTTCACTGCCAAAAAAAAAAAAAAAAAGAGAAGAGAAGAGTTTAAATGTAATTTCGAATTACGTGCCAGCCGGAAATCGAAATCCGCAAAAAAAAAAAAAATAATACAAAATAAACAGCTAACCAAAATGACAATCACTGTTCACTCGACCGTCCGTCTGTCTGTCTGTCTGTCTCATTCCATTGCGATCTGTGCCAATAGCTCTAGCTCGTTATATGGCATTTGTATAGATCAACATTGCGGCATGCGCAGGCGTTGTGAAAAGTCACGCAAATTCATTAACATCAATGCGATAAAAATTCGTGATCGGGTCAAGAAACTATTTGCTCATCTCATGTTTAATGTGGGCTTGGCATGCACAGTGCCCAGGCAGTGAGTGTGGCTCTAATCATTGCTGAACTCACTTATAAATTCAATTTGTTGTACTTCAATCTGGGCAGCTCCTTGTCGCTGTCAATCTCAAGTGCATTGCGCATTGTGCGCTGCCTTTGGCTATGTGAGTGAAATTTGTTAGCTGCTCCATAAGCATCATCTGTTTTGACATTATTGTTGCATGGAAATTAGCAACAACAACAACATCAACAACAACAAACAACAGTAACAACAAGTACGACAAGGCAAGCCATTCGCTTGCTCGGACTCGCCTAATGAGCAGCGCACAACGTGGCGTATACGCGATGCGATCCAATGCGATGCGATGCGATGCGATCTAATGTGGAGCACAGGCGCTGCGACGTTTGGCCAAGCGCACCTTTTGCTATGGTCATATGGCGGCGCACTTCATGCTCATGGGTTTCTTTATGCTATAATGAGGTGCTTTTGTTAAATGTATTTGTATGTATACCCTGTAATTGTATGAGTAATGTGATGATTACTGACTTAACTTGGCTTGAAGGCAGATAAACGAAAGAAGCTTTTATTTTAAATAATTTATTATATATTTTCTGATTATATATGAAATAATATCAAATATATGTAGAAATAATATAAAACTTAAATTGAAGATTGCTTACTTTATTATTAATAATTAATTTAAATTTAGGTATTTATATTTTTATTTATGTAAAGTTCAATATTTTATTCTAATTTTTATTTTCAGACTGTATTTTTCTAGGCAATTTTTTCTTGCTGTTTCGTAATACTTGAAAAAGCAATATATACTTATGCCATATATCATTTTTTTTGCTGAATCTATTGCAATACTTTTATCTGTATTATATAGATACTAGATAAGACTTTTAGGTTTAGGTTTAGGTTCAATTAAAATAAATCATTTTATATGGAGCAAGAATTTCTCATATAACATAAAATATATACTAAAATTGATTGTATACTAGAGATTATATCGTAAATTTGAATTTGTGCATATTCTGTCTGTTTAATTTATGGTATAATAAATTTACAGGGTATTTATAAGGTTACATCTGCCCATATATATATAAATATATATATGCCCATAAGCCAAGTATGAGCTATATCAACAGTTGCTCGTCAACAATTTACAGGGTATTTGCTGATCGTTGCGCGCCTGTTGCAAACATTTTTTTAATTATTGCTGTTTGTTTGGTGTAAATTGTTTAAAAACGCGCTCTCACTCGGTCATTTGCTGTTGTTGTAGCTGTTGATTTCGATGTTAATGTGAATGTTGTTGTTAATGCTGTTGTTGTTGTTAATGTTACCTATGCTGTTGCTGTTGTTGTTGTTGCTAATGTTAATCATACGCTGAATTGCACTTTATGTGTTAGATAAGAAGGTGTTGTAGCTGTTGCTGTTGTTGTTGTTATTGTTGTTGTTGCTATTGTTGTTGTCAACTGTTTGACAAGTGCTTGTGACTCTTATGTAAAGTGATTTCTATTATTATTGAATCGTTGGGCAGATGTACTCATTTACAGATTTGCCGTCTGCTGTAAGCCGCAACACACCTCAATCGAAACGCACTTAGCCAGCGCTAAACTGCCCACATGATGCTGCTGCAGACGCTCTGACATAGATATCAGTAAAATAATGACAATGTAATTGCCAGATCGTTTCACTGGCAGACTCAAGCAGGTTCTCTCCGCACTAACGAAAGCATAACGACGTTGACTGCGACGGCGACTGCGACGTTGACGTTGTCGCTGCCATTGCATAAGCAGCACAGAAAATGGTCGAAATTTGCGAAACGCAGACCCAGTTGCAATTTCATGCATGCCAAAACGACGAACAACAACAACAACAAGTTAAGTGATCCCCAACATTTGGTGGGAAAGTTATCAAAATATATAGATATGAAATATGATATGCGAAATTTTGTATTTCTATTTATAAACATATTTTTATTTATTTTTTTGCTCATATTTTGCAAACAAGAAAACAATTGAGCAAATCATGAAGGGCGAATATTGGCAACGAAAGTGAGTGGGGCGGGGTGTAGCAATAGTAGATTTGGAAATTGCGCGTGCGTTTACAGTTATGCACGATATTTGCCGCAATTGAACGAAAGCATAGAAGAAAAAAAAAAAACAACAAAATAACGGCGAGAGCCGCAAACGAAAGATAAACAAAACGAATTAGTTCAAGTTCAAATGATTAAATGAACTAGTTGAGAAATGGGCGGCAGCAAGATAAGCTCAAATCACAATAGCAATAATAATTGAATGAGGAAAAGAGACGCTATCAGCTGCGATATACATAAAAGCTATGCACAGTTTGAGCAGCGCTGACTGCGCAGCTTTCGCACATATGACACACACACGCACACACACATATACACGCCCACTGTATGCCATGCCCACAAGCATCAGACGATGTCTGCGTAGCTGCAAGATAAGTCGCCAGCGCGTGTGTGCCTCACTAATAGAATAATAAATAAAAATAAACTTCCAGTGCGAGAGAGCGTCAAAGCTAACCAACTGGAAATGCTGAGAGTAAGAGTTCGTGAGAGAGAGAGAGAGAGAGAGAGAGAGAACGAACGAGAGCGATTAAATTGATCTAGCAGAGTTGCCAGCACAGCAAAAACCCCCATTGAGCAGCCGCTTTAGCAGCGAATTTAACGCAATGTTGGCAAGCCTGGCAAGCTGGAAAGAAGCCGCATTACGTGACCAGGCAACATCGACCGGTTGGGGCGAGCGTGTGCTCAGTGTGCTTTTGGCAGTGGTCCGATCGTGTAGAACCTTTAGAGCAGCAATCGCATTTTATACGCTTCGTGTTTAATACAGGTGGGTGTGTTCTGGCCAAGCAGCTAGCGCAGAGGGGCGGGCGGGGGCTATGTATACATAGTGCAAACTCTTACATAACTAAAAAAAATTCTTCCACAGACAGTCTTTATCATGTCGCTACGCATTGTGTCACAGTCCGTGTTGAATGCCTGGAGCCAGACCCTGGTCCGTGGCATGTCCACCCAGGGTGGCTCCAAGAACATCGGCTTTGTCGGCCTGGGCAACATGGGCGGCCACATGGCCAACAATCTGATCAAGGCGGGCCACAAGCTCCATGTCTTTGATATCTCGAAGCCAGCGTGCGATAACCTGAAGGCCAAGGGCGCCACTGTCTACTCGAAGACCGCAGAGTTGGCACAGAATGTGGACTTCCTGTTCACCATGCTGCCCAATAATGATATTGTGGATGCCTCGTACGAGGAGATGACCGCCAATGGCGTCAACAAGAACACCATCTTCATTGACTCCTCCACAATTGATCCCACGCTCGTCAAGTCGCTGCAGAAGCGCATCAGCGCCAAAGGTGCTCGGTTCATTGATGCTCCCGTCTCTGGCGGTGTTCCCGGTGCCGAGCAGGCGACCTTGACCTTCATGGTGGGCGGCACTGAGGCGGAATACAATGCCGTCAAGGGTGTGCTCGAGTGCATGGGCAAGCGCATCACCCACTGCGGTGACTATGGCATGGGCCAGGCTGCCAAATTGGCCAACAACATGATGCTGGCCATCTCCATGATTGGCGTCTCTGAGGCCATGAATCTGGCCATTCGCCTGGGCCTGAATCCCAAGACCTTTGCTGAGATTATCAACTCGTCGACTGGCCGCTGCTGGGCCTCCGAGCTGTACAATCCGGTGCCCGGCGTAACCCCCACTGCACCGGCCAACAATTCCTACCAGGGTGGTTTCTCCACGGACCTGATTACCAAGGATTTGGGTTTGGCCTCGGGCGTGGCCACCTCCTCCAACACACCCATTCCAATGGGTGCTCTGGCCCATCAGATCTATCGCACACTCAAATCCCAGGGATTGGGCAGCAAGGACTTCTCCATTGTCTATGACTTCATGAAGAACGAGAAATACTAAACAGATTGCCACGCGGGCGGCATCTCCTATTGGACTTCCAATAGAACATCCAGTTTTGCATTTATTGCGCATCATATGAAAATCCCATTTGGGGTTTTCGATGTGCTGGCGACTTTTAAGGCTTCCTTCCCATTTTTGATATGTATATGTGCTAAAAATATATATTCAACTTGTATTTATATACAGAAATCTGTTTTATCTAATTCGATTTTCGCTCGATTACATAATAGCTGCCAAGCTCAAGTGGCATTGTGGTCTGATAAGCATATGAGAGACCAACTACTTCAATCTAATTGGATTCTAGTTGGTTTTAATTTATGCTCAAACAATTGACTTCCAGCACGCGTTGAAAGCTTTCGCACTTCCAGTGGCCAAACATGTGTTTTTTTTTAATTAATTCATAGAAAATATGAAAAAATTGAAAGTAATTTGAAGCTTTTGCAAGTAAACAGAAATTCGAGCAAAACAAACGGCAATCAAAAACAATGTAAGCGAAAAGCTCACAGTTTGAGAGTGACCCAACCAAGAAACAGTTTGAGAGGCGTGTAGATAAAAAAGCTTTTACTTTGTTTAGTTTTTGAGCGAAATCCAAAAATATTTTGTATTTTTTGTTTTTGTTTTTCTTTCTTTTATAATAAGTTTTGGTTGTCGTATTTTTGAAAAATAATTAACAAACTTAACTTAGGTGCTATTTAATTAATAATTAAATTAATTAATTAATTAGGATTTGTATATATAAAAAACGTTGCTTGTTGCGGGAATATAAAATACTTTTCGACTATCTAATTGTTTTGGTTTTTGCTTTTTGTTCTTTTTTTTTTTTTTTTGTGGATTGCAATTCATATGGCATCCGCACTATACACACATATATTATTTAATTAGGTATTTGTTGTTTGATGAGTTAATTACAATAATTAATTGAATAGTTGCCAGCCATATGGTTAGTTAGTTATATAGTATATTTATATATGTAAATATGTATTAGGTATGCATATAAAAAGCCTTAAATTAAATCAAGGGGCAATGAAATATATATATGTATATAAAGTATATATAAATACATATCGTAGGGTAACTTCAGAAGTAAAGGTATTCAAATATCTGTATATATATATATTTTTTTTTTTTCTTTTTGGATAAGCCACATAGTACGTCTAGTTGCAATTCTTTGAAAAATATCACAAATTGAAATATACAATAAATAATTAAATTTAATATTCATACGATTGCAAAGGAATTGCTCGGTTAACATTTTGTTTTGGTAGATTTCTTCTTCTTCTTCATCATCAGCATCAACTTCTTCTTGGTAAATACATATAGATGTTTAAAAATAATTTTAGGTACACGCACTGGTTCTATATCTGTATGTATGTATATACTCTATATATGTATATATACATTGAGTATATATAGCAGTATTTAGGTAAAGTTCAATATGCTTTCGGTGTATTTACAACACTGCAGAACAAATTGTTTCGCTCAGTGTATTTATATTGTAAAGTAGTGTAAATAGTTTGATTCGATTTTGAACTGAGATAGAGCAAGAGAGAAAGAGAGATTAAATTGCTTGAATTTAATTATAGATACTCGTTCACATGATCAATAAAAGGGATTTATTAGCTTAGCTATGCTTATTTAGTTAATTATGTTTGTTTAAAAGACCAAAATGGGGTATATTAGTTTTGATATGCTGCATTACAAAGTAATGAGTAGAGTATATTCGCTTTATGCTTGCTTCATACAAATGGAATCGGGTATATTAGTTGTTTGTTTCGAAAGTAAAACGAGGTATATTGGTTTTCATATGAAGATTTAGAGGAGTATATTGAATTTGGTATGCTAGTTGACAAGATGAAAATCAGGTATATTGGTGTTGTTATGCCTGACGAGAAAGGTAAACGACTATATATGACTATTTTTGGAAGCAAGGTGTATTAATATACCCTATAGATATATCTAATGTTAATAAGATTAATGCAATACGTAGAGGGCATATTAGTTTTATAATGCTGAATCGGCAAGTAAAGAGAGCCGAAGAGCTCTCTCTTTTGTTAGTAATATCTAAATCTTAAGACATGAAACTTTCGGATATATATACTCAAGTATAGCCGAGACAGTGCTAACTATTGGGAATATATAGGTAGCTATAGCTATAGCTATAGTAAAGCCAATCGGACAAGCTTATCAGTAGATGAAGCTAGATTTTGAATGAATATTATTAATAATCCCTCCTCTTAATATTATTGAACTGTGAACGAGTATGGAACAGTCGATGCCAGCCGACTGTTAAAAGCTCTTACTTGTTATTTGTGTTGTTGTTTAAGTACTTAAGTTAAGCATAAAAACTTTTGGTGCATTTAGTTAAAGTTGTGTCTTGGATTCTTGTGCCATCAATTGAATACTTGCTAATGGACTAATCGGCTAATCGCCTTGGCTTAGACTATGGCTCTTGGCCTGGCTAAATTTGTGCTTCAGTTGGCTGGTGTTGGCGCGGAAGCGCTGCATCAAATGCTGTGTACCAATTGCGCTGTGCTGCAGCGGCCCAATTACCGCATCAGCGCTGGTTATAGACTATGAGCCCTTCAATTTCTTTTTGGGATTATTTCGTGCCAGATCTGTGGTAGCCGATGGCGGCAGCTCCCTATATTGATTCTGTATGAAGAGCAAAAAGAGAAAAAAGTTGAGTTTAGATTGGATTTGAAATTTTCACATACTTACAATCTCTTCATTGTCGGGCACACGAGACAGAAAGTCGAGCAGCTCGTTGTTTGGTATCGTATTGGGACGCAATATGCGTCGGGAGAACTTCATGAGACCCCAGAAGAGCAGCAGCCAGCGCAGCGGCACGAAATGCAGCACCAATATGGCGCCCAGCAGCAGCACCACCGCCAGCCAGGTCAATTCGGGGACGGAAAAGTTAAATGTGCTGGCAAAGTAGAAATAAATTACGAATTGAGTATTATTTTTTTTTAGAGCCAACTCACTTGATGGTGCTCTCGCCTAGTGAGGCTAAATATCCGATCGTATTTTGTACGGTCTGTGAGACTTCTTGAATGGCCTGTAGGCGCTCTTTAATTGACTTCTTTTCCTCCTTCTCCTTATCATCG
The DNA here is from genome assembly GCA_035047405.1 of Drosophila stalkeri. Lineage (NCBI taxonomy): Eukaryota > Metazoa > Arthropoda > Insecta > Diptera > Drosophilidae > Drosophila > Drosophila stalkeri. The sequence goes on from JAWNPR010000090.1 coordinate 10,058,250, forward strand.
TCATCATCCTCATCATAATCGTAATCATAGTGACCCGCATTGGCATCTGTGGTGCCCGTAATCAAGCGTATGAGCCACTTTCTGTGAATGACAATACACTTAAGACTCTAGCTAAGCTTTGGCATTATGTGTCACCTACTTCAATATGATGAGCAGCAGCACGAGCGGCACAGTCTCTAGATCACCATAGACACAGCCAACGATCCAGAGCACAAAGGCAATGCTGGAACGCACCGGAGATTCCCACTCAAAGCAGCTTCTGTGAAAGAGATTAACTCACGATCAGCTTAAGATCTCTTTTACGCTCCATTCTTTACTCACTGAACATAGCGTGCTGCCTCTAGTATATCCATAATGATTTCCTTCAACCGATTTACGTTGCGCAGAAAGAGTTGACGCTTGAACTTCGCCTCCTGCTGTATGAGCTTCTCTTCCTTTGGCTGTAGAACGCGACAAACAGCTCGCACTTCGTTCCAGACCACAGTCAGCTCGAGCTGTATTTGTGGAGAATTACCCTTGGCACGCACACACAAATTCTTGTCTTTCAGCGTATACCAGCGCTTGACGCCGCTCTTGATGCGCAGCAGAGGAATCACAAGTTTGCCAAGGAATTCTACGCGATGATCGCGATCCTCATCAAAAACTGTAATCTCCAGCACTTGAGTAATGTCTTTGATGTTGCTAAAGAGAGGGAGAGAGAGAGAGAGGGAGTAGTTAAATGTTAATCAATAGAACTTCACCAATTGCTACCTACAAAGTAAAGATCTTGTTCCAATTGGGCGTTAGCGTCTTGTACTCCGTCTGCGTTTGCAGCCGCGCATTGCCCAGTTCCAGCACGCAAAAGGGATCCGATTTACCGCCAATATCAGCAGCTGCCAGTCCCGTAGCGCCAAATACTTTAACTGTAAGATGCCCGACATCACGTAGATTCTGTAGACTACGCAAAAAGCTATAGCGATCTCTGATCAACTGCGTCTCTCGTGGATCCTCTTTGAAAGCCTTCAGATCGCTAATCGTCTCTAGAGCCGTTGTTCCACTGATCGTCAGCATGAGAAAGACCTCGCCAGAGCAATCCTCCAGTTGTTTCCATATGCCATGCGTGGTCTCGCGCTGAAAGACGCTCAGATCGATGTTGGCCTTGCCATAGAGTGTATTTCGATTCCACAGTGCCAACTCCAGACTCTGATCCTCATCGAAGAGATGCAAATCGAACTGCTCCAGCCAGCGTTCCGTCCATGAGGTTTTACTCTTGTACTTCTCGTTGCCCAACCTGAAGAGAGTATTCGAAATGGTTTATTCTTTCTTCATAATCCTTATCGACTTACCTAAATTTAAAATGTATGTCGATGAGCTTGCTGCCGTCTTCGGCCAGCGGCAGATCTTTGGCCTTGACCAACAATATTGTCACCACGGAGCTCCAGATTTGTGATTTCAGACGTTTCGATGACTCAGCCAATTTGGAGTTGCGTTGAAAGTGCTGTAAGTTGACATGGAAAACCAAATCTCAATTGAGACACAAAATCATTTAAAGTGTAAAGCTTAAAGTTGACCTCCTTTAGCTCCTCGCAGCCCAGCTCCAGCTGCTCACGAAATTCGCTGTGTTGCTGCCGCAGAAGCTTGAGCAACATACGCGGCGCAATCCGGTAAATGGGACCAGGCCAATCCATAATCCGAACACAGCTCAAATCACAGTGCCACTTCGCAAGCGAAGCAACGCGCAATGACTAAAGCAACAATTGGCTTTAGCTGTATGCTCTCTCTCAGCACATGAGTCTGAGATAACCTTGGGTCGGGCATATACACTAAAACATACACTCTGCCCACCTATCAGCTCGCTTCGCCGACTGAGTCGCTGATAAGCAGCAACTGTCTTTAATTGGTGTCGAGCGACCTTTGTACCATGAATCTAATTGCCCCCGGTGGATTGCACGAGTAGTATCTATAATTAATTTCGAGAATAAACTTTAAACAAAAATTGTATGCTCAATGGGTTACTTAACCTGTGGCTAAGTAATGGAAAAAAGTCCAACATCTCATTTGGGGAAGTGCTATAATGGATGATAATGGTTATTTGTATGGATAGTCGAATTATATCCAAAGGAAAAGGATAGGACTGAGTGGAGGGGGTGAAGGAGGAGTGAGTGAAGTGAGGAAAACATTGAGAAGGGGAAAATGAGAGAGGGAGAGAGTGATACACAGACAGTAAATAATTGATAGCAAATTAAAATGAAGAGAAAATAAATAAATAAAAATTAATAATTAAAGAGAAATAATGAGTGAGGGAGATATACACAGACTAACAAAAGAGAGAGAGAGAGAGAGAATGAGAAGGAAGTGTAGGATATGAGAAAAATGTAGAAACAGAGAGAAGCAGACTGATATTAAGAGAGGTATCATGAGAGAAAAATAGACAGAGATAAGGACATTAAGAGAGTCACAGACAGGAATTATAATACAGACTCTAGCTGTCTCTCTATTATAATTCTTCTCTGAGAGCAATTATAATAGAGAGACTCTAGCTGTCGCTCCATTATAATTCTTCTCTGAGAGGAATTATAATTGAGAGAATCTATCTGTACCTCCATTATAATTCTCTCTTAATGGCAATAAAAAAACTTTTCCTATAATTAATTAATTTATTCACTAAAATAGCATACATGAGAATTGCATAGAAGGGCATACCCTTATACTTATACTCCCAATTTTAGAGCATACAAATGTCTTCATGGTGTGACTAACCCGACACCCAGTTTTATTGTTGTTTACTTTTAAAATTTCGGGGTATTTTCCCTGTGTCATTGTTAGCTGTTGTTGTTGTTGTTGGTGGTGGTGTTTGTTACTCAAGTTGAGCGGTTTACGTCTACTTGTAATGAGCAGTCGAATGGCAGCGATCAAAGCAGGCGAAACAACAAAGCACAAAGTTAATGTCTGAGAGGGTGTGGAAGGTCGTCGTGGCTGAGTACATAGCAGCGACATGTAACACATGTATGTAACTAGACCCACACTCGTGTGGGTTGAGTGGTTTCAGCGAGCTTTGAGGTTGCTAATTGAGCAATTTGGCAAGAGTGAAGAGTTTGAGTCATAAATCAGCACGCTATCTGAAGAGAGTTTCGATTGCCAAAGAATGACAGAACAATAAGATAATTGACGATTATGTAAAGTGAAAGGGCGCAAAGCGAAAGGACGGAAGTTGGCTGAATGTTGATGGATGAGCTACAAATAGTAGCTAAATCGAGGCTCTAGTGTTAATAGAGAAATATATGTGATTGACTTTCGCTTTGAAAATAGTGTAATGAACGATTATTGACATTAATGAATTGGAAAAAGGGAAAATCAAAAGATCTCAGCATTTATTTATGATGAATACAAATTTGAAATATAATGAAAAAGTCAAATGTAAAATATTGCATAAATACATATCTAAATCTAAGTTCCTTAGTAATGATTTGTTTCTATAAGATATGTTGCCGCAACTAAAAAAGGGGAAAGAGAAAAGTATATAAGCCATCTCCGAGTTAGATAAATTTTGAAGCTTCAAATAATAGCTCAATCAAATCAATGTCTGGCAGTAGCAATAGTTGTATCTCTATCTCTAAGATACATTGTATCTTATGCTTGACTTTCACCTTGGGACTTGGCTTTGATTGCCAAATTGATTGTCGCTGAACAAATTGTTGATTGCATTTATTGTGACAGCCACCTACCATTTCCTTGTCCTCCTGACTGCGGGGCCAGAGCGTCAAATTGATGAGTATCTCGCCCATGCTGAGGCCCGGCTCACCATTGCTCGTATCGCTCAGCTGCAGATTGATATCTTCCGCTTTGCCCAGCTCCAGTTGAGTGAGATCGATTTTCGCCGAGCCCATAAAATCATCCTGCAGTCCCCAATCATAGTCGAAGACCTGTGGGGAATCATTTGATTGATTTTCGGTTAACTGTTTGTGTTTTTGTGCAGCGAGCATCGAATGCGAATCAATTTGCCAAATTGAACGTCATGCTGCCAATTATTTGCGTAGCTTGTTGTTGTTGACACTAGTGTGGAAATTGGGTTTTGATTTGTCTGCTGTGAAATAAATTTACATTTTCTATTGCCGCATTGCCAGCAGCAAGTTGAATTGCCTTTCGGCTGTTATCAGTTGAAATTTAGAGCTTTATTATTTGGCAATTTTTCTTCAATGATATTATTTTATTAGGCTTCTCTTTTCGTTAGTTTTATTTGAGTATTTGTTGTATGTATTTGCTTTGAATACCTATTAAATCGTTGAGTTGATTTTAAAGTGAAGCTCTTGTTGACTTAAAACTATTATAGCTTAGAGCTCTGCTTGCAAAGAATTGTTTATTTATTATATTATTTGTTATATATTTATTTATATTATTCATTTATTTAAAACATTTTTATTTTGTTATATTTTGTTTTTTTTTTCGTTTTTTTTTTTGTTTATTTTTATTTTTTGGCTTATATATGTGTATGAAAAAAAAAACATTATTTTTATTTTATTTTATTTTATTAATATGTATATGTATATGTATTTTATTTTTATTTTATTTATATTTTTACTTTTATTTTTATTTTTATTTTTATTTTATTTATATTTATATTTATATTTTTACTTTTACTTTTATTTTTATTTTTATTTTATTTATACTTTTACTTATATTTATATATATTTTTTTTTATTTTACTTTATTTTATTAATATTTAAATTCATATATTATTATTATTTTGTTTATATTTTTACTTTTATTTTTATTTTATTTTAGTTAATTTTTATAATATTAATATTTATATTTTTACTTTAATTTTTAATTTTTATGTTTTTTTATTTTATTTTATATTATTTGATTTTACTTTTACATTTATTTTTATTTTTATTGATAATTTTTAAAATTTGTATAAACTACAAGAAAACTTTAGTATTTAAACCTTTAGCAGTATTCTATCTAATTTAATTAACTTCATCTCTTCTACTATATGATTTTCTCTATTATTTTGTGTCATTCTTAAAAGCAAATTTTAATGGCTTACGGAAAAAGAAAAATTATTATTTTAGGAATTAGTTTCTAGCAGCATAACCCATTTTGCTTTATTTTCATTATATATACGAGTTTATGTATATAATACAATCCATTTGTTCTGTTTTGAAAGCTTTAAACAAGTTCATTTTAAGCCCACTTTAATACTTTTATAAACGAGAGTTTTAAGCTCACCTAACTAGCTTAACTAAGTCTTTCTGATGTACGCATCATTTTGTTAGTTTTGTTTTCAGCTTTAGATATTTCTGCTTGTAAATTTAAAGTTCATGCTTTATGAATTTGTAGCTGAGGTTTCTTTGGGTTCCCCTTCTCGGCTTACCTTCACAATAATCGGCTGAAATGGATCCTCCACGGGCACGATGAACACTTCGTCCCACACGGGATTGAGGTCGCGGTGTATGGTGCGCGACTTGTGCAGTAGACGTCCGCCCACCTTGAATTTGACATAAGGATCACTCAGTCCTGATGCAGAGGAAAACACAAAGGACACATAAGTGACTGACAGACAGAGCGTGTTGGAGTGTGTTGCCGCTAGCCTTTGTGGTCGTGTATCTGTGTGTGTGTATTGTGTGTTGGTGTTGGTTTCTCGAGTCCTGTGCTTTAGCCAAAGGGGCTAGAGTGGCTAGTGGCTAGTGGCTAATGCCTAGTGGGGCTAGTCGGGGCCTGTCGCTTACCGTTCTTGTCCATGGCCACCAGGTCGCAGCCGGATTTGAGATGGACGCGCAGCTGAAAGAAGACGAATTGTCGTAATTGTGTCTCCCGCTTGCGACGCAGCTCGTCGGCCTGCAGTTGCGGTCGTTAGTGATGGGCAATTTTGCAATCGTTTATCGTTTATCGATCAACGACAGTTTTGTCGTTTAGCGTGCGTCAAGTTTTGCAGAAAAAAGCATCAAATGAATTTCGAAACGAATTTCGTGTTTTTTAGTGGAAATAGAAAAACAAATTCCAATTGAAATAGTTGCAAATGAAAATCGAAAACAAATGAAAATCATATTAAATAATAAGAAAAAGCTTTTGCACTAACACTCACCTGCAGTGCATCCAGCTGCTGCTGCTGCGCCGTCACCGTCGTTGAGCTGTGGGCATTTCCGTTCTCGGGATGCTCATCGATGCGTCCCTCCATGGAGCCACCGAAACGTTGAATAACCTGCGCCATTTTGGCAGTGGCCCGAAAGTCACGCGCCAACGGCGAACCACCAAAGGTGGTGGCTCGATGTCGTGGACTCTGGGTCACGGAACTGCTCTCCGAGCTGTAATCGGCGGCATAGTCGGTGCTCTCCTCGAGAAAGTCGCTGGGCGATTTGCGGCCACTGCGATCTTTGCTCTTCGTGCGGCTCCAGCGATGCTTCAAATTGTTGAAGAAGCCGTGCGTCTTCTGCAGCACGCCCACACCGCTGGCCACGCCCCCAAGGTTGCTGCTGCCACCGCCGCCACCGCTGCCGCTGCCGACGCTGACGCCGACGAGTTGCTGAGGTGTGGCGGCGCTCTTGGCACGTTTCGGCGACAAATGCGGCGATTCGTTACTGTGATGGCAATCGTGTCCGTTCAGCTCGGAAGCGGATTTGCTCAGATGTTTGCCCAGGCGCTGCTGCAGCTGTGGCGAACCCTGCGGCGAGATGCCAACTCCACTCGGTGGCGAAGCGCTGGCTACGCTGGCATCGATGCTGCCCTCGTTGCCCAAGCGGCTGCTGCTGCTGCTCGGACGCTGCTCCTCACGCTCCAAGTAATGGATACGTGCTAACAGAGGGGAAGAGAGAGGGATAGAGAGAGAGAAAGAGAGAGTGGATTAGCACACTTGTGCGTAGCAACTCAAGAATCGATTTAACAACAAAATTTTGAATGCGTTGCGTTACGGCGCACGAATCATATACGACTAAATGCCACTCAGCTGCTGCATGACATCATTTGGATGCCGTTAGAGAAGGAAAGAGAGATAGGGTGGTGCGGGGGTGCGAGACTATGGAAAGAGAGAGAAAGAGAGCGAGAGAATAGGTGGCCAGAGTTCTTTTGCCTTTGCCGAGTAACCGCAGCTGGCTTATATCACAGTCGCCGAATCGCAACATTGCGGCCCAGCCCATTAAATCAGAGCCAAAATATTTGAATACGCTACAGACGAGCTGAGACGGGTATATAAGCTCGACGTGCAAAAGCTAACATTGTAGATAGAATCTCAAACTATTTCTACATGTTCTTTATGTAAAAGAGGTCAAGCTGCATTTATTACAGGTAAAATACTAGAGCGTATATTAGCTAGTTATATTAGCTAGTTATATTATAAAGGAGGCATATTTGTAGAGGTAGAATTCGAGTTTTTAGAATTAGAATTTAGAATTGTGTAGCTTATTTAAAAAACTTATAAATAGCAACCTATATAATTAAGTAGTTTATATAGTTTATCAAATAGATATAGTATATATAGATATATACATTAGCTATTTAGCTAACCATAAGTATTAACACATTTTAAAAGTTTTTTTAGTTAAATTAAGGTATTTTTCTGAGACTCACAAACTGAATACTCTATAAACAATTTTGTGTACAGCTGCAGTCAAAGTTCATAGAGGCACTATATATAAAATATATAACGGTTGTAGTGATAGGCAATGCTATAAGTCAAAGTTTTAGAGTCATATATCAAAGTATTCACTTTGAAATATAGTTATTTGTTTTATATACTGCAACCAAACTAACTTTGTGGGCATATTAGCTTACATAATATGTTAGTTCACATTTCTCAAACATTGAGACTTTGAGTACAAAAACTATATATATATATAGAGTCACAATTGTCTCTTACAGTTTGAGAGCCAACAACTATTTATATTTATATAAATATTTTTATCATTTATATGTACTATTTTAATAAATATAATAAATATATATATCTATATATATATTTTAAATATATCACATCAATATATATGAACTTTCTCTTAAGTTTTTGAAACACTTTTAAAGACACAATTTTAAAGTCATTGTTTCATACGCGTTTCATACGCGTTTCATATGCATAAAAAATAAGAAATACAAAAATAAAAAAAAATTGTAACTGGGCATTATTATTATTATTAGATTATCAACTTATAGCTTACAGCTCTCTCTGGCACTTGAAACAGAACAACAACAGTTATAGAGTCACATTTATGATACAACAAATATAATTTCGTATACATTTTTAATTTTAAGCCCATTTTAAGTATTTTTATATAATTATTTCATTTCACTTCTACTATTTCGGCTGCACATTCCAATTCACAGTTTCAGAGTCACTGCACTGCAATTTTTATATGATTTGCTTCAACAATTTGTTTTACCTGCAATTGGAAAGATTTTGTTTAACTTGTGGCACAGCGCAAATGTTGCATGCTTCTGAGGCTGCTGCTGCTGCTGATGCTGTTTCTTGTGCAACTTGGGCTGCAGTTCCATCAGGCGCACCGTGAATAACTAAGCATATGTTGATTAAACCCATGTCACGCCCACACTTTGCTGTAGCTCGCTTGCTCTCAAGCAAATAGAGAAAATTAAATTTTGCATAACTTGAGCAGGTCCAAAAGAAAAACAAAAAAAATAGAAAAATTTATTGCGAAAGAAACGAAGAATTACGCGAGACGCCACGAAATGCGCCACGAACTGCACGGCAGCAGTGCTCCTAAAAGACTGCCATAGAGGATTATGTGAATTGCAGAGCACAAGCTCAGCGAGCGCCATCTATAGGCTGGAAGCACAAACACACACACACACACACAGAGGCAAAACAACACAATGTTGACTAGTTAGGCGCTGTCTCTTCAAGCGTGTGTGTGTGTGTGTGTGAGTGTGTTTATTGTTTGGCATTGAATGGAAGCGAAAAACACGATTGTAACTGAGTGTGTGTGTGTGTGTGTGTGTGTACGTGAGTGTGTGTGTAAGTGTGTATTCGTGTTGGTGATATTATTGCGGCGTTGGCTGTTGCATTATTAATGCCGTATGCTGCTGCTGCTGCTGCTGCTGCTGCATCACAAATTGGAGAGGGCGCTCAAAAAATGCAAATGGAGGCGCTGATAAAGTTAAGTATGTATCTATGTGTGTGTGTGTGTGTTGGTTTGTGGGGTGTCTCTGTGTGTGTTGCGTAGCCCAGCTTTACGCACTCAACAAGGAAAAAGCTTAAGCACCACAGCTGCCGCACATCTAGCTAAGAGCCCGCTGGCAATAGCTGTTATGAATGAATTTTCTTTTTTTTTTTTTTTAAATCAGACAGTGAATTTTGCATATTCAACAAACAAATATAGCATAAAATGTATATAGAATCGTGTATATATGTATATATCTATATATCTGTTGCCCTCAAGGACACGCAAAGGGCAGAAATAATGTTAGCACCAGATTTTTATATAAGCAACTGCCAAAATGCCAGCAAGGAGAACATTTAATTATATTTAAGCGCTTTTACAAACAAACAGCTGAAAACAACAACTAACTTTATTACTTACTTTATGCATATTCATTATGCAAAAGAGAGTATATTAGTTTGTTGGCGAGAATACTATAAGATACATAGATATTAATATTTTTTAAACGTGCAAAATTGAGTTTATGCGAGTTTTTTTGGGTTTTTCTTTCTAACTCTTTGAATTCATCTCATTTTTCTTTGAAGTTTTGTTTTATTTGTTAAGAATAGTATAATAAATAAAAAATAAAAAAAAATTCTTGATTTGCTTGTATAGTTTTTTTTTTATACATCGTCAAAGTCAAAATTTGCAAACATTCACTCACTTTTGCTCGCTATTGTATGTGAAAGTTTTGGCATTTAAGGAAATGAATTTTCAATATATATTTATATAGCAAAGTCAGTTAATCGGAGGCGTGGCAATCTGAGCATTTATTTATAGCTTTGCAGTTAAGCTAAACAAGCTTCACCTGTATAGAACTCTCTACTTCTATAACCATCTTTTATTCCTTATGAATTAAGAATTTTATAATAAATTTCTTTGATTTTTGTAGAGCTTGAGCGAGCATCAAGCAGTCAGTTACGTAAGAGACTACAAAGTTCTTATTTGCTTCTTTTTTGGTTGTTTCACATTTTAATTAATTTAATGCAAGCAGCGAGCAAAAGAAGGTGTGTGTGTGTGTGTGTGTGTGTGTGGGCGTACTCAAGCCCCACACATACTTATAATAATTATTATGTGTACTCTTGCTGCCCGCTCATGAAACGCTCCCTGGTGTAGTCAACTGGCATTTGGGGAATTATTTACAACTTGCGCTGAGCAGCAGCGGCGCATTATAAATATTCAATTGGATGACAATTGACCGCAACTTTTTAGTTTTGTGACACCTGCTCGAATATTTACGACACTAGTGTAAATAATTAAGCAAATATGCTCGAATGCCTAATGGAAACATTATTTATGCAAGTTGAGCGCATGGAAACTGAATTCAAGCAGCTCTACAATTGGGAAAGGTGTGTAAGTATAAGTATATGTATGTGTGTAGAGGTAATGTAAACACATACATATATGTATTACTGTTTATTTAAAATGTAAATATTAGATGGTGTTCCTACAGGTAAAACTACTGCCGAGCGCAGCATCAATTTAACCAAGTTCCCGAGTTTCCGGAAACAGGCAAACGCTGAACAGCTGAACGGGTCAGCTTGAGAGGTGAATATAAACATAAATGACTTAGATATTACATAGTTTTTAGTTTCTTGCTTATGATTTTCGTTCGGGAGCAGCCTAGCATACGCACAGATTCGTCTAGCCTTATATAGAGAGGAACACACCCTATAGAGTCAGATCATCCAGATGGTCGCCCTCAACTCAAGGATTTTCAGGATTCGACAAAAACAATCTTCAAATATTTGCTTGGTAGAAAACCGGGCAAGGCGCACCTTAACTTGGCCATTTGAATGACTCTCAAGATGTCCTTTGAACTGAAAAAAGTTTCCATGCTGCTGATCAACAATTTACAATCTGAAGGACAACAGTGCAGCATATTTATTTTTTTTTTCTGTTTAAACCCTTTGTGGACTTCGTCTTCTATAATTTCTGCCCATTTGGGCTCGCCGGCAAATTTTTAAAAGTTGGGTGTGGAGCAGATCTATATCTATATACTTCGGTAGCCAAAATGTTATTTATAACCATCCCCAAAAGTATGCAATATTATATATATTTTATTATTATTATATATTTAATCCGTCATATTTTGTTGGTTTTGCATTTGCATCTATAATTAAATCAGAAATTTACATTAAAAACATCATCAACAATAAAGTTTTTTTTTTTTTACATACAACACAACAAATTATTCAGTAAAAAATTATTAAAATAAAATTCACAACTTATTAAAAGCAATTATTTTTGTTTATTGTTCATCACAAATGTAGTTTCGCTCGATTTCAACCAGCTCTTTTAGAACAAGTAAATCTGCAGGGTATCTACAAGCCAATGTCCGGGAAATGTATAAAAATGCTAGAAATTTATTAAAAAAAAAAAAAATTATGAATAAATAATAGAAAAGAAATAAGCTAATTTAAAAGCCAATGTCCCAAAAATTAATGTAAATGCTAGAAATGTATTTCAAAAGAGAAAATTTAAGAATAAATACCTCAAAAGAAATAAATTAAATACTAAATTAAAAACTTGTACATACTACTAGAAAGTGCTACAGGGTATCTCAATGTCGTTCACAGTTTAATTGCTGTACACGACTGTAATTATGCTACTTTAGGCAGTCAACGTGAAACTTTTTAAGCAATGATTTTGTTGGCCATTAAAAGTTTGGCCCGGCCAAGCGCAAGGACCGTCTCGAATAACACACATACGCAACGTTGCCAGCCAGAGAGCATGTGGTTACTGGGGCAGCAAACACTGCATGTGGCATGTGGCGTGTGGCGTGTGGAGTGTGGCATGTGGTACATTTTATGACCGTTAGCCAAATAATGTCAATACGCAGCAGCATTTTTGCCAATTTAATGACTTCCTTTTTATATTGGCTTTTGTACTTGATTTTGACTGCGTTGACGTGAAGAAAAACAGATGAAAGCTAAAAAGTGATGGACTAAGGGACACTCATTTAATAATTATTGATATTTTATTGATTATATTTATCAAGAATTGAGCAGAGAATAAGAATTGTTATATATATATATATATATATTATAATTATGATGATATAAACAACTCTATCTATCACTAAATATCTGTAAAAGTTTATTATAAATTGAGCTTGAGTCATTTTTTTCTCATTAACTAAAGTAAGAGAAATAGATAGATTCAACTATAGGATATATATGAAATCAAATATTTTATTTATAATATATAGACATATATTAATTATGCAATAGAACTCAAAAGAATAACATCAATTACGCTGAAGTCATTATATTTTTCTCGAAACCTTCTAAATAAATCATGGTATATTAAAAACAAATTATTAAATATATTTTTTATTCATTTGCAAATTGATTAGACTACCCTCGCTAAATATAACTAAGGCTCCTGTGTTTATAGAATTTTTTTTTTGGTTCTTAAGCCAGTAAGCAAAATATAAATTACTTCAATTTATGCCGAATATATTTAAAATACACCACGGTATACCCTTCATATTTACAGGGTATCACTGAAATTGCTATTAGCATTTTTATTGGTATACGGAAATGCGTGGCATGTGGCATGCCGTTGCTGTTGCCAGTTACTGTTGTTGTTGTTGTTGCTGCGTGTTCTTGTTGTTGTTGTTGTAAGGCAATTTCAGCTTAATGTAAATGACATCGAGCATTATTACATCGGTCATATGATTATAAGAGTGGATCATATCTAAATCGAAATATTGTCAAAGCAATCAGGTAAATGCAACAGAATAAATGACACTTAATATGCCGCACGCTCATGCCAGCAGTTGGGCTATATCAATAATGAATATGAATTGGAGGCAAATATCATATATATACATATGCAATATATATTTATATATATATATATATATATATATATATATATATATATATATATATATATATATATATATATGTGCATATGTATATATATGTTATTTGTAGTTCAATGCTTGGGTTTAGCCAATAAATCAAGCTCGAGGTCAATAATCAATTATTTAATAGCTGATACTAGAGGCTATAACCCTATACATATACATGTGTGAGTGTGTGTGTGTGTGTGTATGTCTTTTGTTATATATTAGCCAAAATGACTTTGTTGTTTTCGTTAACTGTCGCTGCTTGCTGCTTGCTGCCTGCTGCTCACCTGTTGAGGCAAATATTGCTGACATTTTCAATATTCAATTCTTGTTCTTGCTGCTGTTATTTTTAGGGCTCAGGTGGGCTGTAGCTCAGGTGTATTGCTGCTCTGTGCTGCTCAGTGGGCAACAATGTCCCCTTTTTTTGTATTCAGTTTGTCGCTTAGCTTCTGGCTGTGTTTATGTTGTCATTTGTTGTTTTCGATGCTTAAAGTTCATTTCATTATTATTTTTTTTTTTTTCTGGTCTTTACTCATGTTGTTTGTTATTGTTGCTGTTGCCCGGCAGCAGCAGCAGCAGAAGCAGCAGTAGATGACGTCATTTGACGCCGTTTGGCTGTGATTGTTGTTGCCCCAAACTGCGAATCATAGTTGGCGTCATGTGGCTGTCTAGCAACGAGTTACTGGGCAAGGGGCAAGGGGCATGGGGCAACGGGCAACGAGCTACAAGCAACGTGCCACGCATAACGCCCGTCGCGATGGTAGTTAACGTTGATATTGTTGCTAATGATACTAAGTAAACCCCGCATTATGTGTGTGTGTTGTAAGAGAGTGAAAGAGAGAGAGGGTAAATTGAACTGAAGCATATGTATATATATATATATTTAGCAAATACTTAGTAGATATCTTTTTGGCAAGTTCTTATACGATGACTTTGTATGTATGTTTACAAATAATATGCATATATTTACTATTTATACCCTGTACATGGATAGTAAGAATGAGAAGTATGATTTGATTTTAGATAAATATTTTAAAGCATGTTCAAACACTTTTGCAGATAAAAATTTGCAACATGTTAATGTCCTATATTTCAGTTAGTAATAAATATAGCATATATAATTATATAGAATTTTTCTTATCCATATAACTCTTATAGCTCATCATACATTCATAGTTATGCTAGCACAACATATATTACTGAAAGCAGCCAGTAGAAGGTATAACAGTCTTATATAACAGTTCTTATACAAGAACTACGTAAGAACTTAATAAATATTTTACTGTTTTAAACTTGAGTCCCGCCTACAGCCAGCACAGTATGCATAGCGTATAACAATTCAATTATCTAAGCACAAGCAATTATAATTAAGCAAAAAAAGCCGAACACATTTTTATGACACTTTCGAATATTAAAAAAACATGTCGTATAATAGCAGTTAAGTTGTATATATAACACATAATATATACTATTAAAGCAACTCAATTATAAATAATAATAGAAGCTAAGCTATGTGAGTTTCAATAGAAAAATTTATATCTAATATAGTAGCACAGATATGTATCTATATATCAAGTGTTATATATAACTGTTATATATAGCTATCTTTTAAGGATATCTTATGCTTATGTTAATATCTTTTCTTATCCTATGCTATTATTATATTCTAATAAGAAAATATATATAAGTATTAAGACGTATAACAGTTTCTTTTGTTATACTAAATTGCTCAATTAAAATAAAACATTCCATTTCACATTAATGGATATCTCTTTTGTCTGTATGCATAAGCGAGAGAACAACAGTCAAAAGCTAAATCATACCCTTAGCCATTTAAGGCAAAATATTTTTATTGTTATTCAAGCAGTTGCTGCTCTTGTTATTGTTGTTGCTGTTGCTGTTGTTGTTGTTGTTGTTGTTGATTATAGTGGTTTTAGTGGTTTTAGTGTTTTTAGTGTTTTAATTCGCATGTTCGGCTAACACGCAAGCCTAGTTGGTTGTCGCTTATCAAAAACCATAGATTTTTTAGCTCTGATTTCACAGAAGTTTTAAGTATTCTTTTGCGGTTTGCTTTTGACATTCGAATTGGGCTGAGTTTTTAATGAGATCTCATTGTGAATGGTTCACAATGCATGTCAAAATTATGATATTCAGCTGTGATAAATATATCGCTAGCGAAACGACAGAATTTCTCATTTGATAAACAAATGTTGAAAGCTTTTGTTCTTCGCACAGCTGTTAGCCAGATGAAGCGATACCTATTTATGATTATACATGATGTTATATACTATATATACATATATATAGAAAATGTATATTACTGTGTAGAAATTTTCACATTGTTTTCGGTCCTCAAAACTTTTGTGGCCAAAGCGAAAAGTTAACAAAATTTGTTGTTTGGCATAAAAGTGAATTTCCACTTGCTCAAGTGCGGCGCAATGAGTTTTCCTTCTGCTTCTTCGTCTTTTACAGCTTTGAATTATTCATGCAACATTTTAGACTCGGGATGTGTTTGCTTAAGGCTTACAGCTGTTGCCCAGACGCTTCAATTTATTGGGGGTTATTTTTTTTGCTTTTTAATTTTTGTCCACAATTCACTTGAATATGCAAAATTATTGGGCAAAAAATTACTTTATTCGATAAAGCAAAGCGATCACACACCTGCAACTGCAACACAGCATGCAAAAAAGGAAAAGAAAAGAATAGCGTGCAAAGAGCAATTAAAGAGCAACTGTTGGTTGGCAGGTTGGCTTAAGGTGAAAGGAGGCGTGTGCTACGTAATCTGAAGGTGAGAGCAACGCGCGGCTATGTGGCGTATACGTAATGTGCAATTCCGTGAATTCTTTTCTGCTCGATGGGGTAATAATTCACACAGCCAGCTGAGAGTGAAAACACAAAAAACAAAAAACGAGTTTAATCAAAGGCAATCAAGGCAGTGAACCAAGCCAACTGAAACGCTCTGTTGCAGTTGTATGAAAACACAAATCAAATGCGATTAAATAAGAAAATCGATTTTCTATGAATGAGAATTCGAAATGAAAATTTGTTTTCGGTTCACTGAACTAACATGAGTTAGACATTATTATAATCAATTTATAAAATAAATCATTTTGTTGCTTATTGAATATATATGTGAAATTTATATAAATGAAAGCTGTTGTGAAAATGCGATAAAATTTCTATTAAATTATGGAAATTTGCTGTGGAAATTATTGAGAAATGTTTGGAAAGTATATAAAAAGAGTTCTAATATAAAATTATTGTAAAATTCTTTATAAATAATTTGGAAAATATTAAAGAGTCTTATAGAAATTAGAAATTAAAGCATTTGAAATAGATTTAGCATGATATCAAAACAGTTTCTATATTAAAAAAAGAGAAGGAAAAAAACAGCTTAAAACTTATAAAATTTTGTTAAATTCCAAATTGGAATCGGATTCCAACTGGATTCACATGTAATTAGCTTTAAACAGATTTGCTTTAAATATGTTAACTCTACAAGTACCTTAAACCACTAAAAAGGATGATTATATAATAAACATTAAACCCAAAGGTTGCTGCAATGAATAAATAATGATGCAGTGAAAGGAGTTGAAATCAAAAACCTCTTTGAAAATGTACAAATTTAATAAATTGCAGATAAAATTATGTGAAATTCAAGAACGTGGCATAATACGTCAGCATAATGAAGTTGCATAAACAATGAGGCTTAACGCCAAAGCCAACATTTAACACACACAGACACACACACACACACACACACACACAGACACTTCAATCAAACTGAGCTCAACTTTTATGATAAGCCACTTGTTAAGCTGCCACAACAGAAGCAAAGTTTGTAAACTCATTGCGAAATTTCTGCCAGTGTAGCTGGGGTGCGCTAATCACCCATCAAATCATGCCGTTTATGACATGGCAAACGCTGCAGACTTAAGCCCAGACTATAAAAGTCCATGAATGTCACATGAATGCGAAGAGAGCATAAGCATTGCATTGTTGATCAAATGCAGGCGGTTGGCGTTAATTAATGCGGGTCACTCATGAAAGTTGATGCTTTAATTAGACGAAAGTGTATGGCGGAGAGAGTGAAAGAGAGAGCGAGAGAGAGAGAGAGAGAGAGAGAGAGAGGGAGGGAAAGTGAGTGAGAGAGTGTGTGTGTGTGTGTGTGTGTGGCAGAGTGAGAAGCCAACTGCACTCGAGTCGATGTCAGCTTTTTGGCCTTGGCTCCCATTTTAATTAACTCTTTGCTCTTTGTAGCTAAAATGTCACTGGCAAGTAATTAAAACTTTTCCACAAAATACAAAACAACTGAGTGGCATGTGGCAAAGCGGTAAGTATTATGTTGCAGTAGCACAACAAATGTAAACAGATGAAGCGACAAATAAATCTGTCCCACTTTCAGTCTCCCTCACACTCTCTCTCTCTCTCTCTCTCTCTCTCTCTCTCTCACTCACTCGCTTTTAAGGTCTCTCTCGTGACTGTCACATTATTTGGCTGGCAGCTGCCACCTGGCAAAGCCGATTTCCACTGTTAACATTTGCAGTTTACATTCAATTTCATGTAGCCAATTTGCGAGTGGCGCTGCCTGCATCTGCCTGATCTTGCGGCACGCTGCGGCACACAGCGGGACAGCAGTCTTATGACAAGTCGAGGCCACAGGCGGCGGCGACAGATACGCCTCTTTACGCCCAGTCGCACGTCCCGACAGCCGAGATGCTGACAAGTCAAATGGGCGTCTAATTGGGAGGCAGCAAAAAAGCGTGAAAGAGAGAGAGAGAGAGAGGGAGAGGGAGAGGGAGAGGGAGAGAGAGAGAGGGAGAGGGAGAGATAGAAGGGACAGCTAAATATTGTCGCCCAAATAATGCCACAATTTATCAGCGGCAAAGACCGCGCAGCAATAATTAAAAAAAAAAAAAAAACTATGTATAATCATTTGACACGCGACAGCCAAGAGAACTTAGAGAAGGGGAGGAGATGGAGATGGCTTCGGGTATTTGTAAATATGCTGCAAGCAATTGTATATTAGCCACAAGTGATGTTCAGCAGCGAATGCGAATGCCAGGCGGCACGTAAACTGTGGCATGTACTAACATTTATATACAATATGTGTGTGTGTGTGTGTGTGTGTGTGTGTGTGTGTGTGTGTGTGTGTGTTTGGCGGAAGCGCTGCGGCATGCTAAGGCGCCATAACCCCATGACGAATAACATCCGTGTGACTGTGCGTGGAATCGCCAGAGCGGCTAACACATTGAAAAACATACATAAAAAAAAGGAAAGCAAAGCGAGGAGAGATTGAAAAGTATTTGATATAGTGACAATAAAATGAGGACAACACATAATCTATTCAAGTGGAACAAGAAGCAACAATCTGATGCAAATTAATGTAAGTGGCACGAGCCTCTCTATCTAGTGCTCTCTCGCTCTGTCTCTTTTCTTCTCTAAGTCGCTTGCTTTACATTCTCCTTTTCTCGAACTCTTCAGCTTGCTCTCTCGACTTCTCCCTTTAGCTGAACTCCTCTCTTTATCTCTGTTCAGCTCTTCTTCACGTTCTTTTATCTTCATAGTCTATAACCTTATCTATTATCTATCTTCCCATCAGTCTCAGGTTCCCTTCCTCTCAGAGTCCTGCAATCTTTGCGTCTCTTTGGCATTCTTCCTCTCTTTCTACCTCTCGCTTCTCCTCTACCTAGATATCTCTCTCTCTCTCTCTCTCTCTCTCTCTCTCTCCCTCTCCCTCTCTCTCTTCACTATTCGCATTCATCTTAACTTTTTTGCAATATATTTAATTCTACTACATTTATTTCTCTCTTTTCGTATTTCTAACTTTTGCTTATTTTACAAAATTTGAAGTCCCTCTCGTTCCACAAATTTATGCGCCAACTAATTTTTGCCCGAACAGCGAATAAAAATAGCACACACAGTAATGGCTCTGGCTCTGGCTGTGGCTGTGGCTGTGGCTGCGACTGTGTCAGAGCATGCTAAACATGGCCCACTCTCGCTCGAGTGGGGCTCAAAGTTTCCAGCTTAGCTGTGGCGCAAGCCTGGGCCAAGTGTGGAAGCGAGTCAAGCGAATGCCTAAAGGATAACGCATTACAGCTTGCCACCACTTTAAGCTGCTTTAAATATTCGCATATACAAACAGCAGCTGTAGCAGGGACAGGGACAGGGACAGGGACAGGGGCAAGGATCGGAGCAGGAGTAGGTGACAGAGGGCAAGCGATGAACCCGTTACCTTTACCAGGCTCCACTCTGTCAACATAAAGATGTTATAAAGATATCAATTTTGGCAAAAGCGGAAAACCATTTATTTTATAAAACATAAAAGTGTGCATACGTGAGTGTGTATATGTATGTGTGTGAGTATTTTTTTTTTTACTTATTACTTACGCATTTTTAGTGCCCAAGCGTATGCGTGTGTATATGTGTGTGTGTGCTCACAGGCACGCGACTTGGCACCAATACAAATGAACTATTATTTTTGAGGATTTCTGTGATGGAAGGGCGCCTCAATAGCCTGTGCGTTGATTCGTTTGTTGCTGGTTACATCGATACATTTTGGCTGATGCTGCTGCTGCTGCTGCTGCTGCCGCAACTCCTGCTTCTATTTTTCTTTTCTTTGCACTTATGAAAACAAACTTTGATTTGTTTTCAGCTTCATTCACTACACTCACTACACACACACACACACTTAGAGACTAATTGCAGTTGCCGAGCCTTTATCCTGCAGCTTTGGAACACACACGCGAGATGAATTGAATTGCGCTTGGCACTTGGTTGAGTGCTATTTGCTTGTCGCATGTAAGTCGCATGTATAGCACACAAAACTCGCGCGCTCTTCACTTCGCTTTGTGGCTTGGCCGCGTCGTTGCGTCGCTGCGTCCGGCAACGTGGAGAGTTTTTGCGCAACTGAATTTTCGCTGAGAGCTTTTGGTCGCTCGCACTAGGTCGGAAAGCTCACGAAATTTGTATTTGCGCTCAGCGCAGAGACAATTGAGTGTAGTCGTAGTCGTAGTAGTAGTAGTAGGCCTTGTTGAGTTGTTATTTTTGTTTTTTTCTGTTTTGGTGAGTGTCTATTATGGGCGGCTCCTGTAAACAGGATAATAAATTGACGGCTCAATAGGATGAGACAAAGCTCATACACTTGACTATCCAAATAAATATTGTTCTGCAGTGTGCGCTTATTATTGAATTTGACAAATGGCAATGTATTTCAATATCAATTTCAATTTATTACGTAGTACGTAGTTGTTATCATTTTGTATTTTTGTTTTTTTTTTTTTTTACTAACACCTTTCTAACCAGTGCTTAAATGCGCGCACTCTTTCAAGTACACACTCGAGCTTTGTGCGACGCCACTGCTTTGTGCATTCCACTCAGCCCAAGGGCTTTGCTTTGCTACTCTGACTGCGCTCTAATTCACGCCGAGTGTAAATGTACCCAACTTCAAAGCAACTCAAAGTTTACAGTTATATCCTTCTAGCAAGCGTTGCTTAAAATAGCTGCAATTGGGCTCTCTTTCGCTCTGCGCTAGCGCTGAGCGTTGAGCGCAGCTCGTACTCTTCGGCTTCGCGCTCTGCTCTGCTGATAACGGCAATCGGCATTTGCCGATCGTTTAGCTAGGCTCTCGGTTGTTCGGCGTTCGGCTACAGCTGCCTTGGTCAGTCACACGGGAGTTGTGCAGCCGTTCGTTGGGTCCATTTGCCAGTCGATTGTCTCAGTGCCTTTACAAAAAATCAACTATAGAAATTTTATTGGAAAGAATCTTAGTATAACTAGCTGGCACGCATGTTTTAAGGAAGAGCAATTAACTAGGCATAGTCAATCAATTTGCTGGAAAGAAGTAAAAGCTGCAACAAGTGCAAGAGCTAAAGAAAGACCGGTAAGTCCATGCTGTAATCGGCTGTGCGCTTTGTTAGGCTATTTCTCGTGCGCCATTTAATCTGCGGCGACCGTTATCTCAGTGTGTAGGTGGGCGAGAGGAGTGCAGTAGAAGACAACTCTGACGATGGAGTTCTCCCTTTCTCTCTAAACGTCGCAGTTAGTTTTTGCACTTTTCGCAATTTCTACTTTCGCTCTGTGTCTGCATTGTTGCCTTACATTCCCATGCAGCTATCTCTTTCTCGCCTTGCCATCTTAATGCTCAGATCCATGTGTGCACCGACTGTGTGTGTGTGTGAGTGAGAGACAGTGTGTATGTGTGTGCGTGTGCAGTCGTTGCTTTTGCATACAGTTTTCGATACACTTTGATCCCGCCAATACATTTTGATAATTTTATTATATTTGTTATTTAATTTGTTTGTTTTTTTTTTTTTTTTTGATTTTCGTTAATTTTTTTCGCACTTTTTTTTTCTTGCCATGCGATGCAATAAGCGCTATAAATATCAAATTAAACGCCATGCATATGTAAATGTTTATAATAAATATTTCTGTTTGGAAATGATTTAGGCTCAGAATGCGCCAGAAATTGTTGCTCGCTGAGAATGCGAGCGAAATTTCGCAGATTAAAATTGTGTCTGTACCAAAAGATGAACTATTAATATTTACCTATTATTCACACTAATCAACTGATTAGCTTAGCTATGAGTAGGCTTTACCCTATACAACTATAGTCTATATGAAAGGGTATACTCTATTGCTGATTAAGCGCACTTTATAAAGTATGTCTCTAAACTATATACATATATGTATATACTTTTAGTTCATTATTTAGCACTTAATCCCGCTACGATTTTCATGCACATTGCTTTAGGTGGGCGAAATATAACCTTCGTTATGCTTACTATATAAAATTTATAAAGTATCATATATATTTAGAATACATCAACTATATATAAGGAGTATTCTATTATTCCCATTCTATCATATTTCACTTATCACCAAGCTGAAGCCAACTATTCAGAGCATTCCCGGCTTTAGAACAAAGTTCAATTTTTTTATTCACATACATACAGACATAGACACACGTCTTTATATATATATATATATATGTGTGTATGTGTCTAATTATATATATATATTACTTAATTTGTTTTGATTTTTGTTGTTAGTCACTGTGCCGGAAAGCTGAAGATCTCTACAGCTATTGATAGCTTCCATTAGTTTTGCCAGACAGCCAACAAATACAAAATAAAAGCAACAAATTTCTTTTTCTTTTTTTTTTTGTTTTTTGTTATTCATTTTTTTTTTTTTTTTTTTTTTTTGCATTCAAGTGTATAAAAAGTGCGATGCGACACGATGCTGCGGGCTGATAATACTAATATGAATATTGAATATGAATATGAATATTCAATATATAGCGCATTGGCCATGAGCCGAGAGACGCGATGTCAGACGGTGTCAGTTATACCTACCTATTTACTATATAGAGGTAGTACAGGTCGCTTTTGGGGTTGTCAGCATCCAATCACGTCGCAAATGCTGTCACAGATCAAATTGAATCATTTAGGATTCGCAGCACGAATAGAGATAGTAGAGATGTAAAGGAAATGAGAAAAACATATTGTAAATATACAAAGAGTACAGTTATATTTTTAGTAAAGAAAAATTTAAACTAAATTTTAAAAATTTCAGAATATTTCTAAATATTTTTTAATCACACATTGATTATATTGTTTCGATAATCATCCAATATATATATATATATATATATATATATCTATCTATGGAGCTAATATATTTTTATAATATATCTGAAGAAAAATAAAGATATTGAGCAATTCGTATATTAGACTGTCAGACAGATATTGATATATTGAAGCTATGTTATTTATATATTGATCACACATATATATAGGATTTCGTTACGTTTTTTACATTTTTTAATTTGCCTATCAATAATTGCTTAATTTAAATTGACTGTAATTAAATACCCCCTGCGAGAGTATTTCGTACATATACTCATTTTATTTACCTATATATAATATAAAATTGCCATTAATCATAACAGTACAGAGCAAAGCAGAGCCGAGCAGAATCGAAGCAGCATCCGCAGCATGGCACAGGAGACAACGATGGGGGTTAAAGATCAGAATATGCAGCACGATGCGATCGGTGATGATGAAGTCAGCGAACTGCAGCGACCGCCAAGCTTCTATCAGAAGGTGCGTGAGCAGGTGGAACGATTTGCCAGCACTCGACTGGGTCAGTTCGTTATTGAGAGGGCCGATCGTGGCTTAAAGCTGATCGAAGATACAACCAAATGGAGTCTGCCGCAAGGTAAGAACTAACAAAGAGCTGCCCAAATGATAATTCAAACTCCAATTGCTCTAATCTGCAACTCTCTCAACTGCCTCTCTCTCTCTCTCTCTCTCTCTCTCACACTAGATAAGAACTCGAGCTCTGTTGTGCTGGAACGTCCCTTGCCCTGGGTACCATTTCTGCTGTTGATCATTGCGCTGCGCCTGGTGCGCATCTGGTTGTCACTGGGTGCCTTGATGATAGGCAATGGACCCGTCTCGCCAACGGATATGATTTACTTTATACAAACACGTCGTCGCAAGCTACGCGCCATTCGCGTGCATGGCCTGAGGACGATGCGTAACAGGCAGCAGGAGTCCTCGAGCAGAACGAACAGCAGCAGCTACGCTGAGAAGCTCAGCCAATGGGTTTCACGTGCCATCTGTCGACCAGGTGTGCAGCGTGCCAATAGCGGCAGAGTGTTCAATATACGTGCCATGACAGCGAACAAGCAACAGGTGAGAATAGGTGTAGATGAATGCAGCGAATGTATTGGCTAATGAAATCAATCATTCAATTCCCTCACTCAATGCAATAGACTAACCAGAAGAATGAAAGCGTCGCTAAGCGTCCGCGTGATGACGACTTGAATGCCGATCAGAATTTAACTATCGATGAAATGCTCTCCAAATATGCCAATGAGAACTCTGAGGATGATTCGGATTTCGTGCCGAATGCAGAGGATGAGAACACGACCAGCGGCACCAGCAGCGAGAGCGAAAGTGAATCCCACAGCAGCGAGCAGATTAGCAGCAACGAAGAGCAAGAGCAGGCCGAGCAGGTAGACCAGAAAGACCTGATATCTAAATAGAGCTATATAAGTAACTATCTCTCTCTCTAGCACAAGGAGAACATCAAACCCAATAAACCTACTGCAAATCATGTGCAGAAGCCCAAGGAACCACCACAGGCTACGCTCAATGGCAATGGCAATGGCAAAGGCAATGAAAGAGAACCGATTGAAGTTGGTAATGGATATTGAACTTCCTCTCTAGCTCTCTGTTATTAGAATCACACACACACACACATATACATGCATATACGCACACCCTCACACCTGCACACACACACACCTACGCAAAGTCAACAGACAGACCCCCTTCAGCATATATAGACACAATTAAGTCTAAGTCCTAGTTTAATTGCAAGTATCGATTAACGATTAACGATTAACAATTAACGATTTAAGCCTAAGGATTTTTTTTTGAAGTTTTCTTTTTTGATAGTTGAAACGATAAACTGAAATACAGAAAAATAATAATTGTGCCCAGAAACAAGTCCTTCATTTGCCTAACCCAAACCCTGCCCTGACATACCCTATCTTTCTACTCACATTTAGCTGCCCTGAAGGAGGAGCAATGGAAGTCCTCGCCGGGACACTTGAGCGCCGCCTTGCTGAACACGCGACTGTACAATAATACAGCAGCTGCAGGTAATTTCTAGCATCCGCAATCAATGATTTTGGTTTAACATTTTAAACTTTAGTATTTTGCTTTTGTTTTTGTTATTCTGTGCATGTGTTCAAACACAATAGCCAACATTGAATTCGCAAGCAGCAACAGCTCCCACACTGATACTGAACCCAATGAACCTGATCCTGTGCCCGATCCTGTTCCCGATCCCATTAACATTTACTCCAACTCGAGCTCCAACTCCAGCTCGAACTCCAACTCCAGCTCGAATTCCAATTCCAACTCCGATACGGATAGCAGCAGCACAAGCACTGTGTGCCCCCAGCAGCAGCAAGACATCGATACCTCCCACTCGACTAATTCTAATCCTCATGTAGCTGATTCCACCGAGATTACAGCTCAACCCACTGTAGAGACTCAAGCCACAAAGATCCCAACGCCTGCCAATCCACATCCATCTACCGTAGAGATCGTAAAACCTGCCAGTCCAGTACAATCCACTAAGATCCCACAGCTCGTGAAACCAGATTCTCCGACCTTATTGCCTGTCCATCTAGATCAATCAACTGAGAGTCTAGATCAACCCACCATTGAGACCCTAACGCCTGCCACATCCTCTGAAGATATTTTCTATAGTCCGATTGGTTTGTTTGCTTAGCAGCCTTCAATTCATAGTGTAATATATATATATATATATGTATATGTATACTCGCTATTTCACAGGTTCACCCGATACCTTCAATTCCGACTTTGTCAACCACTCTGTGTTGCGTAATGTCATCATCAATGCGGTGCCCAGTAAGTAGACTCTCTAAATATTATTTTGACATTCAATATCTTCATGTTGCCTATATCATTCACAGCTCATTCGACGCCCAACTCTGAGCTAGAGGAAATACATTCAGCTGGCTCTGATGTGGAGGAGGCAACCAGGCAGTGCATTGCTCTAGCCCATTCCCTCGAACAACAGGACACGCCGCCCACAACCAAGCAGCCCCCACTCAAGCAACCGCAGCATCAGCAGCAGCAGCAACAGCAGCAACAGCAGCAACGGCAATTCAATCATCCTCATCAGCGTTATCGCGGACGCAATCGACGCTAAGCGAATATATAGCTCTATATAGCCTAGCCTATACCTCAATATCCTCTACCCTAAATCCTTGTTCTTAAATAGTTTCTTTACTTACTTCACCATATTGTTAGCCTTATACGAAAAGTAAATATCAAGAACTTACCACGGCTTTGTAATCAATTCCCTAATCAGAGTACGACTCGAACTTGAACCGTATATCCCCACGGGGCGACAGTATTATTGTGCTTTCGTACTGCAGCGGCGTCTCGGCTATCCAGCTGATCTTGTAGCGTCGCAACAGTCGCGCTAGAAGGGTCTCCATTTCCAGCTCAGCGATGCGTTTGCCTATGCAAGTGCGTGGTCCAAAGCCAAAGGGTAGATAAACAAAGGGATTACGGCTACGTGCCTCAGGACATGCCTTCGTCTCCTCATCCATATCCGATTTGAGCCAACGCTCGGGCACAAATTGTGCGCTGCTCTCAAAATATTCATCGCTATTGGAGAGCTCAAGGACACCCATAAGAACACCAGTTCCACGTGGCACACGATAGCCAGATAAAACCAGATCCGTAGTGGTTATACGAAAGTTACCCGGAGTTATGGACGTAATCCTGAGACCCTCCTTAATGCAGGCGCGCAAATACGGCATATTTTTTGTATTCTCCGAGGTCAAGGCATCATCGGAGTTTGGCAAAATGCGTTTCAGTTCGCGCTGAAGCTGCGATTGCTTCTCGGGATTGCAAGCGAGGTGATATAGAATGGTGATAAAGGCTGAAGAGGTCTGCAAATGAAGTAGTATTAGAAGGAATATCATACTAAGATAACCAATTTAGAACGTACCGTATCTATGCCAGCCATGAGCATATCCATGACCATGACCACAGCCACCTGTTTATTGAGAGCCAATAGCTGCTGTAGAACACATTTATTGTCAGATTGCTCTTCGTGATCAAATCGCTTGATAGCCGCATCTATATAGCTAGTCGTTATCTCAGTGATGTGATCATAGGTCTTTAGGAATTTCTTAAAATCGGACGTCTTGTAATACGGCCAAATCGATGGCTGAACATCGTACTTGAAGCTATAGTTGAAGAAATCCGACATATGCTGTGCCAAGCGTGCGGCATTTGCATCTGGATGATCGGTCAATAGGCCCAAGCGTGTATTTAGAGACACAAAACTGATCGATTCAAAGGCCCACATCTTGAGCTGCTCATGAAATTCAGCATTGAGTGTGTGCGTTGTGGGATTACGTAGGGTATCCAATCTAGAAGAGCAGTTTAAATATATTTATGGTATTATTTATTATGGGAAACCTACTTTTCTATGAACTCTTTGGATATTTGATCAATTTGAGGTAGATTCTGTCTGACATTTTGCACTTTCATCAGCACTGGATTCACTTTATTTCGTATATCTGCCCAGGATTTGCCTTGTCTGAATGGGAAATATTTATATAACTATTCAAGTTTTATATTAAATAAGGCTCACTCGGATACTAGTCCGCCAATGCCGCCAAAAACATCTGGTCGAATCACTTTGCGATAGTAGGTAAACGACTCTAGACCTATGCGTATAGGCCACATGCCTTCATTTCTATAGGTAATCTCAAAGTCTTTGGGATTGTAGGTGAACACAACATCAGTTTTTCCCATCAAACCGGGCAGACGATATATATCGCCATACCACTCACGCATACGACGATTCATTTGTACCATATTCGTGTTGTGCAGTTCACCTAAAATAGGCCTATCCATGTAATCTTTTATCGAACTAAATTATGGCCTTCAACTTACCGCCTGGCATAAAGTAGGATAGTAAACGCAATGCACCTGGTCCTGGTAGTGCTGAATAGTCTTTCGCCTGCATCCATTCCTCATCAGTGCGCGTTGGCGTTGCTTTCAACAGTTCCTCCCAATCGTTCTATATTACAGTAAATTTCCAAGTGGGTCTGATTGTTTGTTATCAAAGCTTACTCAAACACTCTCTCTCACTCACACAAACACACACACACACATACACGCGCGCGCGGTCTCTTCGAATCACACTCTCTTTTGCGCTCAGCTGTGTTACTCACCTGCTGCTGCTGTTGCTGTTGTTGCTGTTGCTGCTGTTGCTGTTGCTGTTGCTGCAACGTATTACCCACAGTTAAGAACCGACCCTTGATCAGCTGATGCGTATTGAAGAGCTGTTGGCAAGGCACTCTGTATTTCCACATTTTAGATGCACTTAACGAGAAAAGAGACTAGACTATCTCTTTTATATTGTAGTTTACAAGTTTTCAATGTAAAACGCAATATCCTCAAATGTCGCAAATATCATAAACAAACCGTTCACAAGCGTAGGCGAGCTAGAACTAAATTGTTTTGCAAAGCTTTGCGCTTAATTTGCTTGGAATTTTTTGCGCTTTTTTAAGTGCTTTTCGCCGCAAAACTTTGGCAATTGTCTAAGTAATCAACCAATTGCCATTTTAAAAAATTAATTAATAAATATATTATAATATATATAAATATATATTACCAATTTTTTAAAATAAATAAATTAATTAATTAAAATACATATTATTCACTTATAAATTTGAGCATTATATTTACTCATGGCCTAGCTTACATTTCACATTAAATCCAAAAAAATTCGCTTCAGAACTAGTTTGTGCATAGACTTACTTATTGCCACATGTACTAAAATTATCAATTTGGTTTACAGCTGGTTTTTGTATTGGCTAATGTGTTTATCTTCGGCAAAGTCAGCGTAGGCTAAGTTTAATATTCGATAATACATTTTCGAAGCTGTGCTCGTGGTTTGTGTATTGGCTAATGTATTAAGACTTGGCCACGCGACGTGTGCTAAAATACGCACATATTTGGAAATGGTTTATGTATTGACGTGCTAAAATAAATAACAGCAGACACTCTTTGCCTTCGAATGGTTTGTACATTAGATAAACCCATTTAATGCCCATTCACAAATAAAGTTTATGATTTTTTTAATACATTTATTCATTGCATGCGTAAAATTGTTTTTGTTTTTTTTTTATTTTTCTTTTTAATTTTAAAATGTTGATTTCTGTTTAAGTTGTCACACAATTTGAATAATATCTTTTGTTTATTGAATGATCGTTTGCGGTTTGCTGATATGTTTCGTATCGTAACGTATGTTGTTTATGTCATGTACATTGAAAATTTGAATAAGAGTCAAGAGAGTTGAAAGTTTAAGAAATATACATAGTTTCTTTTGTTAAGGTACATTATAGATTAGCTTTGTTTTTCTTTTCTTTTTTTTTTTTTTTTTAATGTAAATAGACATACATATTTAAGTTTTCAAGTAGACAATACATCAATATATATATATTTAAGTATATATATATAATGGATATGTTGATTGGAGGCTTTAGAGTTGAGTTAAACATTTGATATTTATGTACTATGGTATTTAATTGGCATAGTTCAAAGGATAAAGGTTAACTACATATACATCAACTATATATATGTTGTTTATATATATATATATACTAAATTCAGCACACAAAAAAAACAAATTGTTGGTATTTTACTGGTATGTTTTGGTTTTGGTTTCTCTTTCATTATTTTGTTGTATAAAAATATAACAAATTATAAACGTTGTTCGTTGTTCGCTGCTACCTATATGTATATATGGTTGGTTGATTGGTATTTGTTGTTGGTATGTTTTTGGTATTATTTGAAACGTAAGTAATTGAGAAAACATTCTGCGGAGGACCTTCAGTCTTGTTCTTTTTTGTTATTTTGTTTTTTTCTTTTCTTTCTTTTTTTTTTTCTTTTCTTTTCTTTATTTTGACTTGATATTGCTTACTTGATTTCATTGGAAATTATTTTTGTTTTTCATAGAATTGATTTAGTATTCAACTCACCTAGATTGTGTGTATTTATGTGTGTTTGGATTGTTTTTAACAATTCTAGATGTCTATAGCGTATGTTTGTATGTGTATGTGTGTGTGTATGTCTATGTGTATGATTGTGTGTGTGTGTGTGTGCTTCACTGAGTTCTCTGTGCTGAAGATCCCTTAAAAACTAGCACTTAAATGTATTCAAACTAACTAAAAATAGAATTAACTTAAAAATTAATCCGTTACGTTGGGTCATCATAGTAGATGATTATTAGTTATAATACAAACACACCCATATCTGTTTTAATATATATATATATAAATATGTATATGTATGGATAGTATTTTCATTAGCTTAATTTAAATTGCTCACATTGAGTTGATATGCATTAAGTTTTTTTATTTTTGGTATTTTTCACAATTAGTTTCGAAAGTATATGAAATTTATGTATATGATATATGTATATATAGATATATCTTAGACTGTTAGCATTATGATATTTTATCTAGTATTTTTTCAAATACATATATATTATATATTTGAAGTCTAAATAATTACAAATAAACTTTTGCTAAAAAAAAAAATCTTAATATTTTATTACATTGGTGCATAATATATATATATTTGTATATATATATTTTTTTCAGGCAGTGCATTTAACTAGTTAAATTTGTCTAAGGACTTGGTATATTTTTGTTTGGGTATTTTATTTTAAAGCTAAAAAACTAGTTGACGAATTTGACTCAAATGGAATTTGCTGCTAAATAATATGGCATAACAATTAACAAATCGAATACAAACTTAAGCATCTAATTCATTTAATATTAAAATATTAATTAATAGATTATCTATATAAATATTTTGTATATATATATAATTAATGTCTTATTTAGTAGAATTTTTAGCATTTCGCTGATATGTTTTGAGTTCATGGTTGATTTTTCATCTCTTCTTTTTGATATGTTACGTTTGACTAATTTTATATATATACGATATATGTATATATGAATATACTTAAGGTTGAGTAGCTCTGATATGCTTGCAATTTAGCTATGTATAATTTATATATTAAATTAGTTTTTGTTTTTCTTTTTCTTTTCTGCACACTTTTAATTCAGCCGACGTTTGTTTTTCTTTTCTAAATAACTTCTTTTTTTTTTTAATTGAATTTCAAATTAATTTGCATGTTGCTTAACGCTTATTTACTATAAAATCACATTTAGTTGCTTAAATAAATTTTTTCCACACATACACTCTCTCTCTCTCTCTCATACACATGCACACAGTTCAGCTCTCTACAGCTTTCTCTCTCTCTCTCTCTCTCTCTTTCTCTGTTTGTCCCACCTTTAGACAGCTTCCATACATCATGTAGATATTGCTTTTATATATATTATTTTTTTCCCATTTTCCAATGCATTTTCATGCTTTGCTGCATCCCATGTTCTCTCACTCTCTCTCTCTCTCTCTCTCCCACTCTTTCGTTTTCTGTTTGTGCTGCTGAAAATCTGCGTTTGGTGCTTCTTTTTTCGCATAAAGCATTTTCGTGGGCGCCAAAGTTCGCATAATTGAACTGTCAGCCCCGTTGGCAGGCAGCCAGACAGAGAGGCAGAGGCACAGTGAGCGAGAGTGAGAGGGAAAGATGCTGCCCTGCTGCGTGTCGCAGTTACTGCACGCAGTATATATTTTTTCCATTCATTTCGTTTTTGTTATTGTTGTTGTTGTTGGGTTTATAATTAAAGTGCAGTCAGGAAAATGTTGTTGGTGTTTCCCCATTTCAATTTTCATTTCCATTTCCATTTCGTTTCAGTCCATGTTTCTCGCTATTCTCGCTCATCGGTTACTCCTCGGGCCAGCCCAGATCCTCACCAACCAGCTCATAGAAGCGCTGATTATATTCGGCAAAGAATTTGCGTAAACGCGACACCACCACAGGATTAACATGCGGATGCTTGCGTCCCTTGGTCTCGCGCAAACAACGATCGCCATTATCGTAGCGCAGGCAATAGAAACCTTTTGTCTCATTGAAATAGAAATGTTCGCTGCGCACACGATGCTCAATGCCTGCAAAGATCGTGAGATCGAGGTATATAGAAGCTATAGCTATAGCTAAAGAAAGAGTTAGAGAGCTCACCTAGAAATGCCTCGATGCGCTTAAGCTGAGAGAGCGGATCTTCGATCAAACGATCGCCATTCACCACCAGCAGCTGCTCCCGTGGAAAGACCTCCAGCCAGCGATGCAAATGCACATGATACATGGATATGCTCAGAGGACGATAGGCTTCATTGACAGTGCCATTCGGAAATATGGCCAGCTCCTCAAAGGATCTATGTAAAATATCAATTAAAGATCTCTCTCTCTCTCTCTCTCTCCCTCTCTCTACTTACTTTGCTGCCAATTGCGCTGCACTGGGCGTGGTTGTGGGCGTGCTCATGGTTGTTAGTGCAGCTGAAACGGCTCGCCTCTTGGTTGCAGTTGATCTCAGCTTGGTTTCCTTGGCACCAGCACCACTGCCCAGACCATTATCGTAGATACCATGAGCCGAATGCAATTTGGAATAGAGCGAAGCTGTTGTTGGTGGCATCTTGGCACCGTAGCCCGAGCCCGAACCCGAACCCGAGCTAGGTGCATTGCTCTCGGCCAGCGGCAATATCGCTGTGGCTGCATGACTACGCAACTGTGTGTAGTCCGAGATGGCACGAGTCACTGGCTCACGCACAATCAAAAGCAATTTGATGCTAGCATTCATGGCACGCACACGTTCCGGCACCTGTAAAATACCAAAGAAAAATATTTATACTCCCATCGCAGATACTTTAAGCTTGAGCACTCATATATATATATACTCGATATGAATATATATATATATATGTGTGTATATAGCATATATCGTGCATAATGCCAAGTTATGTTGGCGAGCAGTTAAGCGACTAATGAATTTACAGGCTGCCAACAGCCTCCACTCTGTGCGCCGAGAACAATAAAACTTAAACGGAAAACATGGCCGTAGAATATCGTCGTCGATGCCAAAGCGTTGGCATTGGAGGCACCAAGATATATGTATGTTATATATGCAATATGTATAGACTAACAAATACCCTGTAATGCAGATCTTTAATCAATGTAAGGGAAATTATCGATATACATAAACCAAGAACTGGGAACTTTGCAAAGTTTTCAACAAATGAAATAAAAATAAAAATAAAAATAAAAATAACGAAAAATTAAAATAAATAATAAAAAACTATGATACATATTATGTTAGATAAATAAGAATTAGAGGCTCCCAAAAATAGTTAGAACTTTTTTTTTCGGACTATTTAAAGAACAAAATGAGATTGGAAAGAGAATTGATACTAGACACAAAGCCAGATATTGTTCAGATTGAAATATTATCAAAAAGTGTGTTTTTTTTTATTAAATGCCCTAAACTGATGTTTTTTTATGCAATCTAACATTCATTTATATAAAATTTAGAGACTAGAGTAGAGTATTAGTATTAATACTAATTAGAGAATTAGTAGTAATGAAGATGTAATATTAGAAGAGTACTACAATTATAGTAGTAGAATATTTGTAGGTAAAAAAAGAGTAGTGTAGTAGTAGTAATAGAATAGTATGCAGACTATTAGAAGAGAATTATTATTATTAGAGTTTTAGAGCTGGATTAGTAGTAGTAGTTTGTACTATTCTTAGTTGCAGATTAGTATTATTATAAGAGTTTTGGCAATAATAGTAGTAGTAGTAAGAAGTAGTAGTAGTAGTAAAAGAATAGTACTATTATGAGAGTTTTAGTAGTAGTTGTACTAGTAATTTATTAGTAGAATAGTAGTATCATGAGAGTTTTAGTAGTAGTTACTACTACTACTACGTCTAAATGTTGTAGAATAAAAGTAGTATAGTAGTATATATTCTAAATTTCAATATAATCAATTTTACACTCTGTTCAATCAACTGCTCGAATTAATCTAGCCTAACTCAGCAACCGGCTGCTATATTTGCACAGGGTATTAATTAAATAGCCAACGAGCCAAGCTAAATAAAGTTAATCAATTTCAATGGGGCGCAGTGGGAGAAGAGGGAGGCGGACTGTTGTCCATGAA
Source organism: Drosophila stalkeri (assembly GCA_035047405.1). Lineage (NCBI taxonomy): Eukaryota > Metazoa > Arthropoda > Insecta > Diptera > Drosophilidae > Drosophila > Drosophila stalkeri. The sequence continues at coordinate 10,091,921 of JAWNPR010000090.1, forward strand.
GTATGCAACAAGTGCAAGCGAATGGCAAACTTTCATCTAGATGAACCAGAAAAAAAGAAAACAGACCGCATCGGCCTTTTGTTGAAACACACACACACACACACACATAAAGGGAACAAATGGCTATGTAAACCATATACATATATATAAATATTTATATATATATATTTATTTAAATGTGTATGTGTGTGTGTGCAATTTATAAAGTAGCCCGGGTAAATATTAGCGCTTTCATGACTGCATGACTTCAACTCGACTCGCTGGCTGCCAGCCTGCCACAACTCTGCCTCTGTCTCTCTCACGTTTTCCCTCCCTCTCTCGCTCTCTCTTTCTCTCTCTTTGAGGAGGCGCAAGTACACCATTGGGATCTGCATTATTTATGGACGCGTGGCTAATTTTATACTGCAAATGCGACGAGTAGCTTTAAATGTGCACAAATTTAAATAAAATACAATTATCTAGACAGAGTGAGAGAGAGGGAGAGACAGAGAGAGAAAGAGAGAGACAGAGATACAGTTAGAAAAGGAGAGCTTGCTTGGACAGCAGGTCATTCTCAGAGGACAGCTAACAGTCAGTTTATATTTCACTCTATCACTCTCTCACTCACTCTCTCACTCTCTCTATCTCTCTCCCTTTCGCTCCCCGAGCGCATGTCAATAAATATTAATCATGACATTAATGAAGATTTAACAAATGGAACGGAATGGAACGGAACATTGAATGAGGTTATACACGGGTGGGGAACAGCTGCAAACTGCCAACTGTAAACTGCAAGCCAGCTACAAATTGAAAGCATAAACTGAATGAATTATTGCATTGCCATGACACCACACCAACCAAATCCCAGTTTCCCAGCAACCCACTGCCACACCCACCCTCACAGGTTGCCCTGGCTATCAGCTATCCCTCGGCTTCCCAGCTGAAGGCTTCAATTTCACTGACACATGGAACATCCGGCTCGACCAGCAAATTGCATCAGCAACAGCTGCGGCAGCAGCAGGAGCAGCACCAGTAGCACCAGCAGCACCAACAGAGCCACTCTGCGGGCAACAGGCAGCACAGCAATAAGAACAAAAAATAAATGCTGTACCAAGAAAAAAAAAAAAGGTAAGGACTGCATGGCTTGTGTGAAGCTATGAGCTACACTCAGTTATTCAGGCAGAGAAAATAAAGTTTTTATGAATTTTTCATGCCCTATACTTATTGAATATGTATAGTAGGGGTAATATTAAGATAACTTATATTTAGATATTCTTGATCAAGACAACGTGATAAGTTATTGTAGATAAGTCAGACGATTCGTACAGAGATTTTATTTTTGATATTAAAAGATGATAGACAGTATATGGAAGATAGAATATAAAGGTTAGAACATCTTCCAGATAATAGACAGAAGATCGAAAAAGGAAAATGAAAACGAAAATGAGAGACATAGGATAGAAGAATATAGAAGAGAACACAAAACATCGAAAATAGTTGACAGCATATGAAGAAAGTTTGAAGATGGAAGAGAAGAAAGAATATAGAAGATAGACGAGAGTAGATAAAAGATACCTGAGAGAATATGTAAGATAGTAGAAGCAGCAGAGAAAAGACAGAAGATGGCAGATAAAAAAAATTAAGGCTTAAAATTGAAGAATTTTGATATATACTAAAAATACAATATTTACATTGAGCACTACTAGATACTATACTAGATAGCTAACAGTAGTTAAGTTAAACTACCCTTTTAAGAGTATACACTACATAAAACACTGTCCGCTATTAAATTAAATATTTATACGACCAAAAGTTGTTTATTTGTTTGTTGAAAATTAAAAGCTTAAAAGGTTAACTCGTAACTCTTGACGTCCACCCCATTTGGCAACATTGTGCAGGGTATTAGAAACAATAATAAAACCGACTGCAGTTCGAAACCACCTGAACCAGTTTGTGGGCGTATGGCAATCGTGCAGTGGTGCAGTGGTGCAGTAGTGCCTCAAAAAGAGGGGGTGGGCCACGATGTGTGTTAGATGACGCCGTTTGGCAAATGAATTTGCAAACATTTCCGCTGCCAAAATTGGTTGGATACGGACACGGACACGGACACGAGAGTGGACTACGGAAATTGGCAAAGAGACAAGCTGCAGCTGAAAGAGAGAGAGAGAGAGAGAGAGAGAGGGAGCGAGAGAGCTAGAGAGAGAGAGGGCAGCTGAACATTGACTACGTTTCGCTTTAATTTGATAGATGTCGAATGCAATCTGTGGCTCCCAGATACTAGCTAAATATATATATATATATATATATATATATATGTATGTATGTATGTATGTATGTATGTATGTATGTATATATATATAGGTGTATACTCTAGTTAGTGCCATGGCCAGTTAATTAATAATTAGGTTCGGTCATGTGCAGCGGACGAGCCTAATTGGCAATTACGACATCAAAGTGAGTGCAAAAATGCTTCCACTCACCTCGGGTGAGACAAAATAGCTGGGACTCTTCTCGATGGTTATTTGGCCTCGAAACGAATGGGGCATCTTCTTGCGATACCATTCCAAGCCTCGCAGATAGTTTTCATCGCGGTCAAAGAAGTGCACCTCACCGCCCGCCTTCTGGATGCGCGGATGCAAATAGAGCATCTCGAGCAGGGCTCGAGTGCCGCACTTGCGTACGCCAATTATCAGTGCCTGTAATTGAAGTGCAAATGCAAATTGCAGCAATTAACGATGTTCGGGTAATTCGATATACATACACACACACACACACACACTCTCTCTCTCTCTTGAGGGACTGAGGCTTACCTGAGGCAGACGTCGACTGGTCTTGGGGAAATGTACACGGCTGGAGGGAAACACCATTGGATGACTCAGCTGATTCGAACTGGCCACAGGCTTCACAAACACTGGCAAATGATTGGCATTCGATGCGGTATAGGCGGCTGCCGATGCAGATGCTGCCAGCGAGAGACGATGCCGTTCGTGCACAGCCTGTGCTGCCTGTATATTGTAGACGGCGCTGTCGTATAGCACGTGAAACGTAAGAAACAATGAGATTAGCATGACCGTGAGAAAGACAACGGCCAGCTTTGGACGGGAGACACCAACGACTAGTATGCAGTCCGTGTGCGAGGCATCAGTGCCAACGGGACGCATTGCCGACTTGGGCAGCCAGCTGGAAAAAAAAAAGAAAATAAAAATAAAAATGAGATTAAGAAAATTAACAAGAAATATAATAAAGAGATATATAAATGTTACCAAAAATAGATATTGATTATATATAGATAATTGCATTGTAAGCATGAGCTAGTTGTGAGATTTGGCTTTATTCTCAATATGGTTTGAAGCTAAACAAAACCTTATTCAAAGTCTTAAATATTACTTTGTATATCAAATAAATTTATAATACATTTTACATATATACATTTCACTTGAGAAGCAATGCTTAAAAACTGATTTTATAAAAAAGTCAAAAATAAACAAGCAAAAAAATAAAATCGAATAAAAACTATTTTCATGCATTATCAGATTGTTCTCTAGAAAATCAAACTCACAGACGAATGGACAAAATGGATAAGGGTCAAACAGTTTGACATATTGACAGATTGACGAATAGACAGATAAACAAACTATATATAACTATAGCTTACAGCTCCTGTTACCTTTTACCCTTACACTTTTCATTTTCATTTTCAACTACTTCAGGCAATAATAATAAAAAAAAAAAAAAGGAAATATTGTTGAAGAACTATTGCCATGATTTTATTGTTTAAACAGAAAAAAGCTTTTGCCGCTGTTTGCCACTTACAATATTTTGTTTGTTCACCTGGAAAAAATCTATAATATTGATTGCCTTACAGAGATTCCTTTCAGTTTTAGTAACAAAATTTATGCACTCTCATTCCAGCAACAATTGCATTAATATTTAAAATGGTATTCATTTCATGTATACAGCGGAAAGAACTGTGAGAGTTATATTTAGGCTTTACATCTATATAATATTTGAATATCAATTATATATAATTCTAAGAAAATTGACTGCATAAATCATTAAATAGAGATAAACTCTTTTACTTGCTGAGCCTATACACAATTCGATGAGCTTAAATGTCAAAGGGTTCATTTACATTGATTTTTTTTTTAATTTTTTTTTTTATTTTTAGTTAATCGCCTGCCTCGTGCTATTCATTTCCCATTGTCCTAGCAATTTGCAATGACTAAACACTAGTTGTAGCCTCGATATGCAATTACAATTGAAATATATATATATCTGTGTTAATGGTTTGCTGTGCCACTAGAAACTAACTGTAAAAGTATATCAATTAATCTAATGGACGACGACGCTCGCTTTCAATGGCAGACGCCTTGTCGCTAAGCTAATTAGATTCCCGCCTCAACTGCCGCTGAGTAATTAAAGTGCTGGCTCAAGCGACAGACTCCTGCCCCTGCCCCTGCCCCATGCACCTCCCTCTCTCATCTACAACTCCGACTGCCAATGACTCACTAAGTGCTAACCGAAAAACTGCCTTAGCAAGCAAGAGTTGACATCGGTCAGGTGTCGCAACTACCACCTGCCGCCACTAAGAAACTTGCAACTCCTAATACCGTTGCTGCTGCTGCTGCTGCTGCTGCTGCTGCATCAAAAGGCTCGCCTGTCAGCGCTTAGGCGAATTCCATTATAAACGTTTCCGCTTAGACCACAGCAAAAACACGGCTCGCATTATGACTCTGCTGCCATACATCGCGTATACGTAACGTTTGCCCCGTCTAATGGATGACTTCATTTGCAGTAGCAACAGCAGCAGCAGCAACAGCAGCAGCAGAAGCAGCAACAGTAGCAGCAGCAGTAGTCGACGCCGCCGCTGGCAGTCAGTCGACGGTTGGCTAAGTGCATTTATATATAGCTAGCTTTAAAGGTGGCTTTGATGTTTAGAGCTCGTCTGGGTGTGGGGAAAGCATGGGCAACAGGCAGTTGGCAGCTGCTGGTGTTCCATCCTGTTGGCCGAGTTTTGCCTGCGACACCTCGTTAAAAGTAACGACACAGCGTGTGCCATGCCATGCTCCGATGTGGTGTGGTGCTGCCCACAAGGCGTCACTTCACACATTTTCAAACTTCTGTCTACTTCAACTTGCCTCACTCTCTTTCTCTGTCTCTCTCGCACACAGACGTCGCGACGTCTCGCGGCTATGGCATGCTTTAAGTTTCCTCTACACACACACACACACACACACACACGGACCTCGCCTGGCCTCGTTTCGGGTAGGCGTGGCTGGCTGCCCACTTGAGTTGGCATCTGCATAAACGCAATGGCTCCCTTTGACTCTCCTGTTATTGTTGTTGCTCCGGTAGCTTCTGTTATTATAGCTGCAGCTGCTGCTTGTTGTGGTTGCTATAGCTGCCACTGCTGCTGCCACTACTACTAGCTGCTGCTGCTGCTGCTGCTGCTGCAGCTGCTGTCACGCATTCGAGTTGACAGCATAGTTCCAACTCCATTCCCGCCTTTGTCCTTTGCCGATCGCCTGCAGGCAGCTTAAACAACTTAAATCCCAGCCAAGTTGACTTTGTTTTAAACGAGCTCAAACATTCCCAGCAATTCGCTGCAAAGCGGCTTAAAGACTTAGTCAAAAACCTCGACACGAACCCAACAACAATTGCAGCTAGTGGCGCAATTAATATTGCCAACTTTTTACATTTATCCATTCGATTCAACACGCAGATATGATTTGTGATGGCGCCTTAATTAAAAGTGTATACGAAAGTTTTGAACTTTAACTGCAACAATGGCGTGTGAAATAGAAGAAACAATTCAGCAAGGTTTAAACTGATATTTAGCTTAATTTAAATGTTGAATCTGATCATGTGAATGGAATATTAAACTCTTTAGTAAGTCTTGCAAAAGAGTTATTATATCTGCTCAAGGTATATGTAGATATATAATTCTTCGAAGTGAAAGTTTGTTTAACTACAATAAAAGTTTCAAAAATATTTTCTAGAATCAGATTATATTTTTTACTTCAAGCTGCTAAATTAATATCAAAATTTTAATTTTTTTAATTTTTGCTTAATTCTATTGCTATTTGTTATCTATAAACAATTTTGGCTTTAGAAATGCTCACATAAACAATTTTACCCAACTGTCTTCAGCTTTAGCTCTAGCCTTTTAACATTATGTCCTACTTTCAGCATTAGCTTCAGCTTTTAGCTCTAACTGAAGTATCTTCAACCATTCCAAGTACCCCTTGCTTTTATCAGTTATACTCCAATAAACTCTCAAATCCATTCATTCCCTACCATTAGCCCCATTTGATTATATCCAGTTAATGCATCTATATATGTTGCCATCTATCTTAGATTACACAGAGTATGTAGCATGCGCATGCAATTTCAAAATTTAATTGGCCTACAATCAAATGTTTATCGAAAAAAAAAAGAATACATATATAATGCACACTCATATATACACACACATATACATATATATATATAAGCATAGCTGTTGAAATTGACTTCGAAAATTGTTGTCCAGCCATTAACATGAATGCAATTTTCATTCGAGTCGTTCAAATGTAAATTTTATGAAAGCATGAGACGTGCTTACATTGACTTTTTCTCTACATTTGACATTGCTATTTCTAACAGAGAAATGCAATGCATTCTTCAATGACTTCAAGTTACCCTATAATTTTTTTTATTACGGAAATGTTATGTTGCGAGAAATATATGTTTAAAGTTTTTAGAAATTGGTTAATAACTTTGAAACCTTGAAACGTGATTCAATTAAAATTTTTTTTGCACCAGAAGAAAAAAATAATTTAAATAAAATTCTCAACTAAATTATAAATTATAATAAATTATCAATTAATTTAAATATATGTATCTATATATCTTTAGCATATTTACTGTACGAATTATGCTTGAACCAAACGATCTATTTAATTTATATTTTATTTATTCATATTTGATTAAAAATAAAATATATTTATATATAATTTATTTTTTATATTATTTTTCTAAGTTATTTAATTTTATTATATATATTTATATTTTATAACAAATAAAATATATTTTTATAAAATATTTTTTTCATTTTATTTATTTAATTTTATTATATTAAAAGATATATATCATAATAAATCAGCAAATCTTTTGCATTTAATTTAAATATGTATTGTTTATCGATATACCCCTTAACTTCGACTTTATACAAGACATAAGTTATCTAACAAGTCTCATGGTCGAGGGAGTGCCTGAATCAGCATTAGCCCACGGGGAATATGCAGCTCTAATCTAAGCGAGATGCCCCACTCTGACCCTTAATGATAGCCACGGCAACAGCTCAGCTCAAGCTCAGTGCTATGAATACTCACAGGATGTCCAGCGGCAATTTGACAGAACAATCGCGCAGTGTCGCCGTTGCTGATGCGGATGCCTGATGTTGTTGATGATGATGGTGATGTTGTTGTTGTTGCTGTTGCTGATGTTGTCTCTGGTGGTATTGCTGTGCATGATGATGTTGCTGCTGCTGCTGATGTTGTTGCTGCTGCTGCTGGTGTTGATTATGGCCATGATGTTGATGCTGCAACAGATGCTGGTACTCGTGCGCCTGCTGATCCGCATCCGAATGATGCGAATGATGATGATGATGATGATGATGATGCTGTTGCTGCAATGGCTGCTGCTCGCTGTTGATGTTGCTGTTGTTGTTGTTGTTGTTGTTGTTGTTGCTGCTGCTGCTGCTGCTACTGCTGCCAGTTGCTGCACGTCTCTTGGCGGCAGTCATCAGGCTGACGTTCAATGGAGCCAAAATTATTACCGCTGGCTGTTCAGAGGCGACGACTAATTGGCCAGCTGCTGGCCGCACGTACGCGGCAGGAAAGCGCCCCAAACGTCTGTTCGCTGCTTTTAGGGTCGTTGCGCTAGCAGCCTAGGTTGGGCTTCAATGAAAGGCTGCTGCTGTTGCTGCAGCCACTACTTGGCCTTCCGCAACAGCAGTGGCTGATTTATGGCCACTGCCGTGCCCACGCCTACTTTTATCCTTACACCTCTTTTCCTTTTTTTTTTATTTATTTTTTTTTTTTTGTCGAGGTCGCTTTTTGTGCGCTTAATTAAATTCTCAGCAACTGGCAGTCGTTGCAAGCGATTGCTATTGCTGTTGCAGTCTCTTTAGGCAGCCCTTTAAATTTTACTGCATTCACTTATGCAAAAACCGCTGCAAAGGCAGCCAATTAGATATGAATTGATCAGCAGCATTGCAAGTGTTGCAAGTGTTGCAAGTGTTGGCCCACTTTTTGTCGTCCATCGCAGCCCCATCTGCTGTAAAGAAAAAGGGTGTCAGAGAACACATTAAACATTGTTCTATATTCTTTCACTTTGCTCAACTACTTATGCAATACAGTAATTAATGTATTTATTCAAAGACAAATCTAATATTACCATAAACACAAAACAGAGGCTAAGAAAGCAAATGCATTATTGAACTTTTCGATTTAGTCGCGTTTAGTACTCGAATATGTACGGATCGAATTCAAGTCTCTATAATATGTTTGAGTTCTGGCGGGAAGGCAAGGACTCTGGCAGATCTAATAATCGGATATATATACTAATTCATTTACACTCTCCATATAGATCCCTGGACGGCTCAAGTGTATTTGCTCAGCTCGCCATGGCCCGTGATATGCATCTGTTCGGCATATTTATTATTTGTCTATAAAATCGGTCCTCAATTCATGGAGCATCGCAAGCCATACAATTTGAAGAATATAATACTCATCTATAACATCTGTCAAATGATCTATAATGCACTCATCTTTATTGTGGCAAGTAACACGAGAGCTCATCAAATCAATTCAAGTTCAATAATTTTAGCTTTTCCTTAAAGGTTTTCTATTATATATGGTTCGACAATATATACGATAGAAGTTGCATGGAGACCCTTAAGTTGGACAATCCAAAGAAGTGGATAGAACGCTGGACTACCTATGCCTACTTCATCAACAAGATACTCGATCTACTCGATACGATATTCTTTGTGCTGCGCAAGAGCTACAAGCAGATCACAGTGCTTCACGTATATCATCATGCCATGATGGTCTTCTGCATGTACTGGGTAATACGACTCTACGGCGTCGGTGGACAATACTCAGTGATGGGATTATGTAATTCAGCTGTGCACTTCATCATGTACTTTTACTACTGTAAGTCGGCCCTGCGACCTAACGTGGAGACGAGCTTCTGGTGGAAGAAGTACATAACTATCGCTCAACTCGTACAGTTTGTGATATATTTAGCGCAAAGCATTTCAGTTTTTGCCTTTAGTCCCAACTGTCAGTTTCCTTTGTTTTTGCAATGGCAACAGATATTTCAGTCATCCGTCATGATTGTCATGTTTAGCAATTTCTATTATAAAACATATGTTAAACCAAAGCAAAAAACTGAATAAATCTATATAATGTAATGTATGTAACAAAGTCTCTCTCTTTTTTTTTCGATTTGTCTACATTAAATATTAAATTTCTCTATATCGAACTACTGTACTAAATATCTATCTACACTTGTCGTAAATCAACCTAAGTGTGATTCAGTAGCTAAGCTTTGACGCACAGAGCAAGAGTTCAAGCCACAGCCTTAAAACTTATTGCATATATTTATTTTTTAATGTTCTAAAATTACCCTATACATTTTTTCGACAATTAAAAAACAAAATAATAATATTTATTTAAAGGTCTGTCAAATCCATTTAAAATAAATTTAAATTATGCAAATCTTTCCTTTTAAATATATGCATTCCATATTCATTTGATTTTTATTATACCCTGAACCCATTGAAAATGGGAATTCAGGGTATAATGTTTTTGTGAAAATGTATGTAACAAGCAGAAGGAGACGTCGCAGACCCCATAAAGTATATATAATCTTGATCAGCACAAAAAAATAAGTTGATATAGCCATGTCCGTCTGTCCGTCCGTATGAACGTCGAGATTTCGGAAACTGCAAAAGCTAGAAAAAGCATGTATACTCGTATCTTAGTTACGCAATACAAGTTTATTTTGTTTTTTCGATAACTCATCCCATTCCTTAATTATCGATAATAAATCGAAAATTCGTTTACCTTTTTTACGTTTTTCGAGCATAACTTCTACACCGTTTTAGCTAGAGACTTCAAATTTGTATATTTAGATAGATGTTATGGATACGCAGATTTTGTAATGATTTTACAAATCAGATTTTAGATGCCACGCCCCCTATTTTTTTGTACGGTTCAGGGTATCTCATAGTCGAGCCGTCTCGACTAGAGCTTTCTACTTGTTAATATATTTTGTTGGGCTGAAGCTCTAAAAATTTATAAGCCTTATATATAGCATATATAAAGAAACGGAAAGAAAACATGAAACTGCTGATGAAACCTTTGCTCAATTCACTATATTTTAGCATATCGTTTATTTCTAAAAACCTTGAACGAATACATACATAAATTTCCTATTAAGTATACAACAAAAAAGACTTTAAAAAAGTGTTGTTCGACCTCGAAATTAGAATCATTGACTAAACAAAAATTAAATGAAACTATTTTGCATATTGAGTGCTCTCTATCACACTCTTACTATCTCTTTCTCCCTTTTGCTCTCTTTCAGTCTTTCGATCTTTACCTCTGTCATTTCTCGTCACTTTACCTATTAATTCTGTCATTTTAATAAGAACGTTTATGTAATATGATCATCATAACAGAATTTTCTTTCTTTTTGTTTCATTTCTGTTTTATTTAAGCTCAAAATATACAGTTACATTGTACATTTTCGTTTTCTCTATATTCTCAATTTACATGTTCTTGTTCAAAGTACATTCAATTTTCGAATTTGTCATACTCGTTCAAAAAGTAAACAGAGTATATTGCCTACATGTAATATCTAGCTCAATCAATGCTATCATAATTGTGTCATGAAATATCAAAAATAAACCAATTTATATGTACATAGAAATCAAAATATTTAATTTATAATTTGAATAATTGTCGGCAGCGTGAATAAGTATTATGAAATCGGTTCAATACATCTCCATTTTAATTCAGTATGAACGAATACAACTTAATTTCAAATTTGACTTTATGTATGAACGTTTCACGAATTTTTCGTGGGGCATGCGACTTTACAATTTAATCAGTCTTGAATTGGTTTCAGAACTTTTCGGAACTGCGTCGGGCGAAATTGACATCGCGATGAGATTCTTTGATAGGTTTGAATTACCACGAGCTGGTAACAAATATTTTCAGTGTAGTCCATGTGACAAAGACCTTATATAATAATTACTCTTCAGATCCTGGAACAAAGGAATTCCCTTTGCTGGACTCGGTATGGCCACCGACTATCATTTGTTTAGGATATTTACTATTCGTACTTAAGCTTGGACCAATTTTTATGAAAAATCGGCAGCCGTATAACATAAAAACAATAATGCTTATCTATAATGCCTTTCAAGTGCTGTACAATGGATTAATGTTCTCTTATGTAAGTATTTGCAATATCACGATTCACATGAGAAAAACTCTATAATATTTCGTTATAGGGGATATATCGAATTTTCATTAGTCCGGTGTATGATATCAGATGCATGGAAACCCTTCCGCTTGATCATCCGCTGAAGCCTACCGAGCGCCTGATTACATATGTGTTCTACTTGAATAAGTTACTCGATCTGCTGGATACTGTGTTCTTTGTATTACGAAAAAGTTATAAGCAAATAACTGTACTTCATCTATACCATCATGTCATTATGTTCTATGGTATGTACTGGGTACTGAGAATGTACGGAACCGGAGGCCAATATTCAATTATGGGTTTTTTGAACTCCTTCGTGCATACCGTCATGTACTCCTATTACTTTATATCGGCTCTTTATCCCGACCTTAAGGGCAGTCTCTGGTGGAAGAAGTATATCACTCGACTCCAATTGGTACAGTTTGTATTGTTAATCTTCCAAACAATACATGTACTCATATTTAATCCGAGATGTGGATTTCCTATTATATTGCAATTGCTTCAGCTGGCGCTGGCTATATCTATTACAGTCATGTTTAGCAATTTTTATTATCATGCTTACATTAAGCCCAAACCATTGAAAACGCAGTGAACTTTGTATTCAAATTTCTTTCTATTCAAAGAATTTTGTTTTCGGATTCAGAAAACATACAAACATACTTTACTAGAACGTAAGAAATTGAATTGAGAAAAAACAAAAAAAAAACAATTGTTCAAGATAGGAGATCGTAATAAATATCAACAACTTTTTCACAATACAATTATACCAAAAACTGAATTGGACTAAGGGTTAAGTATTTATAACATGTTCGATCAGGTATATAAAAATACTTCAGGTAAGTATAAATAGATACGTCACTTATGTATTTGACTTTGAGCATTTTCTATATGTTCAGTGTGACTGTTTAAATTAAAAGTCAGAAGGGAACTTGAAAAAAAAAACATATTTAAATAAGCCATTAGCCATTCATTGACGTATAATTATATTATAATAATAATAATATTAATATATTTCAATATCATAGTAAAAAGCAACTGCCTTAGAAGTAAAACGTATAATTCAAAATTTACACTAATTTTATTGAGACAATTCAGATCTCTTACAAATTTCTTTCTGTGTAAAGCCCCATGAAGTATACATTGTACCTATGTAACTCTTCGTTCATTCAGCTTACAATGTGTATAAGTAATACATAGATTTGCGAGCTTAGGCAAGCTAGAAATGAACTCTCACTTTTATTAAGCTGTTTTAAGTCAACGAAAGCTATTCAGTTTCATGACATCGAAATATATATATATACATATATATATATATATGGAGGATATCCAAAGTCAAGAAGTTAGTATACAAAAATGTCACCGCCTTCACACACTAATGTTTTTAGAGATATTTTTAATTTTTCAGAGATATATAAAAAGTATTCCAAACCAACTTGTGGCACTTTTTTGTAGTTTTGCATGCACGTGCCTAGAAATAGTACGTAAATCAATTACAAACAGAATTAAAATTTTAATTCTATTCCGTGACATTGACTGCGACTTCATTCACAATTGTTAAAAACAAAATAGAATGGAATGTGACGATGGTTGATATATAGTCTACATGAAGAAGAAAAGAAGCGATTTCGATTTCCGCATTTCAGTATTCGAGGCTCGCAACTTTTAAATAGTTTTTATTTTATCGAAGATACTAAAATTAGTTGAATATCTTTCGAGATCATATTTCTTGTGCACCTTTTCTCTTATTCTCTTATCTTTTTATATAGTTAACATATAAGTATATAAGTACATATATCCATAAACAATTTTATAGGGCATTGAGCATTCAAACATATGCGCAACTAGCTAATTAATGCATGATTTAAATTAATTTCTATTTGAATATCAAATAGGCACTGCAGTCGTTGAGTATTTCAATTAGTTAACTAAGGACGCAACACAGAGATGAAGACACATGTATAGAAAATCAAGTGAAAATAACTAAATAAATCTATCATAAATAAATTTATAGATTAGCTAATTATAAATTTGTATCTGAAACTGTTCTTCATAATCTCTCTCAACTTATTGAATAGCGTACTCAACTGTCGGCAAATTCTAGCTATCTATCGTTGCTAATTTTAAATTAATTTCTTAAATGCAGCATTTAAGTAGCTGTTGCTTGGTGTCGATTTCTATTCAGAGTTGCAGTTGAGGCTCACAAGTCACCGAGTTTTCCGTAAGGAAAGGATTGTGCAACAGCAAATTGTTCAGCAAAATGGGCGTCGATATAATTGAACTTTTCAGCAGAGCTCCGAAAGGTAGAATTTTCGTTATGGTATTTGTCTATAATGTAATAATTTAACGATTTTTTTTTTATTTTTGAAATAGATCCTGTCATGGCTAGCTCTATGCCAATGATGGGCTCGGGATGGATTGTGGCAGCTATTTTGATCGGCTATTTAGTATTTGTGCTGAAAGTGGGAAAATCCTTTATGCAGAACCGCAATCCGTACAATATTAAGAAACTAATGCTGGTCTATAACGTGGTGCAAGTGATCTACAATGGCGTATTGTTTGCTTATGTACGTAACTGTGTTGAGTTTCACCCAAAGGTGATCAGTTAATAATCAAATTGCTTATTTGCAGGGACTGGATATGTTCATCATCAATCCAGTGTACAATATACGTTGCATAGAAATACTGCCAGCCGACCATCCCGCCAAGACAACTGAGCGCATATTGGCCTATTGTTATTTCCTGAACAAAATATTCGATCTGATGGATACGGTGTTCTTTGTGCTGCGCAAGAGCTACAAACAAATTACGTTTCTACATGTCTATCATCATGTGATGATGGTTTTCTCCACGTACTGGGTAATACGTATCTATGGTGGCTCTGGTCAATATCATGTGATGGGCACATTGAATACCTTTGTGCATACCGTTATGTATTCCTATTACTTCATGTCCGCCATGAATCCGAATCTGAAAGGCAGTCTCTGGTGGAAGAAGTATATTACCGAAATTCAATTAATCCAATTTGTCATATTATTATTACAATCAATAGTCGTGCTCATATTTAATCCGACCTGCCAGTTCCCCATCTTTCTGCAGTATATGCAACTCTTTCAGGCATCGGTCATGCTCATTTTGTTTGGCAAATTTTATATAAATGCATATATTAAGCCAAAATCGAAGAAAACTCAATAGAAATATTTAGTTTGTCTTTGTTTCATGTTTTGTTTGTAAATTGGAATTAAAGAATGTTGTTTAAAGAAATCAAAACTGTTTTTCCTTTGGTCTTTTCACTATTTATGGGAATATATCATATATATATTTGGGAATATATTTTTGCGTAATTCCAATACGTTGTACTTTTGGTAGCCTTGAACCAAAACTTGAACTCGACTTCTTAGAAGTACTATATTACGTACAGTGAGTGTTTATTAAGTGCTTAATTGGGTTAAATGAATATCTAATTGAGTTTAGAAGCTTGAACGCATCTAATAAATATCAATGATCGCAAATCGGATAAAGCTTTTTTTTTTTAACAATTTCTTTCTAAAGTTTTTGTATAGCTTTTGCGTGAGCTTTTAATTATTCGTTTTTTGTTCCAATTCTATTTTGTTTTGATAGTTCGATTCAGTGCTAATTAGAGAGCTTTGAATCAATTTCTAAACACTTCAATTAGATCTGAATTGTATTTGACATTCGCGTCCATTCGTAAATCGTTTTTCAAGCTTAATTGACGAAACGTGCTTTTCCAACATGTACAATATTTTCAATATACCATCACCTGGTAAAGTAAATAATATTTATATGCATATATATATAAAATTAATGTAACATTTATATATATATATATGCAGATCCCAATCCGTTGCCATTAACCAATTCACCATGGCCAGTCTTTCTAATCCTGACTAGTTATTTGATATTTGTTCTAAAAGTTGGTAAGATCTATATGAGAAATCGAGAACCTTACGACCTGACGAAAGTGTTACGCATCTACAATCTTGGCCAGGTGGCATACAATACCATCGTCTTTAGTACTGTTAGTAAATAATGAAAATCTGCCAATTGAAGTTAAAGGAATATTGTTTTATATATATTTCTTTGGGATTTTCCATTCTAGACATTCTACTTTCTGATCATTGAAGGAATTTGCAATCTACACTGCATGGAAACCTTTCCCTTTGGACATCGCCACAAAAATATTGAGCGCTATATACACTATGCCTACTACATCAACAAGATCATCGATCTGCTGGATACGGTATTCTTTGTGCTACGCAAGAGCTACAAGCAGATCTCATTTTTACATGTCTATCATCATGTGATAATGTTCATTGGCTGCTACCTGGTTATGCGCTTCTATGGCACCGGCGGACATTTCAATTGCCTTGGCCTGTTCAACACTTTTGTACATGCCATTATGTATTTCTATTACTTTCTCTCAGCACAATATCCGGGCATCAAATCGAGCATCTGGTGGAAGAAGTATATTACGATTACACAACTCGTCCAGTTCGTAATGCTCTTCACCTATTCGGCCTATGTGCTGATCTTTGCCGAGAACTGTAACTTCCCCAAGGGTTTGATAATGCTGCTCGGATTTCAGGCCCTGCTCATGATGTATATGTTTGGTAATTTCTATGTCAAAACTTATACAAAGATCCAGAATAGATCCAAAGAAAACTAAGACACAGACTATATTGTACAATATTTCATTTTTGCTTTGCATTGAAATGTAAATAAAGTTGAATGGAAATTGGAATCGTGTCGTATTTTAGTTACCTAATGAGCAAAGGGCCTTTCTGTGATCTAGATTCTAAATCGTCAATGATTTGCAATTCATGTGTGCCACTCACGCCGTACAGTGGGGCAATCAAAGGGGCCAGCTAGGGGCGACTGATTCGCAATTTATTAAGACGCTGCCGCGTTACAAATGGCTTAGAAAAGTAGCAGAAAATGCTGTAAAAATGGCAGCAACAGCTTGAAAAATAGAAATTGCTAGCCGGAAAAACAGCTGTAGGCAATCAAACACACACACACACACACAAGCACACGTACGTGGACACATACATGCACACGCACACGCACACACAGAGAGAAAGAACACATTGTTAGCTACACTTGATAAGCATGATTCAAGTCGAGTGGGGAATCCAAAAAACACTCGCAAAGTAACGATGTGCAGTGAATGTCGGCACGCATACACACATGCACATACATGCACACACACACACAGCTGACAGTTTCCGCTTGATTTTCAAAATGCTTAAAGTAGAAAAGGTGTTTGACTAAAAAATACCCCGTCTAGAGCTTAGAGTGTGATGAGCCTTAGCTTTGTTTTTAATTGATGTCTGCAATACGAAATACAAAAAAACTGGCAAAAAGGGCTCAACGTATGATACCCTGTAAACAACTTTTAAAGTTAAAAAGTTGAATCGTTTGATTTCATGAATTGCCAAATGGAGATAATTCTTTGGGAACTGATATTTGCCTGTGAAATATATATAAATATACTACCTTCAGCTTATATAGAGTAAGATTTATGCTGCGCTATTTTGATGCATTTGTGTGTGTGTTTTTTTTAATGAGACAACTGAATAATTATTTGGATTCGTATACCAATTCTTAGTTTCTTTTTATTTATTCATTTTTGTTATGTTTTTATCTCTTTTCGATTTTTATTTTTTCAATTTTGAATTCATTTATTTATTTATTTTTTTATTATTTATTTTTTTGTATTATTTATTTTATTCTTTTTATAAGATTTTTGTTAACTTCATTTTATTTATTGAAAGTGTATATTTTTAATTTTTATTTATTTTATATTTATTTAATTTTTTATATTTCAGATTTATTTATTTTTATTTTATTTTTTTTTTTAGTTTTGCTGTGCCTATTGTTCCAAACATTATCGTAGTTAAAGGCAATTGTTACAATGTGTGTTAAAACAAAAATAAAACTCAACCTACTTCTGATTGCCAATATATGCATTGATCGTGACAGCAATGACCTAAAAGGCAAAGCCTAAAATTCCTATTAAACCTTTCAACAGCTACCAGCTCCCTTTAAATAACAATCGACCCAAACACTTAATGTCAACAGGGAATAAATAGCAACTGATAAGACAGCTTGCAGCGTTATAACTGCAGTTCTATCCAAACTGAGCTGTGCCAAGCCAAACCAAGCGCAGCGAAGACAAGCAACAGCAAGTTGCCGAACATTTTTGAAGTGGGTTTGTGTGTTTGTCTTTTTTTTTTTTGATTTTTTATTTTTATTATTTTCCTCTGCTAACAACATCTGCAACAATTGTGGCAAATATGGCAAATGGCAATTGAAAAACAAAAGTCTGCTGGGACAGCAAGAGAAATCCTTTTCCATGTACTTTCACACTTTATGCGCTTAACAAAGACGCGATGACAAGATGAAAAAGAAAGAGCTTAAGAGGGGAGAGCGGGAATACACACACACACACACACACGCGCACACATAGAGAGAGGAGAAACCGCAACGAGGTCAGGAGCATGCACAAGGATAAAGAAAATGGACAGGCTTGTTAAATAAAGGGAAGGAAAGAGATGCGGGAGCCCTAAGAAGCACAAAATTGGCTGTAAAATGAACGATGCACTGAGAGAGGGTTACAGAAGAGAGAGAGAGTGAGAGAGAGGGGGAAAGAGAGGCAGAGCGAAAGAGATTCGGTTTCCACTAAGTTTTATCTTTTGTCTCTCTATGTATGTGTGTGTGTGTGTGCACATTTGAGACAAAGTCAAATGGAAATCTGCATAAAACCCTTCAGGCTGCATTGATACAAGCAGCGGGCAAGGCATTCGATTGCACACACACAAACACACACACACACACACACTCAGACACCACCGGGGCAAAGCCATAGAAAAGTTTCCTTTCAATTGCACAAGCAAAACGCGTGCATCGAAATAAATATAGAAATTTAAATATATATATGTGTATATACAATATATATGTATGGATTTAAATGCGCTTTTCAGCTGCTTATACTTAATAGGATTTTGCTTAACAAAAATAAACTTTAAAGAGCAAAATATCTGCAGCAAAATAAGATAGCAGAGGTGAAGAAACAAGAAGAGACAGAGAGAGAGAGAGAGAGAAAAGATGAGAACGTGCATAATTGAAATTAATATGCAGCCACATAAATTCCATTTAGAGCTCAACTAGCTGGCTCAATTAGGATTTTTGCAAGCATATATGCTGACACAGCCACACACTCACACACACAAACACTCACACACACAAACACACACACACACACATATATACACAGTCACACACTTATGCATATTTGTGTGACCCGTTAGCTTTGCTTGCGCCCTGACTTGCAGCAACGCTTGCCAACTTGTGCCATAATTTACACTCTATCGAACGATAACAAACAACCTGCATAATGTATGGCGCTTTATAAACTCCCAACAGCGAATCCAGCAGCGGTAGCCTGGTCATTGGGATACGAGGGAGAGAAAGAGACAGGTGGAGAGTCAGAGTGAAAGCATGCGAGGGTAACGTTGGCTATACAGGAACGTTTGGCTATTGAAACACAATGTTGTTATTGAACGATGGGGTCACAAAGTGGCACAAACAACGCTTGAAGATGTGCAGCATTGGTGTGAGTGTGTGTGAGTGTGTGTGAGTGTGTGTGTGTGTGTGTATGGCTAAAACTATAAAATACTTGCACACTCGCTGCTGTATTATCCTTGAATGCCAGCCAAAAGTGCATGAAAAACGCTGTCACTAACAGCAGCTATACAGGTGTGAGAGTATAAGCGTGTCTGTTGCAAGGACACGGCGAGGGCAGATCTTGATTATTGTGTAAATTTGAATTAATGAAAACTGAAGCAGAAGAAGTTGTAAGTTAGTTGAAGTTCAAAGTAAAGATATAATTTTAATGAAAATAAAAAACAACATATAAAAAAAATAAAAATTTAATTTTAAAAAAAATCAAGCTAAAGCTATAATGAAAATATATATATATATAAAAAAAAAAACAAACAAAAAACAATATTAAATTTTTTAAGTATTTTTTTTTAAAGTATTTACTTAAGAATTTTCTGTGGTATTAATAGTTTTAGTTGAGTATATATATATATATATATATATATATATATATATATATATATATATATATATATATATATATATATATATATATATATATATATATATATATATATATATATATATATATATATATAAACAATACTTAAGAGATAAGCCTGGCTTATTATGATGATATTCAACCAATCTAAAGCAGACTTGACATTAGCTATAAAATACAGCTCAAGTGAAGCTCTCTGCCACCAAAAAAGATTTTACATTCTGAACAAACATTATGAACATATAAGATAAAGCTAAAGAGAAGTACTTTTCTGCAAAAAAAAAAAAAAAATTATAATAATAATAATAATAAAAATAATTTTACATTATGAGCAAACACATACACGCTCATAACAACTTTAAGAGCAACCCTCGACGCTATTGCAGCTCTATAATTATGCAGCTATTACAAACTTTAATAGACTTCTGCGTCTAATGCTCCTCCTCTCTCAATGGTAAACAACAATAATGAAGCAACTTTGAGTGCCACCCTCGCTAGCTAGGACTTGAACTCTTTGCCATTTAGTGCTCCATGTGTTTTGCAGTTAATTTGCGCATTCACGCTTCATTGTCTTTGGCCTCGACCGTTTTAGACTAAAGGGTATTAGTGAGAAGAGTATTAGTAATAGTCGACAGGTATTTAATGACTCTTCGGCTCAAGCTTAAGCATTTTTGGGTTATTCATGCTGATGACGAACCCAAACATTGTAAAGGGCACTGCGGCATTTGCATTTAAATGTTCATTGAAGCACTAAATGTGAAACGTTTGCGTAATGTGTATTACGCATACGCAACGTATGCATGTGCAATCGTGTTTCCTTTTTCGTGCTGGCATAATAAAATTTTAATTCGCAACGATTGATGGGCTGCACACGCATCAATGGCTGATCCTAAATCCAAAATGACAACAGCAACAAACAGCAAAAGTCGCAAAGAGACCACAGCTAAAGTCTGAGGCAAAGGCAGAGGCAGTGGCAGAGGCTGAGGCAGAGGCAGAGGCTGAGGCAGAGGCAGAGGCAGAGGCAACACATTAAATTTTATATGCCATGCGGCGCTTATTTGCATACACACACACACGCAAACACACACACACACCCACACACTTATTGGTTGTGTGTATAAAGCTGTAACATTGATTGGATTTGTTTGAGCTTTGCAACAGCAACAGAAAAAGGGAGACACATTGAGGCGGGGGCGTGCCTCATGGGTTAAGTTTAAGTGCCTGGCATTTGGCAAATGCCATAGAAGCTCTCATGCAGCCTGTAGCTTAGACACACACGCACACACACACACACACACACACACACAGAAGCAGAGACACCGACACACATTCATAGACACAACACACATTCTATGTAATATTTTCTCATTTGCTCGACCAAAATTGCGGCTGCATCGTTTAATTTAATGCCCCTTAATTACGCTCCTATATATTCATCTCTCACACTAAAGCATGTCTTTTGCGTAATGAAATGGAATTGAACATTGAGCATTGAGCAGTGCCTCCACCATCCACCACTCTTGGCAGAACTTCAACTAAAGCCAAAGTTAAAGCTAAAGCAAATGGCAAAAGTCGCAGAGCTTAATTATTTAGAATTGTAAATAAGTGTTGCAGCTGTGCCTAATTGACAGCATACATTTGTAACTACGAGTTAGTTTAATAGATAGACAAGCATCGACTGCTTGTCTAGCAGAAGACTTAAATGTTAAATGAGCTTTAAAGCTGATATCGAATTGAATTTATAGCTAAAAAAATATATTTTCATTTGAGAGTAAAACTTATAAACAAATTTAGCATAACATTTAACATAAATAATTTAACATGACATTAATTTTGACGTATGTTAATATATGAAAATCGCATAGAAAGGCTAAATTTGATAAGACTATGTGAAACTTAATGAAGGCAACACAAAAGACAGGGAGCGAAAACTAGAAGAACAAACTGAAAGGAAACAAATAGAGTTGAGAAAAAAGACACAAGAGAATTTCTGAAAGTAAAAGTAGAAAAGGGAAAGCAAGAAGAAATGAATAAAGACGTAAAAGAAAAGAAATCTAAATAATCAAAATTCACAAATTGAGAGAGCAAAAGAAAAGAAGACGACAAAAATAGCTAAAATGAGTCAGAGCAAGATGGAACATACGAATAAAAAAAAAATTCTTTTTCTAGTTAAAAGCTAAAATAATTCACATTCAACTTGTGTAAACAACAGCCGTTGCCTTTCTTCTTCGCACAGAAAGCAATTGACGTCATAGACTCAATTAAACAAAAGTTAAATAATTTAAACGCAATTAAATTTAAGTTGATGAAATTCGCATTTCACTGCACTTAGTCATAAATTCAATTCAATTATGCAGTTATTACTGCATTAAAAAGAAGATAAATACATTTAAAAAAAAACAATGCACAATGCGCATAACAATTTAACGATGTGTATCATGGTCAACATCTCTTGGCCCTCAGCTATACCATTCAGACGGCAACTGGAACTGAAACTGAAACTGAAACTGAAACAGAAACCTCAACGAATCAACAGTTTTTTTTCCCCCTTTTTTATTCATGTTGCGTTGTTTATGCTATAAACATGTGACTAAATAATGTTCTTGGTTGACTATTTGTGAAATGTAAATATTGCAGCGAGTAAATAAACAAATAGACAACAAGTAAACCTGGGCTAGTCCATGGAAAGCGACCATATGATACTCTATAAATAAATAGGAATACGAATGCATATAAGGAAATTGATAAAAGAGTTAAGCAATAAGTTTAGATTTTCATATGATGCATGTAAGGGAAGCAAATAATATATTCATATATAAATAAATATTTTTTAAGCATGACCATGATATTTGCTAACATTCCCAACGTTCCCAAAATAATAGCGTAGAGGAACATGGGAAAAAAACTTTAGCCCTATTCTCAATTTATACGTACATGGGAAACAATAATAGAACATATATAAAATAAGAAATTTGAATAAAAGGCGTCACTTTTCAAAGCAGTAAACAGTTGAGCATAGAGCGCTGTCGCTCACTCATTTGAGTGTAGAATACTAGATCAATGTTCTCACTCAAGTCGATCGAAGTAAGTTACTAAGTGATAGAGAGTGACATACTCAAAGACACAGAGAGAGCGAGAGCGAGAGAGAAAGAGATAGCAGTTAAGCACTTGCAAGTTATATATCACATTAGAGCATAGATTTCTGTAGCTTACTCATTATTCATATATGAATATTTGGTCATTATACGGAAAAGATTATCATAATACTTTTTGTATAAAGAACCCATTGAACAAGGGAGTTCTGCGTAGAATTTTTTTAGTGAAAAGGAAAAGAAGCTTGGCAGTTTCTATACTGAGAAGCTAAATCTATATAGCCAAGTTCATCACTCCATCTATCCTCTACCGAAGTTTCGCACTCTTACTTTGTGCTCATTAATAAAATACAAATATATGAAAAGATAAAAGTAAATTATAATATTATATGTATATTATAATACATATGTATAAGTACAATGCATATACAGCTCAGAGTCACGTAAAAACCATATAACATGAGCCCGATATTTACATGGTATACTTGTTCGCATTATGCTTATCAATACACACACACGCAGGGAGAGACAACTGCAAATTGTAATTAATCAATGTTATTTGAAGCAACTGACATGATTAAAGACAATAAAATGATTAATTAAATGCCATAAATGTCGACAATAAAACTGAACTCCTTGTTGCGTTGACTTTTAAAGTAGATTTTCGCATAATTGGTATTCGGTCCGCCAGCTTCCAGGCGCGCATAGCCGCCGTTGCCATTCTTAATCTGATCGGTGACCACAATTTGTGTGATGAGACGCTGTGTACCCTGGTAGCAAGTGTTAAATTAAAATTCAATTAAAAAATGATTTCTTTCTTTTAAATTTAAAATCAATGAAAACAACGCACAATTTGCTGGAATACGTAGGTGCGCGTGACAACGCGTAAGAATTTCGATTTCTCCGATATGATAACACGTTCCAGGTGCATATCCCGAAATGAACGACTGCCCCACGTAATGCTATGACTCTGATTGGTGCCAGCGGCATGGCCGACAGCGAACAGCGCGAATGAGACCAACAATGTTAAGTAAACGACTTTCATGTTGTTGGCCACAATTAATTATCACGCTTACGAACGAATTTGATCGCATTTATATACGAAACCACAAACAATGAGCCCAAAAAAAAAGAAAAAGAAAAAAGTTTTGTTTGCATTGTAAGCAAGCTTCAGTTGTGTTGTCAGATTCTCATTAATGTCCACAGCTGGCGTGCCAATCTGCAAAACAAAAACCCCATAACGCACCTGTGAGTAGATACAAATACAAATGTATATATAGATATATATATATATATAGAAAGAGAGGGCCTGAGGAAGAGTAACAGAGAGTGAGTGAGAGTGAGACATGGAAGTACAACTAAATGTCTCTTTTAGCATATGCAATTTGAGGAAAAGTTTTTGAACAACATTTTATTATATACAGACCAACAATGCACGTTGCAAAGTCAATGAGAGAATGTCAGGGACAGCTAGCTAAATTTATCTATCAGGCAGTAAGGGAAAATAGGTAAAAAAAAATAAAATAGAAAGAAGTAGACAAGAAGAAAAGAAAAAAAAAACGAAACGAAAAGAAACGAGAATTCCTCACAGCACATTAAACATGCAAATTTCGAAATGGATTACACATGAATACCTAAAATGTTTAGCTGGGGTCCAGGGGCCAACTCAGGGATCACAGCAAACAGAACGAGTGAGTTAGACAGAGAGGGAGAGTGGGAGTGCGAGTGTGAGAGAGAGTGGGAGACGTTTTTTTTTTTTGCTTACAGCTGTGGGCGTGTTGCTTTAAATTTGCTTTAAGCAAAATATTTATTTAATTTTTGTTAACTACCCCTCACACACGCCCACACACACACACACATATGCACAGATCCAATTTACTCAAGTACAAAGACCCTGTCGCGTATATTGTTGAAATTTTATTGTGCAAACATGAGAGTGTGCAAAATTTATGTGTGTGTGTGGGTGTGTGGTTCAGCTTTATGGTTGCCACGTTGGTTTTGTTTCTCATTTACGTATGTGTGGGTGCATAAACAAACTCTAAGCTTGCGAAGCGTTGTTAAGTTGTGGCAATAGATATACATAAACATAAACACACACACACATATATATATATATATATATATATATATATATATATATTTCTATATATATTTATGCACGTTTCTGTGCACCGCAAAAATAAAAACGATTTTTGGCAAACAAATCAACTAGACAGCAGCAGCGCCATAACAAATAACAAAGTACGAAATCATGAAATTAAACCAAAAAACATAGCTGAGATACTCTATGCGATTTACTGGAGAGCTCAGATATGCTTAGTAAAAAAAAAAAAAATATCCCATTCCACATTTCCATTTATATGTTTGCCCATAGCTAAAACTGATTGGGAATTCTAAGAAATTTTCTAGCAGCAGTTGAATTTTTTTTTTTTTTTTAGATATTTTACATGTGACATAAAACTTATATTCAATTTATTTAACTGTAAACATATGCTATAATATGTTAACAAATAAAATTGTGTTACTTTTAAAACAGATTTCATACATAAACGGCAAAGATTGAATACAATAAGAGCTGAATGCTTGAACATATTACAAGTTAATATTTTATACTGCAATGCAAGCTCAAGTTTTAGCTTAATTATAAGAAAAAATCACATAAAATGAACTATTTGTAGCATTTCGAAAAGCAAAAAATATTTTGAAAATATTTTAAATAACAATTAAAATAACAAATGCAAATGCAAAATTCCATATCCACATTTACTAAATGAGCAAAACGTTTAACAACAAGCCCAAAGCTCATCATACACATAAAACTCAAATACATTTACAAGCTCAACTGGAAAAACCACACAGAAATTCAATTAGAAAACTAATTCTATAGCTTTCAGATTTAGCCGACAAGTGCTACAATTTAAATTCAAGTTAACAACAAACATGTTAGCATAGTTGTTGGACCCCAACACACGCCACATACACAAAAGCAATTTTATGCATAGGTGGACAATAAAAAGGACTGAAATCGTAACAAGAGCGAACGACCACAGAGGGGGTCATAAATATTTGTATTGTCCATTGTCTGTTTGTCCGTTGTCTGTTTGTTGTTATTTATATACGCATGTCTGTATGTATGTAGCTATAGATAAGAGAAATAAGAAATTGTTATATGTGTCTTATTTGAATGATGCATCGAATGCAGCTGACATATGAAACCACAAGCATTAAATAAATTGATAACATATTTATTTTAAATTTTCTTTGAGATTTCCCACATGCCTCTCGCTCTCTCTCTCTCACTCTTTAACTCTTGTGCTGCTATCCGTTTTGATAGCTTTAAATGGACAGCGGCACTTATGCCTCAAGCGATTTAAATAAATTTTAATTAAAGTAAATGGCACTTGAAACAAAACACGCATGGCCAACACACACTAGACAGAGACAGCAACAGTAATTACAGATTGAAATTGAGTGGAAGTGAGAGGCAAGGCAAAGGTGTAGTGGCAGAGAGAGAGAGAGAGAGAGAGTAAGTGAGACAGTATGAGTTACGTGTTGTTTGTGCATGAAATCAAGTGCTGTAAGCTTTACGTTCTTGTTGTTATAGTACTCTATACACACACACACACACACACACCGAAATTAACAGCCAGTGCACACACACACACACACACACACACCTACACATACATTCGCTATACTCGTGACAAGCTGAGACAAAATAAACAAACAAACAGGACACAACTTCATTTGATTAGGTTAGCAACAGGCGAGCAGAAGAACCATAGACAGTGCAAGATAGAGGGAGAGACAAAGAGAGAGAGAGAGAGGGAGAGCGCAATATATATATAAGCAACTGGCGAGAGAAGAGCTAAAGCGTAAGCGACTCAGCTAGGCAGATATATAAAGCACTATCGCGCCCGCAGCAATTTTCACGCTAGAAAATTGACTATACGCAGCGAGCGAGCAAGAAATAGAGACAGAGAGAGCGAGAGAGAGAGAGAGAGAGAGAGAGAGACAGGTAGAGAACTCAGTTAAGTTATAGAGCAAGATAGATAGTGCAGACTATTAGCAAACAGTGAAGCAGCATACAAAATATGACCCTGGACAAATGAGTAAAAGTTGCTGCTACTGAATTGTAATTAGATAGCAGACCCAACTCAACAAGCACATTCATCTATCCAACTACGCCTGACGCACACACATTTATATATTGTACATATGTACAATCATAGAAGCATGGCTTTAATGGCAGTTATTAGCCACAAATGTGGCTTTTGGGCAGCTAAGCAGCACGAAATTAGACGGCTTTCGTTTCTATAATCTGTGTGGTGTTTGTCATATTTGTTGTTGTTTTTTTTTTTTTTAACAACGTGTGCCACATGCCACACACGCACACACACAGAGAGAGAGAGAGAGAGAGAGAGAGAGAGAGAGGTAGAGTGTGTGTAGGCTTTTGATAAAATCCACTTATTTTTGGGCGACTCATCACAATCCCGCAGCTAAAAGCAAATACCCTCTTCAATGCCATTAGACGTCATTGTATTTAGCTGTGGTTGGGCCAGCAGCCAGCCACGTCTTTGACAATATCCGAAACTTGAGCGACATTTGCCACTAGCATTGAGAGTGCGAGAGTCTGAGAGTGTGGCGTGTGGACGTGGCTGAGCGCGTTAGCTCTGCTGCAAATAAATGCCATTTAAGGCCTTAGCATGCTAAACGACATTAACGTGGCACCCAAGTGTCAGTTAACGCCTGTCACATACAACATACAACAGAAACAACAACAGCAACAACAACAAACAACAGCAACAACCACAAAGTTCTGTACGCAACGCCAAGTTTTTGCCACTTCACACAGCATTACGCATACGCCGCATGAGCCGCAACCAAAAAAAAAAAAAACAGATTCAAGAACAATTACGCTAAACATTTGTTAGATTTGCGATTTTCATACAACAAACATGACAGACTAAAAAATGCCCTCTTAATTGTTGAAAATATATATGTAATTTAATTTTAAAAGTATGTACAATTATTTATAGACCTTAAACTTGATTAAAATAATTCATTTTAATGAGATTTATCACAAAAAAAGAATCATTTTTACATACATTTACATTTATATATCAATTTGAATTTATGATATATAGAAAATGTATGTATAGTAAAACTTCTTGTATGAAAATTATAAAACCAGAAAATTAAAAAATAAAAAAGTTTGAGATTAGATTAATTTATATTTAAGTTAATTAAAGAAAAACATTTTAAAGATTTTTAAGCTTTAGAAAGTCTTCATAATACTTATAAAAAATATTTTGATAAACACATTTTTTAATCAGAGCTGAATAATTGATATAACTAATTTTTATTGTTGGCCTAACTAAATAATAATACATTTTTTTTTATAAAATATAATTTTTGAATTCGTACCAATATCTATCAGACTTAACTCACAAATTTAAATAAAATAAAATAAATTTTAAAAAAGAAATTATAAGCAAATTTTAAGGTTTTTCTTTAAAAAATTAATATATAATATATTTGTTGTATGCATTAAATATATTTTAGAATTCTTTTTCAAAAATCTTTTATGTGTTGTATGCATTCAATATATTTTAGAATTTTTTATTTTATATTTTCCTTCAAATGGCAACTACTAGAATTTGATATATTTTCAGAAATTTAATATGCATTTCATATAAATATATTTAAAACTTTTTACGAAAGTCACATTCAACATAAGCATTATTTCAATTTAAAATTAGTTTAGCTTTTAGAAACGAACTACTATAATATTTATATTTATATAAAATTTTATGAAATTGAAATTCTCTTGTGGGTCACATGCATTAAGTATATATCCATTTAATAATATTCCTTCACTTTGAACATTTGCAGCAATTCTCTAAAGAACTCTCTCTCGCAAATAAAAAGTTGGTATTGTCACAATTGTTGCCCAGCTGCGACATCTCACTTGTGACTTTGAAAAGGGGTTTTTATGTTGTGCAAGCTTCAGCTTCTACTTAGTTTTTCTCTCTCTCTTTTTTTTATTCTTGTGGTCCGAGTGGCTTAGGGCACGCTGTCAGTGCGCATACAAATGCTGAATTGCAAGTAAATTGCAACAAATGTTGCACTTTGCACCACAGTCATGGCGTAGTGCACCAGGCACCCACAGCCAGAGCCACAGTCATAGCCGCGGACCCGTGACAGTTTCAATGAATGCCAAATGCGAAATCACAGTTGTGCCACAAAATCTTGACAACTGCAACAGCAGCAGTAGCAGCAGCAGCAGCTGCCACTGCTGCTCGGCATGCAAATTGGCCTTTTGGCTTTCGTACTTCAACTGGGTCCTGCACTCCATGGCACTGGCATTGCTTGCTGGCCCAGCTGATAAGATGGCAAATAAGTTACCAACACTTCCGAGACAATTGTCGACTCTGCACCTTACTCCAGCAGAAAAGAAAAACAAGAAACTTGTCGGCAAACAATGAAAATTACTTTTCATATTTAATTGCCTGGCAAAGGCAAAGGAGTTCAGTTGCAGTGCAAAAGAAAGCAAATAAAAGTGTTATATGATATTAAAGAGAACTTTAAGTTGAAATGGCAATTGGCATGCCACATGCCGCATGCCGCATGCCACATGCCAACTGTGCACACGAAAAGGCGCTGGCACTTCAAACTCTTGACTTGACTTCAACTTGGCCAAAAATTAGACGTGCTAAGCAAGTAATGGAGACAGCAAATGCTTATTATTTGCATAAAACCAACACACACAAAGACCACACACACACACACACACACACATGTGAAGCAGCCTTGTCACAGGTAAACTCACATAGTCTTTGGGGCGTAAAAATGCAAATTTTCGTTGCAAATTTAAATGTCACCTAACAATTCAGTTGTTAAACTCACATTAAGAGCACGAAATGCTTGTCAGCGCAGCTGAACAGTAGCAGCAGCAGCAGCAGCAGCAGCAGCAGCAGCAGCAGCAGCAGCAGCAGCAGCAGCATTCTTGCCACATGCCACATGCAGCTGCTGAGAAAAACAACAGAATTACGTTACACATACGCAGCGTGGTACGTGCCAAAGTGAAAACAATTTAAAGAAAACTTATGACAATGCAACTGCAGCTGAAAACAATTTAGAGTCGCAAATATTTATTGAGTTTGCTTGCGACATTTATTTAGATGTGGAAAAAAATAAGCTTAAGCTAGAATAAAATCAATTGAAATAACATAATAAATATAATTTTTTTTTAGCTTCGCATATATCTCTTGAACGTTAGCTCTATGTATAAAATAAACTCTGAGAGCAACCACATTGCATCGGTTCTTCAGCGAGATCGTTGGAGTTCGTATTTTGTATATGTATTGGTGTTATCCGCTCACCAACTAAACCTCATTGTGCGAGTGTCAATCGTATCGCTCTCTAAACAAAGTTCGGGAAAAGAGCGTCGAATGAATAGCTATACACAAAGCGATCAGCCGAATAGCACAACGAAAAGAAACGAAGGCACTTGCTTAGTGAGTGAGAGAAAGTGAGAATGAATATTCAGAGTGCAATTATTTGCGAGCTAAAACACATGTACTAAAAATATTTTTATTTATTTATATATTTTTATATTTATTTTTATTAATATTGGCAATTTTTTTAAAAAGAAAAAAAGTGTCTATAAATTCAATATCAATTTTATATATTTTATGTATATTTCTTTTTACTAAAACTGTATGCTTATTGAAATATATAACAATATGTTGCATTGAATTTACAATTGAATTTTGAATTAAATTTCGTATTGAATATTTTTTATGAATTATAAATTGCATAGTGCACAATATTTTAATACATCTATGCACCTTCAAAAAACTAACAAATTTTTAATATTTTTAGTTTTTCCTTTTATTTATAAAAGTAAGCAACTAAATTAAATCTTTAAATTGTAAATGCAGATTTTTATTTTTAATTTTATTTGTACCTTATATTTATTAGATAACATTTTTTTTATAAATTATAAATTATTATCTTTAGATGAAATAGTTATAATTATATTTTATTATTATATTCTATATATATTTACAATATATTTATTCAATATGAAATAGATTGTTATATTTAAATTTTATTATATTTATATTTACATTATATTTTTCAGATATAAATTTATTTATTTAATAGAGAAAATTGTTGAAGTTGACCTGTATATTTTTCGTTTCAATTTATTTAGCTTCAATTAAAGTTCCTTTGCCCATTATATATTCAACATGAATTTGCTAAATCAAACTCCCTAAACAACGTGTCTAATTCACTTTTAAACATAGCTACATAGTTGTTATCTAGTTCACTAGTTCTCTTCTAATTTAACTTTAACTTTAGTACGTGCCACGTTGCTTACGTGTGATGAAGGACATGCTCTATAAATAAATTTATGGGATGTATAAATACAGAAGCGATATTAAATGCATTTACTAGATGGCTAAATAATAGCCAAATAGTTGACTCCCAAAAAAAAAAACAGTGTATCCTGGCCATTCGACCTACAGGGTATATACCCTGTATACGCCTATGGCTTATCATATTTAGGTAATTCTAGAGCGCCCACAAAACCAAAACCAAAAAAAAATAAAATAAAAAGTGAAAGCTGAAAAAAGTTTGAGCGCAAAACTTTTTACTTTGTCGTTGTGAATGCGAATGTGGTTACTAAAAAGTCAATGTTGTCGTTGTTGTTATTGTTATTGTTGTTGTTACTGCTGTAGCTGTGGCATGCGTTGCAGCTTCAGTATTGCCATTCGATGTCAATTTAAAGTTTTTTATTTTTATTTAGTTTTTTTTTTTTTTTGTTGCCCATCATCTTCTTCTTCTACGTTTCTTTTTGCCTTACGTTGGGTCGGATAAAGTTTCAGCAGCAAAGTTTTTCGCATTGTTCGCAGCGGCTGCCGGGTAATCGGACCTAGCCAAAGGCAGCAACAACAACAACAACAACAACATAAGCAAAGGCAATGGCAAAGGCTACGGCTAAGCTTGGCATAATCGATTTGCTTTTGCCTTTTCATTTTAATAACTTCTCCTTTTTTCCATCTTCTTCTTCTTCTACTTTTGGCGCCGCAACAAAAAAAACCTGGCTGCAACAAAGTGCGGCAACAATTACGTGCGGCAAACAACCAAACTGCGATCGACAATGCTAACAATGGTTGAAAGGTGCACAGAAAGGTGCACAGAGCAGAGCAGCTACAACAAGAGTAAGTTGAAGGAAAAGAGATGGCAAGTCACAAGCACAAGCACAAGTTGCCAATGCCAAAGTGGGTTAAAGACTTCGTCTTCGTTTGTGCCACTTCCCTTGACATTTGGCAGCAGCTGCAGGTGCAGATGCATTCAACTGCAAGCTTCGCCATAATTGAGGCACGCGCAAAACAAATGCTGAGAGCAGCAGCAGCAGCAGCAGCAGCAGCAGCAGCAGCAAAAACAATTTCGGAACTGCTCTTATTTTTCTTTCTTTTTTTTTGGAACGTGCAACGTGCCACACGAAAATCATTATTTATAATTTACAATACGCATTTACTAGCTAAAATTGCATGTAACTAATTTATTTATGCATGCTGCAACTAAACCGCAAAACTGGCTTAAATATAACAACAGCAAACAGATATTTATATGATATTGCATTTTATACAATATATGCGTATATATATATATATATATATATATATATATATATATATATATATATATATATATATATATCGTATATATATTTCGCCCACTCGTTGTAGTTTAATTCAATTGAAGTTGATTAAAAATTAATTTCAAATTAAATGTGCGCTCAATGATTTTGCGCTTTCAATTGCCATGTATGGGCAGCAGGAGTGGGAGTGAGAGAGACAGAGAGAGACAGATAGAGAGAGTGAGCGAGAGACAAGGCTAGAGTGAGAAAGAAGTTAGTGGCATCATTTGGTCGTGTATAAATGTCAGCGCTTAGCGGGGTAGTTAAAAGCTATCAGCAAAAGTAAAAATTCGACACGTTTTCCCCCAAAACTCACATATGAGTCAAATGGCAAAAGTTGAAATACACTCACACTCACACTCACATACTCGGCAAACATACACACACACACACAGACATCTTATACAACTTATACAATGCTGACTAATAAGTACACGAGCAGCTCAAGCGGAAACGGAAGTTGTTGCAAAGTCCGTTGAAATCAATTTTAAAGGTAAACTTGTTACAAGTTACTGAAATACTGAAACAACTACAGCAACAACAACAATAGCAACAACAACAACAACAATAGCAACAGCAACATTTCACGAAAAGCAAAACTAATTGCAATGCTCATTATACTCAATATACCACGTAATTACATATGTAAGCCCTTTTGGGGTATAACAAGTCTCGAGTGAAAAGTTTTCAAATGTTGAGAATTGTGTATAGAATATGTTAGATCTTTTTTTTTTAAGACATTACTAATACACAATTTAATTTAATTTAGAAAATGTTTACAATTCAGTTGCAGTGTTGTAAACTGCATTCTGAGTAAATAAACTAATAATAGATATAATTGATATAAAATATTAAAAAAAAAACATAGATAGAGTTAATATATATAATAAGTCGCAAAGGTTGTTTAAATAGTTTTGTAATTTTTACAATTACAATTAATGTAAATAATAAATAATTTATTAAAAGACTTTTTAAAAAATTTGTTTGAAAATTATATAATATATAAATTAAATTATTGAGAGATAAAGAATTTAATGAAAATTGTGAATAAATATTAGAAATAATTTGTATTTATTTGATAAATAAAAAAAAAAAAAAAATAATTTTTGTCAAATAAAAAAAAAAATAATAATTTTTGTCAACTAAAAATTTTATACAAATTCTTTAAACTAATAAAATTGAACAAATTAGTGTTCAATGCAAACATGTACTTTAAATTTTGTAATATTTTTTATAATTAATAAAAAAGAAAACAATAATTAAACAATGCTTGAAACTAAATATACTAAATATAAATATATGTATTATAGCAAGACTCAATGCTTATGAGCATAAGAATTTGCTTATGACTAAATAAATGCAAAAAAAAAAAAATAATAATAATTAATATATCTATATAAAATATATCCACGTATAATTTTAATATTTTAAGTTTCTATTTATACTAGCTTAGTTGACTCCTGGCACATACATTTTCAAATTCTAAAGAGTATCTGCTAGTCATAAATTTCTCCTCCAATTTGTTGTTGTTGTTGTTAATGGGCCTGTTAGCCAAGTTGTTGTTGTTGTTGTTTTGTGCAATCGAAGTTACAGTTGCAGTTGTAGTTACAGTTGCTCTAGCTGTTATCGATTGTTACACACACACACAAACATGTAACTCACATATACATATATGCCATATGTGCTACGTGCTCCAGATGCGCCCCATTAGCGTTTCGCATGCCCTAGCAAAAGTTTCAAAATTTATTTGCCTCATTTTGTGCACATTGTTTCGGCTGGCTCACTGTTGGAATCTGCGTGTTGTGGCACGGTAAAGTTGCCTGCAACGCCTGCAGCCTGCAATTAAAAGTGAAGCAATGCCCACCTCTCCACTCCCACTTCCACTTCCACTCCCACTTCCACTCCCCATCAAAAACGAACCGAACCGAACGCTTCTCTAATGCACAGCACTTTAATTAACTTCCCCAGTCCCAAACTAATGGCAATTTATGTGCGTTAATAAACGCTCAATGGTAAAAAAAAGCAGCAGCAGAGGCAGCAAAATATGATGTAAAATGAGTAAAAAGAGTTTAAGGATTTTGCATTACCCTCAATTTCCAGTCAACGTCTGCAATCAGCGTTATCAAAGCCATTTAATTCTCACAAATCTGGCCAAAGTTGTTAAAAACCCATTTAAAACTGTCACCATAATGAACGTTCAGCATCTAGCATCTTCCGTGCACTTGGATTCCATCTTTCCGTTTCATTCCGTTGCGTTTCGCCTTGCATTTCACTCGACTGCTGCTGCTACTGTTGCTGCAACTGGAAAATGGCAGCTGCACTACCCTGCCAGCCTTTCACTGGGGATGTTAATTAGAAAACTCTTGAAAATGATTAAAAACTTTCGTGGCTGTCAGACGGCCAAAAAGAGTTGCCAACTTTTGCTTCCTGCTGTAAAAATGAGACGATACTGAACGAGCAAGATGAAGAGAGGATGACAAAAAGAGAGAGAGAGAAAGAGAGATAGAGAGAGAGAGAGACGGCAAAGTGCACTCTGTATAACTTTTCTAAGTTTCTAAGCTACACTTGGAGTATCATCGAAATATATATATATATATATTATATATAGATAGATGGAATATTATCAATGGAGCAGTATCAAGATTTAGATATAATATATGTTTATGCTTCAAGCGTTATTTATGCAAAGTATTGAATATTAAACACTATACTATATAGCATGAGAAGAGTTATATATTTTTGATCCAGCAACCTATAACTATTGAATATAATACCAGATTGGCATATAGAATATTTTGGAAATAATTTATGGAACATTTGAAATTGAAACACACAAAGTATTACCACTAGAATTGAAATCATCTGCATGCCAGTTTCTAGAACATACAGAAATGAAACACTCGAAACTTCAAACACAGAAACACTTGGAATCGAAGCACTAAAAAATATAAGAGATCTACTATACTTATCAGATGACTTATAGAACCTTTGGAATATTTCGCATACTAAAAATTGTTGCGTTAATAAATATTTAACTTATTATATTACAAGTAAACAAAAACCCAAAGAAGAAAAAAAAAACGAAAGGCAAGTCTAAACTACATCAAAAATATAACAATAAAACAATTGAATCAATTTTCATGCCGTATTAAATATTTTTAGCAGGGACCGTAACGATTATAATTTTTATAAAAAAAAGTTAAGAAATAATAATTATTTTTTGAGTTATTTAAATTAGATTTTTTAATTATTATAAATGATTTTTATGTTAAAAATAAAAAATAATTATTACAAATTAATTTTTATATAATAATCAAATCATAACTTTTAAATTTTTTTAGCTCAAATTTCACACACTAACATTTATTTGTAACATTCCTAACACAATCTAAACCGACCGCAGCACACATATTTTCTTAGTCAATTCCGCATTTGTCATGTCATGTCATATGTAATACAGCTCAGATTATTGTCGTTCGTTGTCTTTAATTTTTAACAGTTTAAACTGGCAATAAACACATGCACTCTAATCAACAATTTGCACATCTCTGGGCTCAGCTGGTGAGCTGTGTGCGACACCTGCCTCACCTGCCTCGGCTGCCGTTCGCCTGCTGGCATCTTTTATTAGTGCCAATTAAGTGAAATTCTACAAATAGACAGACATTGAGATTGAGATAAAAAGATAAACACAAGATACTGGCACAAACCAGATAAACATGAATACACAAATATCACAATGGCAATTGTAACTGAAATCTGCTAGAGCAATCTCAGCGGTTGCGGTTCACTTGAGCTAAATTGCTTCGATGTGTGAAATCAGTTGACAACGCGACCTCAAAGTGTGTGCAGTGCTTTACAAAATTTGTTGAAAATGTCCGGGAAGCAAGCTAAGCTCAAGTGCGAGGGGAAGGAGAAACCAAAGGAGGAGTGGGGCAACGGATTGGAATTTCTATTTTCTTGCATCTCATTGTCTGTGGGCCTGGGCAACATTTGGCGTTTTCCCTACATTGCTTTTCAGAATGGTGGCGGCACCTTCGTAATACCCTATTTAATAGCTCTCTTGGTTATTGGACGACCTGTCTACTATTTAGAGATCTCACTGGGTCAATTTCGTGGTGGCGGCGTTTTACGCGCCTTCGATCTGGCACCACTGCTCAAAGGTGTCGCTGCCGGCCAGGTGTTAGCCACAGGCGCCTCCATTACCTACTACTCAAGCATCATGGCGTTGACATTGCGTTTCCTGCTAGCCTCGTTCAGTGCTGAGCTGCCCTGGAGCAGCTGTTGGAAGAGCTGGGGCAGTGACTGTCACGATGGTCACACAGCAAATGCCAGTGGCAAAATGTCACCAGCACAGCTATATTTTGAGTGAGTGCATTGAGAGAGGAAATTCCCTAGCTAGATATATGATATGGATAGCAGCATAGTGTATTATAATTATACTAAATCAAATATTTTAAACTCGTGATAATTGAATTAGTTTCTAAAATAATTTATGAGCTTCATTTCTTGAAAGTCTTGAGATTAGAGTGAGTTATTGGATATATAAGCAATTTATGTTTATAGCGTATTTTCTTGATCGTCTAATAAACCTTAGTCAAGCTAAATGATGCTCTGGTCAAGTCAAAGTAAATTAATTCAGAGTCTTTTTTTATTTGTGGTTTTTCACATTTCAGAGAGCTAAGCTCAACTGATCGAAAAATTCTAATAATATCTTTATGATACACTGAGATGTTTGCAAGTTAAGCATAAAAATCATAGAATTTGTTAACGTACACTGTCGTTACGATTATTCCCATAGCAGTTATATATCATATTCATATAGCAATTATGTAATATATTTATATATTTAGCATTTCCACACCAAAATAACATTATCTTTTGCATCTAGTGGATACATTAACTGTCATTAAGCTCTTTCCGCTATGCATACATATGTAAAAAATGCTGACCAATACAGGCAAATCAATAAAAACTATCTATATATATATATAAATGATATAATTATATAGATAAAAGTATATATATATTTCAAAAATTTCATTATAAACGACAAAGCGCGCATTCTGCTTTCAACCTTCAAAATAACATTTGTAGAAACAGACCGAAGCGAAGCAAAGCTTTTAGTTAATTAAATATCAAAATGAATATAATGGATATAAATCATTATATATTACATTAGATATATAAATCAATATAAATATATAAATCAATATAATATATATATATATATATATATATATATATATACAACTAAATCTACAATAATCTCCAATCGATCCAAACTCTCATCCACTAAACAGGCGTGAAATTCTCCATGAGTTGCCCAATCTGGATGCAGGTGTGGGCGTGCCCAATTGGCAGCTAGTCGCTTGTTTAGCCATAGCCTGGCTCATCATTGGCGCCGTGCTCATACGTGGCATCAAGAGCAGCGGCAAGGCCGCCTACTTTCTGGGCGTATTTCCGTATGTGGTGCTGTTGGTGTTGCTGTTGCGTGCCGTAACATTGCCCGGCGCCTGGGATGGCATTGTGTACTTCTTCAAGCCACAATGGCAGGAGCTGCTCAATCCACTAGTTTGGTATGCAGCTGTTACTCAGGTCTTCTTCTCGCTGGCCATTTGCTTTGGCACCGTGATTACGTACGCCTCCTACAACAATTTCCATCGGAATGTCTACAAGTAGGTGCCATGAATGAACTTTACTTAACACGGATCAACAGCTACAGCTGCCACATCTTCACATCTCTACATTTGCAGCGACATTGTTATCATCACAACAATGGACTCGTGCTCCTCGATAATTGCCGGCTGCATTACGTTTGGCATTCTCGGCAATTTGGCCAAACAAACGGGCATCACGGACATTGGCAGTGTGGTGAAGGGTGGCACGGGCTTGGCCTTCATCTCGTATCCGGAGGCAATTGCCAAATTTGAGTATGTGCCACAGGTAAGCTAACGAGAGGAGAGCGCGCCGTGTGCGCTTTAAAACACAACTACCTAAAGATGTTTGCGGTCCTCTTCTTTCTAATGCTATTTGTATTAGGCATTGGCAGCACCGTCGGCATGGGCTCCTGCATCTTACGCGTCATCCGCGACCAATTTGGCAAACGTGCCGGTCCCAGTTGGGCACTCGCTGCCACACTCGTTGCACTCGGCTTTGGTGTGAGCATCGTCTATGTGACACCCGGCGGGCAGTTTATAGTCAATCTGATCGATTTCTATGGCGTCTCCTTTACCGCTCTAATACTTGCCATTGGTGAGCTGCTGGCCGTGGCCTGGTTCTACGGTACGTTTGTGTTAACTGTGTTAACTCTACCATATCCTTTCATTGCTCTACCTTCTTCTTCCTCTTCTTCTATCTTCTATCTTTTTGGCTCAGGCGTGCGCCGCTTCTGCGCGGATATCAAATTCATGATGGGCATTGAAACGGGCTGGTATTGGCGTTTATGCTGGGCTTACATTACGCCCGGCCTGATGGCCGCCGTGCTGCTCTATACGCTGCTCAACATGCAGGAATTGACATACAAAGCCGTGCCATATCCACGTATAGCAAATGGTAAGGCATTTCTATCTGCATGCCATCTCAATTGCAATAGTTAATTATGTATTGATTTGTGAACGGGAATGCAGAGCTTTCATAGTTGAGCTAGCATTCCAGTTGGATTATTGAGATTAACACATGGGCTAAATATTCATGCTTTGATTGATAATCATTGCAGACAAATAATTTGAAATTTAACTAGCAATGTTTGAATTCATCCATTAAACTAATTGATAGTAGCATAAATATTTAAATTATTAATATATTGATTATAAATTATTATTCGCAATTATAGACTAAAGAAATTTTGTGAATATAAGCCTGATCGATTAACGACTTTTAATATCTATAAATCTCAAATTTTGTCTAAAGATTATTGCCAGAGCAAATTCACGCTAAAATTTATTAAATCATTAATTTTAGTTTATAATTAATTATATATATTTCATCTTGCACTTATTGTTACACAGTCTTTGGCTACATCTTGGCTGCCTTGGGCCTCTTGCAGCTGCCTGGTTGGGCTTTCTATGCCTACTATAAACAGCGTAAAAATGCCAACACATTTTGGGAGGTAATTAAAAAATAACTATACAAAAACAAAATAACAATAAATATCTACAACATTATTCAACTACGTTTCAGTGTCTTTGCGCTGCTAGCAGACCAGCCGACTCCTGGGCACCAGCCATTGCACAGCTGCCACAGCAACAGCAACAGCAGCACTAGAATTTGCCATTGGCTGACGTTGCGTATACGTAATGTGTTTAGAGCATGTGTCAAGTGCATGTGCAAGTGTTTAAAGTACGAAAAATGCAATCTTTTGACACTGTCCAAAAACAAAAAAAAGCAAAAAAAATAAAAATAAAAATAAAAATAAAAATAAAAATAAAAACAACAAGTCAAGCCAAACAACAAAGTTCATTGTGTGCTGGGTGTGTAAACACACACATAGCAAATTTACTAGAAGAGACAAAAAGAAAAGAAAAAAATAAAAAAAAATAATAAAAATAAAAACTTTCTATAGAGAGAGACACACACACACACACGCATTAAATACTCTTTGTGTCATATATTTTATGCCGCTGGCTGCATTTTTATCATTAATTAAATTCTTAGCTAAAAGCAAATATTATATATATATATATATATTTTTGTTCTACAAACTTTTTAATAAACAAGTGAATAGAATATAAAATGTGAATGCATTTTATAGAGTTTCTAATGAAAGCGCTGGAAAAGTTTAAATGCTGTAACTACAAGAGTATATAAAATGCTGCTGTTTGCAACTAGAGCGACAACAACAACAACAACAACAACAACAACAACAATTGGGAACAACTTGAACAACAAACAACTCGAGCAACAACAACAACAACAATATGGATAAACTGAGGGAGCAGCCAACTGCAAACGCTTTTAATTACCCCAGGGCGTGCCTTGTGCCACGTCAACAGCAGCATGCAGCATACAGCATGCGGCATGTGGCATGCAGCATGTGGCATGCGGCATGTGGCAGCATGCAGCAATCGTGCCCTAGCGCAGAATGTGGCATATCAATGGGTGGGCGTAATAGCTAAAGCAGCTGATGCAGCCATACAAATGGAAAATGAAAACTGCAAAACTGGAAAACTGGGAAATGGGAAATGCGAAGTTGTAGCCGTGCTGAAGCTGTGCTTTGTGTGTGCGTTAGCTTGATATGCCAGACATGTCGGCAATGCGGAAATGCGCAAATATCAAATGAAAACAAGCGACTGAAATGAACGAAACGTTAAATAAAACATTTTGCCTATCCGTTGTTCAACTCATTTAGAGAGAGAGAGAGAGAGAGAGAGAGAGTGAGAGAGAGAGAGGGGGTTGGCTGCTGCTGCTGCTGTGACAGAGGACAACAAATCAAAATGGCGCACAAATGGCCAAAGCTTACATATATGAATGTATGTATGTGTGTGTGTGTGTGTGTGTATGTCTGCCTGTGTCTGTGTGTGTGTGTGTGACAAAAGTTGAAATGTAAATATGCAAAAGTGAGGCGTGCGAACAACTCACAGTTTGGCATTGCAGCGCTTTTAACATATGACAGCGCATTGCTAATTCTGTGTGGGTGTGAGTGAGTGAGTGTGTGTGTGTGTGTGTGTGTGTGTGTGCATGTATAAGTATCTGTGTGCATGTGTGTGCGTGTGTGCGTACGCGCTTCAGTTGTCAAAAAGTGACAGTGTTAAATTTTTTGCGCTTCTCGTCAGCCCTAGCAAAGCGCCTTCATTCACAGCGCTTGCCAGCAACAACAACAACAACAACAACAGTGACAACAACAACAACAATGACAACAACAACAACATGAAATTGAAGTGTGTGTTGACTTTGACTGACGCGTTGTTAGCCGTAAAGTGTGGGTGCCCTGCGACGTCACAACCTTCTGGCATTGCGTGCTCTTACAGCCGGCACACCCAGAGCACAAATACACTCGCACACACACACATACACATATATATAGATAGACATGTTCACACATACACACACAGCAGAGACTTACACAACATATATAAATGGACTGCGTCAAGCTGGTTGCGTTTTTGAATACCCTGTAAATTGTATTGATCAATTGAGGTTATTTTAGCTTAATTTCATTTTATATAAATTCATATTTTATTGAAAACTTTAGAATACAGAAGAAGTCTAGCAGATAGCAACTAATAAACTAGGCTCTGCTGAAAAGGTTTTATAAAAAAAATCGTTAGATTTAGTTGTTTATCTATATAAACTTTAGTTTAAATAGTTTCTCTAGTTTCTAAAGCTTCTCTTAAGCTAAGCTTCGATAGTATTCCTCGTTGCTCAATCATATATAGCTTCCATAACTTATCTACTTTCCGTAGCTTCTGTAACTTCTATAGCTTTTAAAGCTAGCATAGATCATCTGTAAGTCTACATAGTATCGATAGCTTCATATATGATCTATAACTATTATTGTCTGTCCAACTTTTACAGCTACTCTAATTTCTATAGCTTCCTCAAATTCTTTAACTTTTGCATCTTCTATATTATTAAAAGCTTATAGAGATACCTTAACTGCTGAAACTCTTCTAAGCTTCTTAACCACACAACTTCGATAGTTTCTATAGCTCTTTTAACTATTCTATAGAATGTAAACTATAAAGTAAGCAATTGCTTTACTTGGAATAATCCAACTCTTACTCAGCTTGAAGGAGCGCACTCCAAACACTAAAGAGCTGAGAGCTTATGGAGCAGGCAAAAATTGCATGCAGTTTATAACACTTGATAAGTTTTATTAAGATTATTTTCAAACAAGCGACTGAGATAGATAAGACAAAAAAATAAAAATATATATAAAGCTATGATTGAAGAGCAAACGACTTTAAGACTTTATGAAACTTTTGCATTTCAGCAAATATCCTTGAATGTTGATCTTACATCTTAAACAAATTTGACAAATTATCTAAGCATTATCAACTGACTGATTGCTAATCAAATTATAGCTAAATCAAATCAAATCAATTTTAATACAATTAAATGTTTTTTTTTTGTTGTTAACTTTCAACTTATTTACAGGGTATAGCTAAGCCAAATCACTTTACCTCGTTTTTCTTTTCTTTGTTTATTGCTTTAACGATGCGCGTAAATCTTGACATACTTTTCTATCCAACTAGGGCGACGTTAGCAGCCAAAGGGCAGGCATAACACACATACTCAGACACACATTCATACACACACACACACACATTCGTAAACTCACTCACTCACACACTCTCACACACACATAGTGAGGCACTTGCGCGCGCTTTATTAGCAGCGCTTGTTGTTGGCAAGCCAACAGCTCATCTCAGGCCATAAAGTATGCTTCATATGCCATGCAGCTGCCACACACACACACACATACACACA
Organism: Drosophila stalkeri; assembly: GCA_035047405.1. Lineage (NCBI taxonomy): Eukaryota > Metazoa > Arthropoda > Insecta > Diptera > Drosophilidae > Drosophila > Drosophila stalkeri. The sequence continues at coordinate 10,134,795 of JAWNPR010000090.1, forward strand.
CACACACACACACATATATACGCACGTTCATATATTAGACAAGTGGCACAGCTGTCCACAGTTGACTGGCCATTCATTCAATTCCTGCATCCATTTATGTAAAGTGGCCCAAGCTGTTCAGAAAATCTACCTGAGCTCAATCTACACTACTAGCCCTAGCTACATGCTCACCTGCCCAGCACCTGAGCAACAACAACAACATGTTT